>OX596074.1:895099-1317599 GCA_951394005.1 Protophormia terraenovae | reverse complement strand
CCAAAAATTTTATTTGTAAGTTATAGCTTTTAGTCTATATTTTGGAGAGTATTCCATAATTATTATTTGTAAAAAAATTTTTTCAACCGGAATTAACTATTTTCATCTGTGCTTCCTGTTTCATTTCTCTTTAATTTTGCCACCACCAATCAATGTTTAATCAAATAAAAGAAAACTTCATCGTTTTTATTCAAAAATATTGCTACATTTTTAATTAAATTTTTAGTGTTAAATTGATATAAATAAATTCTGTAGCCAATAAATCACAGTATGCACACTTCATTTTATCTTCATGGCAATCGTATTGTTGATTTTATCAACAAAATCCTTGACATGATTTTAATTAAGTACAAGAATGATTTTACAGTAAATGTTATAAATAACAACAATTAAAACAATAACAAAAATTAAATTAACCTTGAATACAAAAACAAAGATATTAAAGATTTAAATTCGAAAACAAACAATAACATAAAAAAAATTAAATGAAAACTAGTAAATTTTAATTAAAATCAGATAAAATACATAGATATATTTCTTATTTCATTTGAATTTGATTACTTACTCAATTGCAAGGAGATTTTATAAATAAATGTTGCCATTTTAACTTTAATGATTTTTCTGTCATACTATTTGCATTTCAATTTTATGAATAAAAAAAAACATTTATGTGGTTTCATTCTTAATTGAACATAAATCAAGTTAAACAATGAGATTTTGTAAATCAAGTAGTGAAAAGACAAAAAATTTTATAAAACCACATATAAAGATACCCACAGCAACACTTACTTTCAGACACCCACATACTTATGCATTTCACATATATACATACATATATTAAAAAAAAAAATTGTATAAACATTTTTGAAAAAAATACTCTGACATACAGACAGACAGACACACAAACAAACAAACGGAATGAAGAAGAGACCACCTGTAGTGTCATGTTGTCAAGTAGAGACGGTTGTTGTAAAAACATTTATTGTTCTTCATACAAAAATATAAAAAAAGTTATGAATAAATAAAAATAAATGTGTTTTTTTTATCATTTACGAAAAAAAGCAGGAAATTAAATACTTTAAATTTAAATTATGGGATTTAATATATTATTAAATGATTTAACACAAATGTTAATATAATCTAGCTGCAAATATTCAAGTAGGGAAAAGATGGGTGAGAAAATAATATTAACATTTTTAGTAAACATTTTTTACACACAAAATTCCTAAAATAAATTTTAATTTTATATTTGTTACTTATTTAAAAAATTACATAAGATTGCTAACTAAAATATTTATATTTTTTATATTAAATAGTTGTATTTAGTTGTATGTAAACTCTTAAGTTATTTTTAACTCATCTTCATTAGCGTTGGTATTTAATAATAAGGGCAATCAAAAATATACAAAATCATATTTTTGTCTGAGTTTCAAATGAACTAAACCTTTAGTTGTTTATCCGTTTCATACAATTTTATGAATTTAATATTGATTAGTTATACCATATTTTGCATATTTTGATCCTAATGGCATTTTTTTTTTTTGGCTTTGTAGCATATTTTGTCAAATTTTCCTTATCTAGAACATAATTTAGCAATTTAAGTGAATTTTTTTTTTTTTTATATTTATATTTAAGACCAAATTTTTCAAAGAGCATAATTTTTCTTATATCATAAATTTTAGCATAATCTATCTCTATATATAAAAGAGTAACGTCACTGAGTGATTGACTGACTTACTTGGTGATTCATCATCACACAGCCCAAACGGTTAAAGCTAGAAAGATGAAATATGGACTTTAGATTGGTCTCTTACCGAATAGATCCACTAAGATGGGATTTTTGGAAATTCGAATGTTTAGGGTGCAAAAAGGGTAAAAACCGCTAACATTATATCTTCTAAACTAATAGAGATACAAAAAATTATTATTATTATATTAAACCTAAAAATATAAAAGTCCATGTAGTCCTAAGTGAGTGAAAATTTACAAGAGGGGATTTTGTGGTACCTTTTTGTTCTTCTGATGGTACTTTTTAAATTTCCTATAATATTGATCCCTTCTTCTAATGATACTTTTTGAATTTTCTAATTTTCGTTCTTCCGTGGTACTTTTTGAATCTTATATAATATTGAACCTACAATTATGAATATATGGTCCAAGTGAATGAGAATTTGGAAAAGAGGAATTGTGGTACTTTTTTTCTTCTAATGGTACTTTTTAAATTTTCTATAATATTGAACCTAGAAACATTAAATTAAAGATATATGGTCCTATGTGGATAAGAATTCAAGAGGGAAACTATGTGGTACTTTTTCATTCTTCCAATGGTACTTTTTGAATTTTCTATAATATTAAACCTACAAATATGAAATTAAAAATATATGATTCTAAGTAAATAAGAATCCATAAAAGAGAATTTGTGATACTTTTGCATTCTTTTGCATGGTGCTTTTTAAATTTTCTAAAATATTGAATCTGGAAACATGAAATTAAAGTATAGTCCTAAGTGAATGAGAATCCATAAGGGGGTACTTTGTGGTTCTTTTCGTTACTATATTACTCTTTGAATAATAATAATTAACTTTTAAACTTGAAATTAAAGATATATCGTTCTGTGTTCAAAATCCACAAGCCCTATGGTCACATTCTTCTCTACTAAAATATAGTAATAGAAATAATTTGGTAGTTTTTGAAACTTTGAACGTTAAAAATGTAAGAAACTGGTAACTAAAATATTTAAAAGTTTATTGTTCTGAATACTGACAGAACACCAATATTATAACTGTTCCCACGGCTAATAGGAATCATATTTTAATTTTACGGGCTTCTTAATTTTTGGTATTTCATTTTGTTTTTTCTAAATAAAAAGGCTACTAAGTTTTTATCTGGTCTTTGTAGGAGTACTGCAAGATCGGGTTAAATGCTATCTCTATAAAAGTGAATCTGTGTTTGTTAGTCTGTCTGTTTTAAAATTTTGTTTCGATGCTTTTATTTTATTTCAATACAATGGGGTAGCCAAGCGCACTGTCTTTATGCTATTAGAAATGTTATTAAAAAATTTTGAGTTATAAAATTAAAATCAGAAAAATTTTAATTTATAATATAGTATGGTTTTTTTTAAAAAGAATCTACGCTAACAAAATAGCGGGTATACTGCGCGTTTGTTATATATTAAGAGACATTTTTTAATTTCTTGATACAATATTTTAGTTTTAAATATTTTTAAATGCACAAAGAAAAAATATATACCTTTTTATAGCATATTTTTGGTTGCCCTAGTAACAACATACGATATCTATGTATATACTTAAGCATATAGTTATTGTGTTGTATTCTTTGTTAGTTTCTTATTTCTATTGGTGTTTGAGTGCTAACACTTTATTCGTTTGTAGAACTTTTCAAAAATATTCCCTTAAAAATAATAAGAAAAAGTAATAAAACTTTCTAAGTGTTTAATTGACAAGTTTTGTTTTTATTAAGGGTTAAGAGTATAAAAATAAAATATTACAAAAAAGTAAATAAAAAATAAAGTTATAACACCATGTAACAATTTGCAAAAAAAAAAATGTCATACAAGAAATAAACGATACTTGCATGAAATTGAAAACCATGCGAAGTAAACAGCGTACGGGTATTTCTCCTGGACGTAAAATTTGAACTCAATAGGTCTTTAATGTTCTACCTTATGAATGCATATTTAAATGATAATATTGTCTTTAAATTACGACATCTAATGAGGACATATTCATCTTTTATATTAAATTAAGTTCATAATATATATATATATATATATATATATATATATATGTAAATGGAGATATTTAAATATTAGCAAAATTGGAAGATATAAAACATATTTTTGGGCGTTCTCTTGTGGAATGAATGATATAAGCAGTGAGATCGAAAAAATCTTAACATATATAAAATTCAATTCTTTGGAAACAGTTGAACTTAGACTTTTGATTTTTTACTTATTTGATATTATATTACAGATCACAGAATATAGTTCTAACTACCTGCCATTAGAGATTTGACAGTCACTTTTTTGGAACAGTTTGACCATCTCTCCACTGTTTTGGAGGATAAAGCTCTGGAATGGTACAAAAACTACGTTATTGTTTTGGTACCACTCCAGAGCTTTCTAACCGTAGTGACATGATGCCAAATCGGGCCAAAAATATTTTTCTTCACCAATTTTGGTTGTCATTCAAAATAATAACTGAAAAATTTTTCAGATAACTAGATCAAAAAATTTAAATATTGCTTCTGTTATAAGTTAAGAGGCAATACGTGTGTTAAGATTTTTTCGATCTGACTCCTTTTATTTGCGAAAATTATATTAACACAATATGGTTGTCAAATAAATCCCTGCAATATAACAAAGAAATTAACTTAAATGGTGCAGCACCAAATGTAAAGCAAATATCCGTTATATAAAGTATTTAGAATATTTTTCATATTTATTTATAGAGAAATATTAAATATTAATACAACTTTCATTTGTTGTCCATATTGTGTCGATATATTCTTTGTAAATATTTCACATAATTTTTAAATCATGTATCCTTCAAAACTTTGAAGTCTTTTTGATAAAAAATTGGATACATACATAGTTTTATTACCTAGTTTCATGTACATATATAGATTTTCTTCATGTGTGGCAATAACTGTTGCAGAGTGTTATTGAACAAAATAAAAAATTAATTTTATTATACATAACTACTATTACATTTATTATTTATTTTTTTTACAGTAATAAGTATTGCCTGAACAAAAAGTAATAATAACCTAAGCATTTCAGTAAATTTTGCGAGAAGTGAACAATTCTAATGAAAAATGTCTGGGTGTAAAAATAAATAACAATTGAAAACTATAGTCCTTTTTTTTACCTAATATTTCATAAGAAATTAAACAATTTAACTTAAAATAATAAATAAATACTTTTTATATCATCAGCATTTAAAGAAAATAATATATAAAACAAAATAGTTTGGTATTGTTAATGTATTTTCATATTATTTTCCCTCTTATGCTTAATATACCACAACTATGGCAACATTTTTTTATTTTTTATTTTTTTGTTCAATTAAAGGTGCATAAGAGGAATAATGCACAATTAAATAAAAAATAAAAAAATAATAAAAATAAAAATATTATTTTTCTGTATTCTAAAAGAAACAAAGTTATTATCTTTTCCATTTACAGGAAATTCTTATAAAATTATGTAAATATATTTAAAAAAAATGTATGAAATATTTTCTTGGAATTCCATACATACAGACATACGTAACAAATTATATGAATAAAAATAGGAAACTCTTTGTATTACAAATATAGATATGTACATAAGTACACACATGTGTACATATGAGTGATATAATAATTTTATGTATGTATATTACGTATATATAATATTTAAATTCGTATTAAACATTTTACTTGGATTATGTTTTGGTAAAAAAGAAATTATTAATACATATTAATAAAATATCTCTGCATCATTGTTATGTAAACAAATATTCTTTAAAATTTTATACTTTGAAGTTTTTTTTCTGTTAAAATTTAAATAAATTAAGATAAAGTATTTATAAACAACTGTTGTTAATTATTTGCTATAAAATTTAGAAAATTTAAATAAACTGATATAAGTGCATTATTTTGTACTTTCCAAGGTTGAAACAATTTTTTATTTAATCTATCTAATAAATTATGCAACAGCTGCATTTTAAATGTAGCAACTGATGTTAATAGTGGTGTATGTTGTTGCTGCTGCTACTGCTAGTAGCACAAATGTGGAAAAGGTTAAAGTGTTATCAATGTTAAATGTTTAAATTAAAACTTCTTAGGGTTCAAAATTAGGTGATTAAAATGAAAATTTATGCAAATTACTTATTTAGTCGCAAGTATTTAAATTAAGATTAAAGATTTCAATAATAGAAATGATTTTTTTTTTTACTTGAAGTTAAATTAAATTTAATGGGAGTAAAAAAAAAAATATTAAAAAATGTTTAATTTTATATGAAATATTGAATTTAATGGAAGCAAAATATTTTTTAAATAACTTTTTAACGTATATTTAAAACACATTTAAAACCATAATCTTTAAAATATATTTTTTTATACCAAAATCTTTGTATGAAAAGAATCCACATAAAAAAAATATGAATTATTTTTCTTATGATCACTACAAAAGGCCTTGTGCATTTGGATATAATTTGATCGCTTACGTATTAACTAGCCTAAAATAAGAAAATATTTCAATGACTTACTATTTCATAGTCACGAAAAAACGTCTCCCTTTAAAAAGAATATGACTTTATTTATTTCCAAAATTTCCTTTGCTTAAATTAGCTTTAATATATTATTGTAATTAAACTAAAACTAATTTATTTTTCACACATCCTTTTTCTATTTATACCCTGTTAACACTCATAAAGTCATTTAGTCTGTTAACCGCAAAAATAAAATATAATAAAAAAAAACTACTCAGGTTTATATTGCCTTCTTGTTAATTCCTCCTCTTTTTTTCCTATAATTCTAGGCCATTTTAGTCTGGAATACTTTAAGCTCATTTACAAATCAATCATCTTAAACAAAACTGACTCTTGACCTTCTCCAAGTCAAACATGATGTTTATCAGTTTTGCTCGTTTCTTTTCGTATTCTTTTTTTGTTCGTCATTCTGTTTTTATCATTCTATGGTCGGAAATAGAGGTATAGTTAGCAGTTAAGCTGGTACTTTACAACAAACAGAATACAACATTTTTTGGTAAGAAAAAAATTTAACCTCAAAAAACCTAAAAACCAAAAATAAATTACATTTAAGTATTGATGCTTAAAGACCTTTTTCTATGGTAAATAAAGGTTGTTAAAGGAAAATAAAGAAAACAGCATAGAAAATAATTTCCTTAAAGTATTAAAGATAAACACACTTAGAGAACAGTTAAGAGCTGAGATATAGCACTATTCATTTTTAAATATCATTTAGATCTTTAAAAAATAAAACTGCCTTATTTTTTTGGGTAAATCTTTTAATTATACGGGATTAAAAATTGTAAAATTTTAATTAATTTTTTTTTTTTAATTGACTAATTTTCAAGATAAATAAAAAATTGAAGGGATTGCATTAGATATTATATCATATCTAGAACACTATTTGTCTGAAATGCTTTAATAAAATATTAGAAAATTCTAAATTAAATTGTCTACAAGTTGTGTTTACGTAATTTTGTAAAATCGATTAAATCAGGACTGTATTGTATTATTTTCATTCTGTTCATTATATTTCTACATTTTATTTTATTAAAAAATCTATATTTCTAATCATAACTGTTGTTGCTGATTTTTTTTTTTTTTTTTTTCTTGTTGGCAAACTCTAGTTAAAATCTTATGCCTCTTACATTTAAGTAGGTCTCAAAAGCGTGTTAAATAAATACATACTTACGAGTGTTGTTTGAGTACACACAAGAATGAAAGGACCAATTTATTTGGTATTTATATTGAAAACTATTTGCTTTTACTTATATTTTAAATAAATGTATGTATATTAGGGTGGCCCTCATTTCAAAAAGTGTCCAGATTTTGGTTCTCACCCCCTGTAAATGTTCGGTTAAACGAAAAACTAAGATATGCCAAATTTTTAACTGATTAACAAAAATTTAGAGGTGGCTCAAAGCGATTAAAATCTGAAAATTATGATTTTTTAAAAATTTTTTCCTTTCATCGATCATAAAAAATTAATTTTAAATGCAATTTTCTGAGTTTACATCTTTTTGAATTCCACACCTTATTAGCATTCTGAAATTCGTATGATCAAGAAGATTGGATAAATAATAACATAATTGTTATTAAAAGAAAATTACTGTAAAACACGTCATTTTCAGGCAAATAGACCCGAAAAATAAGATTTCAAAAAGAAATTGAAGGAGAGAAACGAAACTTGGCATGTAGTTTCCTATTGACATTTTATATATCCTGTAATTAATTTTATTATCCAAAATTGTTGTAATAGCAAAAAATACTCAGGTGAGATATATGCAAAACAAGAGGTTTTTGTGAATTTTGATCGTGAATATCTTACGCAGATCACAAGTGATTACCGAAAAATTTCGACATGATGTATAAGATACCAAGACAAAGCTATATGCCGAGTTTCGTTTTTCTCCCTAAAGTTTTGGATGAAATCTTATTTTACTGGTGTGTATTTGGTGAAAAATTACGCGTTTTACGTAAATTGATTTTAAAAACTATGATATTATTAGTTGTTCAATTTTCTTAATTTTGGCCATTTTAGAAAGGTAATAAACTGAAGAATCCAAAAAGATGAAATCGAGGAAAATTTAAGTTCTAATGAATAATTTATGGTTGGACAGAATAAAAAAACTAAAATTTGTTCCAATCAATCTAAAACTTTGTATTATATGGTTTTTGGGGTATTCGAACATTTGTAGGGGGTGAGACTGAAAATTTAAATACCTTTATTTTTTTTCATACAAAAGAGGGCCACCCTAATGTATATGTATTTATTTATATTTAAGTATACATATATTTAATTCTATAAACCATTTTATGGCAAATTTTATATGTCGGTTTGTCAGTGAGTTTGAACAGTTTTGAAACCTTATTTCCTTTTGTCTGTTAAATCTTAAGTATTTTTGTGGTCAAGTGATAAACTTTCATCATCTGTTATGGCTACGGCTGGCTGTTGCTATTTTGACCAAAAAGCTTAAGGTTATTTGGTTGAATGACTCTATAAAATATTTACTTATGGCTTATTGAAAAGTGGTCATGAATTAAATTGACCTTTATTCATGAAATTAAAAGATGAAAAATAAAGAAATAAGAAAACATGTATATTAAGGAAATAAAATATGCTTTAATGAACAAATTAAGATTTGAAGCAGCTCTAAGTAGATACAAATTCTCTTGAATTATCATTTAATAAATGGGGATTAAAAAGTTAGTTTAAATGTGGATTAAATATAATGTTTAGTATAATTTTATGTAGTAAAATGTTTAATGTTTAAGTATAAAAACATTTTTATAATCCCACAAATTTTATATTTATTAAGAGTTTGTTAAGAAAGATTATGGGAAATTTGTTTTACAAAATAATCAATATAATCCAAGAAAGTTAGGAACATCTTTAATGTTATTTTTTAGCTCCTTTTCAAATATGCAGTAAACTCTCGTTTTTTTTTTATTTTGCAAAAAACTAAATAAATTTTTAATAGAAAAATAAAAATATAAAAATAATATTTCAATTGTGATGATATTGCTCATACCCGTTACGGTCTCTTGTTTATAACAGAGAATTGTTACTATTTAATTGTCGTTTAGTAGTTTTGGCTTCATAAAACATATTGACTTTAATCTTTCTTTATGTAATTAAAAATTCCGCCAAATAAACAACAGAATTCATTTGAAAAAAATAGAATCCATAGTTTTTATATTGATTTTATCATTCCGTGTATAACATGTCGAAAAAATCATTTAAGACCACACAAAGTATATATTTTCTGGGTCCTGGTTAGATTCTGAGTCGATCTAGCTATATCCGTCCGTCTGTTGTAAGCAGGATAGGGCACGAACGGGACAACGTAGGAGGACGAAATTTCGCTCAAATATTTTTCTTATATAAGGTTTGTTTGGTATTGAAAATGAGCAAAAAAAGTTATAATCTAAAAACTAGAAACACAGGGTGTCCGTTGTAACTATATTTCATACTTTTCTTCTAATATCTATTAAAAAAAGCATGTACGACAACGAAATTTTGTACAGATAGTTTAAGGGTCTATATAAACTTGGAAACCAAAAATGGGCGTGGTCCGCCCACTTTTCGCCTACCTCCCATATAACGTAAAATTTGAAAAAGTTGATGATGGGTATATATGTAGATTCGGCCGAGCCGAATATAACATATCAGGAATAAAACCTTTGTTAGTTAAGATATCTCAATGAGTTATTGACTTTATAATTTACAATAACAAAGTATAAAAAATAAGATTTTGGTAACAGGAATCCCAACATTCCAAAAAAAAAAAAAAAGCATAAACTACAAGAATGAGAATTTTTTTAATTTTATCTATAAATTCCCTATTTGTAGTTGGTCTCTAGAACACATCAAACTTTCTAAAGCTACATTCTTTTTGTAGACCATGTCAGAATTTTGATACAAAATATATCAAATTCTGGTTGATCCATTAAGCATTTGGGGTCGTTTTTTATTTCAAGATCTTCATGAATATACCTTTCAGAAAAATACTAAAATTTTGTATGTGTCTTAAAAAAATATTGCTGAAAATTAGTAGTTTTTTTCTGCAAAAAACATAAAATTTTTTGCAATATTCAATTTCAAAATCGTTTGCCTATAGATTAAATAATTTCGACCAAGACATTTCAAAATTATTAAATTTTCAGAAAAATATCAGAACAAACAACCTATAACATTTTCCAAAAGAATCATAAAAATATTTTGAAAAATATTTGTTACATTGTAATATTTATAAAATTAAACTGTTCATGATTCTTATGGATCTTGTTACAATTAACTTAAATTTTGGTTAAAAGACTTAACCTAAAATTTAAATTTTTTATAGCACTGGATGACAAAAGACAAATAGCAAAAAAAAAAAAAAAAAAAAGAATATTTTTTCTCTTATAGGATTAATTAATGTCATTGTTATTTAATTTTTTTCTTTTCATTATTGTGCCTCATAAAAACTATTGTGAAACATTTTATAATGTATTGAAAAAGACACTTGCTTTCAGTACTCCATGTGAGTAGACCAAATAACAACCAATTGTCATTAAATTTCGATAAACTCCTATAACTTGTTGTTTCAAAGTATTAACTATAAAACTGTAGTGTTTCTGTGGAGTTCCATCATCATCAGTACTTTTTCATGTTTTGTATGAATTTTTATTTTTTTACTCTTGTTATTGTATGGTTCATATAATTGCTGTGAATTTGCTCGTTCAACTTTCGTTTTATACATCTCTTATCTCTTATATATTGACATCAAGCATCCAACCAACCAGCAACTTTATGTTGTAGTATTTCATACAAATATACTACATACTTAGTTATATCGTATTGTATTCATGGGAGTATTGTTTTTTTTCTGCTGTTGTTTTTTTTTTTTTTTGTCATTTTCGTTTCATTTATAAAGATACAAAAACTAAAGTTCCAATATCCCAACACAAATGACATTGATGATGCTTTGTCATGTATGGGGATTTGATTTTTATCTAAAAGAAAAATAAATAATAAAAAAAGAACAGACAAGAAACAAAATGACGAACAACGTATAACCAATGTAAATACATAAACATATATACAAATACATACATATACATTTTCTACTTCATATCAAATATTGAAAATTTCCATCATCATTTGTTAGAAAATGAAGATATTTTCCGTATTAATTTTTCTTTATGTTCGTATTTAGAAAATACATTTTCTATGGCAGTTATACTTAGTAACGATGAATAAATATAGAAATGAATGAGGGAATGAATAGATTATCAAGCTTGAATAGATGTTTTTTTTTTTCCTTTATTCATTTTTAATAAATCTGAAGGGGAAGAAGTGACTTCTTAAAATTAACGCCTCAATGAAACTTGTGTAAAAAGTTTTCTTTTTTGTAAAGGTACAAAATTTTATAGGGAAATAAAACATGTGATGACAAATTTTATTAAAATGACTCTTAAGATGAGATTAAATTGTCGATAAAATAATGTTGATTAATTGATATTAATCGTTTTGTTGAATTAACAAATGAGCAAATTGATATAATATGAGTACGAGTGTTTTGAGCAGGACAGAGTGTTGGATGAAAAAATTATACCTGTAAATTGTGGTATATTTTAATTAGTAATCTAAATTTTATATGTAATTCTGATACATCTTCAATGGGCTGAAATTATATTAAATTAAAGGTCTCAATATTAATTAATTATTTTTATTGAAATATGCCAACTGTTAAAACACAATCACGCTTATGAAACAAATTTAAATCTTATTTTTAGTTAGGCTGAGCTTAATCTTAAACTGTAAATATATTTCAAATAAAGATTAATTTAGTCAGCACTATTCTTTAGTAAGTTAATCCTATATTTTAACTTACAAACTGTAGTTACTTTCAAGCTTTGTTTTTTATGCCACAACATACGAATTCGTTTACTATAAACAACAATTTGTAACGAAAAAACGTGTTAGTATATCTGTTTTTTTTTAGTACTGTTGCATGTTTATTTGTGAATAACAAGAAGAAGAATACATAAAGGAGTTGTTTCAGTTACTGTTGCATAAAATATTGCGTGTCTTTATGCATAAATTGCATGGTATTTTAGAATAGATTCTTATGTTGTATAAACAACTATTTGTACATTTATTAGGGTTTACGAGTGTGTATGTTAACATAGTATAAGGATGCAAAACTGCATACATACACACACACACAAGGATACAAGAGTTTATGTTTGTTTATTTATTATTTGTTTTTGTTTTTTTGTTATTCTCTTAAGTATTTGTTTACCTAATAGTAAACCCATACATACAACAATATTTTGTTCGTACAAAAAAACAAGCTTATGTATGTATGGGAATGTGTTACTGTATAATAACTTTATAGTTTCACTCATACGTATATACATACACACACACGCAGAGAAAAAACATTTCTCAATATGTTTGCCCCAACAATATTATTTTCATTGCAGAGAAATTTTTACGTCGCAAACATTCTTATTGTTGAATATATTTTATTTTAAAAACAATTTTGTTGTAGCAATTATACATTTGTTCTCAACTCACAATTACATTGTTGGCACAACATGTTAAGCAATATGTTTAAATTAGAACCACATTATTGTTGTTAAAATTTCATGTGCAAAAAAAATATTTTCAATACCTGAATATATTATTTTGTTTGTAATTTTGAATTGACAACAAAATGTTTCTTTTGTATTGGCAACAATATACATTATTAGTACTTGACAATAAGTATACTTGTTGATTTCTATTCAGTTTTGTTTGCTTCTTGCATTGAGCAAGTTGTCTGTCGGCAAATTAAAAATGTATTAGAAAATATGCTGAATGTATATTTAAAAAATTGAAATATTTAAAATAAATTAATTTAATTAAAGTTATTTTAGAAATAAATAAGTGTTTCATATTGTGAAAATATTTTAAATGGATAATATACAAAGAAAACTACATAATTGGTTATCTTCAGAGTGCTAAACAAAAATGTGTCAGCTTGTACGAGTATTCAAGAAATTTCTTAGGTTTTATCGTTCAAAGGTGATAAATTTATCTTTTTATACAAAAGTGATATATTTTACATAACTAAATACATACGATAAATTAATTGGCTTTTATTTATTTTTAGGCATAATATTGTTTCTCGACGCTAAGTACAGTTATTGCGATTCAACGTATTATTGCTGTATATGTGAATCAAGTATATATACAACAAAACTATTTTCTAGATCAACCATATTTTTATTATGATTTAACCATATTATTGCTGCATATATGAATCAAGTATATAAACAGCAAAAATATTGTTGTAGATCAACAATATTTTTTATTATGATTTAACCATATTATTGCTGTATATATGAATCAAGTATATATACAGCAAAAATATTATTGTAGATCAATAATATTTTTATTGTGATTTAACCATATTATTGCTGTATACATGAATCAAGTATATATACAACAAAAATATTGTTGTAGAACATGCAAAAATATTGTTGTAGATCAACAATATTTTTATTGTGATTTAATCATATTATTGTTATATACATGAATCAGGTATATATACAACAAAAATATGGTGGCAGATCAACAATATTTTTATTATGATTCAACCACATTATTGTGCTACATCTAACCATAATACAATTTACAAGCAACTATAAAATCTAACCATAATATGACAGTACTCGATTATTTTTGCTATTCACCATATTTTTTTTTTGTGTGCATACAAACATGCCAATACATGTGCAAGTATATTGTACGTGTTTGTGTTTTAAGAATTTACTTGTTGTTAAAACGTGCGTAAAATTTTAATTAAAAACTTTTTCTTTCTCTAGTTTCTATAGAATTTTTTTATATTTTGTTTTTTATTTTGTTCTTTGTTCTTTTTGTTTTTATTTTATTTATTATAAACATACAAATAGTTATTTGTCTATCTTTTATGTGAGTGTGTGTATGATTATGTTTATATATTTTTATATGAAATATGTATATAATGTTGTTAGTATAAAAATGATTTTAACTGTATACTCTTGTGTATGTTAGCTTTAACCCAACTTGTCATGTCTACAAGTCATCATTGAAATCGTCAATAGGGTACATTTTAACAGCGTCAATGAGACACACTGGGCTCACTAATGGTTCGTCGAAAACTTTTTGAAAGAAATCGCTGAAACCGTTGGTCTTTAAAGATTCTACAAATGTCAGCATATCTATTGACGGCATATTAGATATGTGAGAAGAGAAATGTAGAAAGTTATAGTCCCAAATCCACAGTGTTATCACGATATATTAATATCCTTTATAAACTAGGAAGTTTGGCATATAAGATCTGTTTTGGATTGGCTAAAGACCGAGTTTTGTAGCATTTTTTCTTAATTTTTTAAAATATTTATAATTTAAAACTTATAATTCCCATCTAACAGGAAAATTAATCTAAATGGGCAAACAAAATTTGTTAGAAACATAACAAAATATAAGATTTTAATACTAAACTGAACGTGGAAAAACCTATACAGAAAATAAATTATACTATGTTTTGATACTAATATCTTATATTAAGATTTGGTTAACTGGGTTTAGTGTAACTGTAAATACTATAGTAATGTTTGAATTAAGTTTAACTGAGGTTAGGTAACATCACCACTATCATTTTATTGCTAAAGTACTTGTAGTTTTTTATCTTGTTGAGAAAAAGAAACTCTGTACTTTGAAGAGTATTTCTTAATATTGCAATTTGTTGGTTTTTTTATGATTTTTTTTTTTTTTTTTTTGTTTCTTGTTTAGAAATTTTTGTTATTTTGCAATTATATCGTAGAATATAAGTTAGAAGAAAGTAAGTAATATGACAAAGTTTTTTAATTGTTTTTGGATTTTCTATATTTTTCTTTTTTTGTTCATAAACTTGTAAAAGTATTTTTTGCCAAAAGGTTGGAAATGATGAAATTAATTACAAAATTTAGTTTTTCTTATAAATTTAATACAAAAAAAGAGATAAATAAATAAAAATAGTTTTTATTTCGAGTACAATTTCAATTATAAGTTATATGAACCTTAATTCTTTTATTGTTTCAATTAATAGTTATATTGTGTTTAATTTAATAATAATATATTTTTTATCGTGAGTGTGAAGATTATAACTATAGACTTTTTATAGATACATATACATACTATATACAAATGTGAAAAAGTGGTAAACTATTGTATGAAATATGTTCTTTGTGTAGGAATCAATTAAATTGTATGTATGATTAAGACCATATTATTTTTTATTAAAAATATATTTTAGTTACTACAATCTCATTCACATACAACTTCATTGCTCTGCATGTAATAATTAATTAAAAATCACATTTTCCTTTTATTAATTGAAATATACAAATATAAAATTTTAATAGTATTAAACTGCAGTCTTAATATCATTTGAAATTCATTGCCTTTCGTTTGTTCTTTTATGTTTTGCTTTGCTTTTATTACAACTTTTTTGTAAAAACCACAAAACTGTAATATTAATTAATTTTAATCATATAAACGACTTTCAAACTAATCAAATAAGAAATCATAAACATGTTTATGCTCATGAAATGAAATCATAAATATATAAATAATTATATAAAGAATAAAATTATTGTTAGCAGACTACAGTATCCTTTTAATCATAGCAACCATGAAATTCACATATCCATTAGCACTCATAGATATCTAACTAAAAAGAAACTATGTATGTTTATCTTTGTCTTTTTCTTACACACACCATCATAGAAATAATAACTTGTTGTATTCGGAGAACAAACAACTACAAATAGTTTTATATCATTAGTCGTATTATTATTATGATTAACATTAGCATTGTACGAGTCTCTTATTAATATGTGCGACACATAACTTGCAGGTCATTAGTTGTCATTGTTTTAATAAAATTTTCAAAATATTTAATTAATTTTAGACATAAAGAAGATCATAAAAAAAGATATACGAGTAGAAAATTTTATTATACAAAAACTTATATATTAGAGTGTAACTGTCTCATTTCTTTGTATGTATTAAAAAGGAAATAATGAAACCCATAAGATGATAATAGTGGTAATAATAGCTATTAAATTAAATACTTAATAAATAATTAAATAAAAGAATGAGATATTCAAAATATATGACTTGTTATACTTTCTTATATTATTTTAAATCTATACTCCAGTAGGAATAATGATAAAAATAATATTAATTTCTGTTAAATATTGTTTAATATTTTCCAAAGTCGATTTAAAAATTGAGGGAATTTTAAGTCAATATATTTTAAGATATTCTGATGTATCTAAAAAATTATATAAAATTGCAAAATATAATGAAAGGCTGTGCACAAATAATTATAAAAAATGTGCTCCCTACTTTTTGACAACTTATTCATTATTTCCTTTTATCTTAATGAACAATATTTTTTGCATAGAACTTTATAAATTTACTGTATGAATGAGTACAAGTACATATAGTTCATAAATGACAAAAAACTTATGTCAAACATATTGTATAGAGTTTTTCATATATTTTTTGTTATTTGCACTTTTTCAACTACGAGTACATTACTGTAACAAACATTAAACACAAACTATGAACATGGCAAAGCTATAGTAGTAATAGTGTATAATCATAATAACTAACATTAAACTTATATTTATGTACATATAAAAATATATGTAAAGCTTTGTATATATATATATATATATATATATATATATATATATATATATATATATATATATATATATATATATATATATATATATATATATATATATATATATATATATATATATATATATATATATATATATATATATATATATATATTTGAATGTTCTTTGGGTAGACACCTGCTGTTTTGTCACAATTTTCAAAATGAGCTCAGAACTATACATATGCTTTTATACGAACCAACTAAAAGAGTAACATCAAATTACAAAGAAATTGCAATTTTTCGTTAGTAATTTTTTTGTTTTTTCGTTTAACTATGAAATATGAATCACAAACTTTTTTTTTATTACATGCATCTTTTGTCTATATATTTAAAAAAAAAATGTTGTCTCTTGTTTGCATACAAAACAATATTTCATTTTGAAAAGAAATCGTAACTCATTGTAAATTTTAAGTCTTTAAGTTTAAAATAAGCTAACGTAAAAGAAAATATACTCTAATAAAGACATTTATCAAGACAATTATAGCTTCATTTGAAATGTTTCATTAAAGGAACTTTTGCAAAAATATTCTCCATTTATCTTGTGTTATTTTTAGAATTTTTTGGTTTTTCTATTTTCGGTTTGTTTGTTTGTCTTTTAAGCCACAAATCAATCAGGATTTGATTTAGATTTTTTTTCTTCATTTAACTGCCACTAAAATACTTGGGTTTTTTTCTAAACATCTCTTTTAATTTTGTCCTGAAAGAAATATGGACAACATTTTTTGGCATTTTTACCTCTAAGATAGTTTCCTGCACAGAAGTTTTAGATATTTAACAATATGTTTGAAAAAACCATATGTATTTATTTTCTCTCAGTCCAAAATTAAGATTTGTTTGATTGTTTTTTTGTTTTTTTTTTTTTTTTTATTTGTGGTTTGTGTTATTCAATTTTTATTTTTGTATTTTTTGAAACCACACATGATACACTAGGAAAGTGTTGACAAAGAAATTGAAAATTTGATTAAGTTGATGAGATTTGTATGTTTCCTTTCCTGCAAATACAATAGAATACCGTTTGGAAAAATGTTTTAACAAATAGCAAAACAGTTAGGTAGAGTATATAAAATTGTTAAAACATAAAGATAAAATAAAAATCATTTAACTTATATCATATAAAGAAATATTTAATACACTTTCACTTCTCTACATATGAATTTTATATAAAAATCAATTAATTTATCTATTAAGAATATGTTATTACCTTTTCAACATTGAATTTATTTTGTTATAAACTGAATTTATAAGTGACTTATATCGATTATAGGTACAAATAAATTATAAAATTGTTCAGCACATATTTATATAAATATTTTAAACAATTA
Source organism: Protophormia terraenovae (assembly GCA_951394005.1). Taxonomy (NCBI): domain Eukaryota; kingdom Metazoa; phylum Arthropoda; class Insecta; order Diptera; family Calliphoridae; genus Protophormia; species Protophormia terraenovae. The sequence goes on along the minus strand of OX596074.1, from coordinate 1,299,272 downwards.
AATAATGATATATATATTTCAAACTATTTATTTTCATATGAAAAAGAGAATATATATAACGGATGTAAAATAAAGCAGAAATTGTCTTATTTACTAGGGGCGTTAAAATACTGCTTATTTATGTGTATACCCTAAAGGCTTATTTTCTATTAAACATGCTATAAGTACATTAGATTGCATCAAAATTTACCAACTTTCGAAACTCTTTGGGTTGCAAAAACATACCGTATAAAATATTAGTAAAATCAGATATCGTTAAGCCGTGCCGTAGCGGACCTGAAATTTGTTGAGGGCGTTTATATGGGAAATTTTTTGCCTTTTTACCGGTTTTAGACAATTTTTTTTATTAAAAATTTTTGCAACAAAATGTTTAAAAATCGATTTCTAAGCAAAAAAAATAATAATAATATTTTTTTGGGAAACATTAGAAAACACTATGCAACAAATTTTGGATCATCAAATATTACCTCAATCATTTCAAATCAAAATGAAAGTATAGCATTAAGTTAATAAAATCTACGAAGGGTTTCGCAAAATTTAGTTCGAATTTCGATTTTATGGACACATTTTTAAGAACAAATTATATTATGTCTGAAAATAAAAAAGAAATAAAAAAAGGAGTTATTTTAAATTTATTTATAGGTATTTATTGCTTAATATAATGCAACGACTCTTAATATAAATGCGTGTAAAAACTTCAAACAAAACTTAGCACATATTTATATCAAGTATTTTGTATAAAAAAATATGGACTAAAATATAAGTTCCCACTTTCAATAAAAAAAATTTGCTACTTTCTTGATAAGAATATTTATATACACAAGGAATAAAAAATACTGGGTACCACACCTCTTTTTCGCCTACTTTTATTATACTATGACATTTTCTTATGACCATTATTAAAAGTTTAATGTATGTTGAATCTGATTGCTTTGAAAAAAAAACAAACTTTTATAAAAAAGTGGTCACTAGATCCAGTAAATACTTCCTTCAATGGTATATATATGTTGTAACGTAGTTTTATCGTCGACTGAAGTAGTTCAGTTACATCCATGCTCGACTTGCGGGATCCACGAATCTTAAGTGAGAACACAATTGGCACTGTATCATTGATTAATTATACAGTGCATCTTTATTTAATAATTGAATATTTCAGATATCGGTAACAATAAATTATAGTAAATACTTTTGTCTTAAATAAATTACTAGCAGAACGATGATATGTAGGGATTCATTTGGTTACTTCTCAGATAATTCGGATTCTAATACTGGAAGTTGCAGAGTTGTATATTCGGTTTTTTCGGGTATTATGCAGCAAGCAGGATCGTTGATGATACTTAAAGATATCTTATGAATACAGATTTAACAAAACTAGATTTCAATATTCGGACTTAATCTAATGGGAATTCGCTGTGCCAAAATCGATGACCGAAGTCACGGTGCCGAAACTAACAAACGAAATTGTAGTGACGAAACTAACAACCGAAGTTGCAATGCCGAGACAGACGATAACACGCTATTCCAAAACCGATGACCGAAGTCACGGTGCCGAAACTAATAACCGAAGTAGTGGTATCGGAACTGACGACCGAAGTTTGAAAAAATCTAATCGAAATTTCTTATAAAAGAAATTAAATTATAGTAAAAATCGGAATTTGCATGAAAAGTTCAATTTTATGTGAAAAATATGATTTTGGCAAAAAGTTGAATATTAAGAAAAAATATAATTTTTGCTAAAAAATAAAAAACGAAAAAACTACCCCATTTGGGTAAGCTCGTTAGATGACTAATGGTCCCCAGGGGAAGAAAGTTATTAAACAAATAATAAATTATATGTCTAATTATTTTTCTTTTCAGTAGTTTTAACTTTAATGCTTGGGCCAATTATATAATCAACTTGTAAAAATATTTAAAAAATGCATGCAAATTTTATAAATGTATACTTATATTCCTTTAATTTCAAAACTACTACGTATGTGTGATGCAAAATATTCGAAAAAGTCAAATTTATTACCTTTACTACTTTTCAATACAACTCCCAAATCACTTTGTGCATTCAAAAAACTTTTCTCAAACACGTTTCTGATTTCCGCACATAAAAGTTTAAGTATAGAGACAACCAAAGAACAAAACAAACAAAAGTTGACCACTCTTAACACTTTGGTTTATGGTAGTCAAACGTTCATGTTAAAAAAGTTTAAAAGTCACATTTTACTCCAACACTTTTCATATGGTGGTTATGATTTTAAATGTTAGCTAAAACCATGAACGAGCGATACGTGTTTATAAGTTTTAGTAGTTGGCGTATGATTAGACAGACATTTAAGGATATTAAATAAATAACATAACAAGTAAACTGTTGAATATAGACAAGAGTATACATGTGAGGATTTATTTTAATATTAAAATAATATTATTTATACTCGTATATAAACTCAAAAGATCTTAGTATTGGAAGTTGGTGATTTCGTTTCTTTATGGCAGAAATTTAAAATTCTATTTACCTGCCTGTTTTTAGGTTTTAATAAAATCGTTTTTAGTTATTTTTATGTTTTTCTTTTAGTTTGTTGCATTTATTTTTTACACTGAAACCAACTACTTTAAGTTGTAGTACGAGAGTAAAAGAAACAAAAACAATAGCAACAACACCTACTTATCATTTATTTTACTCACGTACAACATGCATTTGAAAAGCAAACAATCATGAATATCAACTTTGCCATGCAATCTGCATTAGAATTCACAAAAGATGCAAAAAAATCATATTGAAATTTCATGGAAAGCAATAACGATTTAAAATACCCTTAAAATAATAATATTAGTAGCTTAAAATATAAAAATTTCAAATTTTAAATTTTACTTTTAATTCTGACCATAAATTTTTAACCAACCAATATGAGTTTTTATATAGAAAATCATTTATTCAAAATATTGATTTAAACAATTATATCAATAGGATAATACTTCCCTTAGGGTATAAAATCATATACATCTAAAGTATGAAAATCATAGTATAAGAAAAAAATTCATCAACAAATACTAACTGCAGCACATGCACAAATACACACTATATATCTATGTATAAGTATAACACATTTGCACTATGAATAATCTGAGAACTATTGTGCATATATGTGTATGTGTGTGTGTTTGAATTTCTTGGCAGTATATAAAAAATTGCAACTTACTTCCTAGTAGATGTATGAATATCATATAAAAAATGTTAGAAAATAAAACTAAAATGCATAAAATAAAAAAGAAAGAAAAAAAAAATTGTTTAAATCGCATCGATGTGTTGAGAAATCAAAATTGTTAAGCAGATGTTAGAAAAGTGATGCTAATTTACAACAATGTAGTGATGAGAAGAATATCGAAATGTGTTATTGATTTTGTAGTCATAAAGATCTCTTACAAACATATATTTAAGTTCTATTTAATAATTTAAAAGTATGAAGTAAAAGATTTTTACTAGCAGTAATAAAAAATATGAAAATTATTATTTTTTATTTCTTTTTGAATACTTGTTATTTTACTGTAATTTCTTAGAGGTATATATTTAATACTAAAGTGCTTTAAAAGAAAATATTTTACTGTAGTAATAATAAATTTATAACAGATCATGAAGACCCAAATCGTAATAATGTAGAGTTTGTAATATCTTTACATTCATCAGGAGCTAAACTAAATTCGATTAAAGTTTTTTAAATAGTTAGTTGTTCAAACTTTTGCATTAATAACTCGAATGAAGGCTTGTTCATCATGATGAGGAAAAATGTTTTATATTTCAAGCTATTATAAAATCTGCCTATAACACAGTGCACAGTAGGAAATTATTGTAATTTTATATTTTATAATTCTGTAACTTTTTAATCTTTAATAATAAATTTGCAAAAAAATTTGCACCAATAATATTGAGAATATTTTCCAAAAAAAAACAAAATATATATAGCCGATTTTTCTGTATTTTCCGGAGGTCGACTATGCAGAAAATCTTTACTTAGCGAAGTCGATGTTTTAAATACCACAGAGGAGAAAGCTTTTGAGCCCTTCCGAAGGCCTCCTACGAGGAAATACTTTCGCTAACATAGCTAGTGGTTTTCAAAACCCACATAAGAAATGTAATTAAAATGAAAAAAAACTCCCAAAGCAAAATGAAATAGTTCCCATTTGTAAAAAGACACTGCCGCTCATTTGAATACGACACATACAAAAATTTCTTTTGGCATTTAATATTTCGCTAGTGAATAATAAATAAAGCTAACTTTTTTAAATTTAAATTAAACTTTATTTACACGATATATTATAATTCAGAATACGTGTTAAAAACAAAAAAAAAAAAAAAAAAAAATAATAATAATAATAATGACTAAAAGTGTTAGCTCATCACATTACGACATATAGCTTAAAATTCAATAAAAGCTTAAATTTTCGAACTTTTTGAATAAAAACTTTAAAAATTTTTATTTCTTGGTTATGTTAGTAAAGTGTACTACCTCCTTTATTAGAGATAACCTCAAAAATGCGGTTTGGAATTAAGTCATAAAGGTTTTTTATGTAATCCAAAGAAATCGTACTCCACGCTTTGTTAATGGCTTCAATAGGTCGGATTTTATATTTAAATCCGGGGAGTATGGCGGCCAATCAAGTAATATCACATTTTGTTTTCTAATCCAGTTTTTAACTACATTTGGAGTATGAATAGGCGCATTATCATGTTGATATGTCCATGATATATGTAGAGCTTAAAATATTGGAAAAATGGGGAAATGCTTTTTCCAGAGTAGTAATATACGAATCCGCGTTAATTTTTGAAGTAAAATATTGCAAATCGCTTGTTCCATAGTTGGAAACTGAACCCCAGACCATTACATCTCCAGCACAGCTGTGATGACGCTCCAAATAAATTTCTTCTTTTCGCAAATCGTGGAAATAATAACTGTAGCCATCTGGTCCTTCTAAATTGAATTTTATTTCATCGGAAAATACTACTCTGTGCCATTATTTTTCCCATGTCATATGATGCCGGCTAAAAAGTAGTCTTTTTTTCGAGATGGGTTAAGGAGTGGCTTGTTTTTAATTTTTAATCGTTTTAGATTAGTAGCTTTCTGTATTACACGCTTTACTGTTAATAAACTTGCTTTAACGCCAGTTTTTTCTTTGCTTTTAACAGCAGAGTCTTGGGAGTTTGAAGCACTTCTGATAATTGCTATAATTACCGAAATAACAGTATAGGTAGATGGTAGATGGATTACGGTAGATGGATTACGGAGATAATAACTTCATCTGAATACGAATAATATTTAGGTCGTATTCAGATGAAGTTATTTTATTTGGGAGTTATTTCCCAATATTAAATATTATTTCAATATTAAATATTATTTCATAATGAAATAAAATCAAATTTTGTATGAAAAAAGTTTTTGTGGTTTTTTCATCTTTTTGCTGGGGCTGGGGTTATTTCAGGATACCTATTGTCACCAAATAAGTTTATAATGATTTGTGCTAAATATTGTACTATTTAACATTATCTTATCCCGCTTCAGACAAATTTTCATTGTAAAATTATTGCAAAGTTTTAAAGTTGCAAAACAAATTCTAATATGTATCTCAAGAGAGATTTTCATAAGATTTTTCCAACATATTCCAAGCTGTTGAGCAGATTAAAAAATTATGTGAGCATAAGTTGAAGATAATTTATTTTTAAATTTGTTGTCATATTACTGATCCAAATCAAACAAATCCTTCTCTAGATGTGCTGCATTAAGTGGTACCTCATTAATTTTCTATATAAAAAGCTAGAGTTAGTTAAAAAAAAAAGCGATTTAAAGGCTTAAAACTTTGTGATCAAATTGAGTGAGAAATTCCATGCCGCATAAAAATGTTTTCTTTATATTGCCCTGTAAATTTTTAATTACAAAAAGATGATATATTCTTTTTCATAATTTTATTTTGTAGTGATTTTTCTTTAAAGCTTTTGTCCTGAAATTAGGCTTCAAACAATAATTTCACTATTTTCTAAGTTCCAGTTTCCATTAAATTACAATGACTTTAATCCTTAAACAATCTTAAAGTATTTTCCCTACTTTTATTTAGTCAGCCTGTAACAAAAGTACACAAATTAACTTCTAACGTAAGTAATTAAGACAATAGAGTTATGTTGACTACTCCTCCTTTTCAAAACAACATAAAAACTTTCTCTTTAGTTTTTTTGGGGAAAGCAGTCATCTTGCTTTAGGAGGAAAACTAAGAAAAATGTGTTTAAATACAATGCTAAACATGATATTTAACGTTAAAAAAAGAGTATTTTCCTCCCTTTTTAACAAAACAAAAGGAAAATCCGCATTAAACTAAAAAAAAAATAACAAAAATAACAGCAACATCATTGAAACAAAAATGTGCAAAAAAAGAGAAGTTCAGCATAAAAACTAAATATATAAACTGAATTTTCTACCTTTAATATAATTGAGTCATAGAGTTTTAATGGCTAATAATACAACAAACTACTGACATGGTTTTTATTTTTATAATAGAAAACAAAAACAAAAGTAGCAGCTACAGCAACAACAATCACTTTACCAAATAGTTGTGTAATATTTAATGTCAGGGTAGAGTTTAGTTTAGCGAAAGTATTTGAAGCTGATGGAGACCTGTTTTTGCAGCAGTATTTTATAGTTTATGTGTTTTTTTCTTATGTTATTTTATATAACTAGGAGAATGGAACCACAACTTAATAGCAAAAAAAAAGTAAAGAAAAGGAAAAAGGTTAATTATGTGAACATATCATGTGAAATTTACACTTTGACTGTTTTCTATGCAAAAGGTATAATTATGTTATAATTTCTGTTTTGCAGTTGTTACTTACTTCATGCCAAAGACCAAAATTAAATAGGAAAAAACAGGGAGCTGGTAAAAGTTTAAGGAAAGAAAAAGTTTCTTACACTTTTAGACACGTTCTTATTATTATTTTTTAGGTATAATAGAAAAACTAATTAAATGGTTACATTAAATAGATTATGGAATTAATTTAGTTTAGTAAACAATTTTTCCTTTTTTCCTGTCTTAAAGACGTCAAGGGTTTCAGTGTAAATAAATAGATAATCTATGATCTAAAACTGTTAAAATTTATTACAATTTACAAAAACAAAAAAGAGAGAAAATTTAAAGCGGCGTAATATGAAATGTAATAAAAAGGCTTTAATATGAAAATTTATTATTTAAAGAAATTTCTTGCCGTTTTCATGATTTTTCTTTAAAAAAATAAGTTTTTTGCAAGTCTTAATAATAACTTTTCAGCTTACAAAAAGTAAACTATTGGGCTAATCTATTCGAAAATTTAGTTTTGTTATAAAATGTTATATTCAAGTTTTATAGCCTGTTTCTCTAAGTCGAACGAAAGCTTTCTTTCGCTTTCTAAGCGAACGAAAACTGATTTGGGTTTCTCTAACTCACTTCTATGCGAACAATGAGTCGAACGACAAGTCGAAAGAAAACGTAAGTGTTTTCATATAAAATTGGGTTTCTGTATTTCGAACGATAAGAACAAAAATGTCAAAATCAGTCACTTGCTATTTTGCTTTCGACTGGTTGAATTTTTTAAAGAAAAATAGGAAAAATTCTCAGAAGGACATTGCAAATGTTCCTTAATCATGTTTATTATTCATTTTAATGTATTTGGTATCAATTAATTACGATTTTGTGTCTAAAAAACAATTTCTAAAAAAATCAAAGAAAATTTTTGTTTTTTAATTTTTTTAAATTATTTTATTTTTTCTTGTTTATTTACTTAGTTGTATCTATATTTAAACAATTTAGTAGTATTTTTAATATATTTACGAAAAAATGTTACTCTTAAAGAAAAATAAAACAACAACAATACGAAAAGACGTAACTCCATGCGAACGAAAGCGTAGGAAATACAGAAACCCAAATTGATTCGAATTCGTTCGACTTGCTTTCGATTCGATAGATTTTCGTTCGACATAGAGAAACAGGCTATTAAATTTAAAAGAGAAACATATTTGTTATTAGTTCTTACAAAAATATTTAATATTTTCTGAAACACCCTAAATATAAGATTTATTGTATTTTCGGTTACTTTTTTTGTCGAAATGGGTCCACTTTTTTTGAAACTTTATTTTATTTTTTACTCAGCATTAAATATTCTTTAAAACATTTTTCGTTATATTTAAAGTGGACTGAATTTTGGACAGTTTTGTGGATAGGGGTTTATACTTCGTATATAGCTGAAATATTTGTTTGATATCACTCAGCTACTTTTTTGGTGTAATAATGATATGCGAGATCAGATCAGAAACATTATAATTTACAGTGCTTTCTTATGATAAAAGGAATATTTTCCGAGAACTCGCACTTCTGAATATTTCTGTGTCAAAAGTGTCATTTGTCATGAATAAAGTGCTCTTTTCTGCACACGTACAAATGGCTTGCCAGATCAAACATTTATTTTATTTTTTTTTCACGATGTTTATCTGATCCATTTCCAAAACATCTGTAATATGGAACTCCTGAAAAGAATGTTATAAAAAGTTCGACAGTACGTACTTTATATTGCCCTTTAGATGCATTGAAAAAAACAATCTCAATAGCTTTCGACCTCTCGTTTGCCTTCATATTTTTTCCTACCGTTCCTATTAGCAACTTTTTTTTTATTTTAGACTACTTTTTTATTTTTTTTTTTTTATAAAATGTATTTGAACAATAAATTTGAATTATGGGTCTGCATTAATTTTGTTAAATTATCATTTTAAGAAAAACCAATTATGCTATTACAACAAAATTTAGCACGTTGTTAGTGAGAGTAATAAAAAATGCAAATTAGTTATTGGTTCTAATATTTGTTTTCATATACAAAAGTTATAAGCTTTAAAACGTGCATGGATTTTTTCGTGCGCAATCTTTTCCGAGAAAAGATTGCGCATTCTAGGTTCTCGTAAGATTCTGAATCGATCAAGCTATGTCCGTCCGTCTGATAAAAGCAGGATAGGGATAGGTATTTATTCTAAATATTTCTTCATATGAGTTTTGTTTAGTATTGAAAATTTGCAAAATCGATATATTTGCTATATCCCAAATACTAGAAAGACAGGGTGTCTACCGTAATTTTAGCTTATACCTTTCAGCAGATATCACTTAAACAAAAGCCTACCACCCATTTAAGGTGAAATTTTTAATTAGGATAGCATGGATGGGTATAATGGATTATTATATTAAATTAAATAACTAAATTAAATTTAATCAAACATATTTTTAAGACGTATGAGTAATATTAATTAGCCCATGCCATAAATATTACTCAGGCACTATAAGCACTGCTTTTTAATATTTGCGTTAAAAATTGTTCTTTCTTTCTTAAATTACGTATTCAACCAGACTTTTTTCTTAGATTTTATTTCCATTAAGTCATAATTGTGTTAATTTTAGTCTTTCCAACAGCTAAAACATTTAAATTTCTTATTATTCCTTTTTAAGTTACTTGAAAAATATTTGTGATTTTTTTGTAAACATGTCATTTAAGGCAAACATGATGTCTCAATTCTATAAGACAAGTTAAAATGCCAAGGCAATGTAAAAAAAATAAAAATACAAACATTTAAAACATTTTATCTTTTTCTTTTTCTCTTAGTTTTTGCTGTTTTTTTTTTTACTTTGACAAAGTCTATGCAAGCACGACTACACAAATTTGAATATAAATTAGTAGGTTTACAGCATACTAAACAAACGTTTGACTAGCACATTTTTAAAAGAACACAGACATTGCACTCACTCATACATCAGTAGCAAAATTGTAGTAAATTGTTATTGTAGAAAAATCTATTCCACTTTGGTGTTAAAAGTAAAGTTTGACAGAGCATTTATTCGTTTTTTCCTCAGTTAACAAAATACGAATAGATGTTTTTTTTTTTGGTATCCTAACAACTCTATAGGGCTCTTCCTGCTTCAATTACTTTACTGCAATTCGTCTGTTGCCTTCCTAGATTTTTCTACAGGCCTTAGCTACTTGGTTGTCTGTTTTTTAATTCCCCAACAATTTCATGTCAATATTGTTTGGCAAATTGTTGCTATTTGCTACAGCAACTAATGTATTACGTTTTATATAACTCTGTTCATTTTGTATTTGCCTTGTGAACATTTTCTTAAGTTTCAGTCTTTAAAACTTTTGTATTCTTATCTTAAGCTGTTAGAGCAACAACAACAAAATATCTGTAAGAAAAGAAAAATAACAAAATGTTACATTGTATAAATACTTGTATACATATTTATGTTTATATGTATGTATAGGAAGAGACAACAACACTAAAAACAATATAGTTTCTTGTGTTTCGAATATTTGTTTCTTGTTTTATAATTGTGTCAACATGTTGCAGCTTCCCAGACAAGAAGCCAAGTAAGGCATAGCGTTTCGTTGGAATTTACAACGGAAATCGGTTGCTGTTATTTGTCAAGACAATCCCTGGTGTAAGAAAATTGAAAGATATTTAGAAAATTTTCGCATTATTTAAAAAACAATTTACAGCAATAAAATATATTTGTGTTAAGTATATAATGAATTACAGAGAGTTATACAAGGTAATGATGTAATAATATTGGGTTAAGACTTGAATATGACATTGATTAAAATTAAAAATAAATGAGTGAAAGTTAATTCTGAAATACACTTGAAGAAAAGGAATAGAAATGTATTGGGAAGTACTATGAATTTGTGCTATTCACTAAAAATCAAAAGAGTTCTAAATTAAGTTTCTAATGAAAAAAATTTGGTTTGTAGGCACCTCAGGACCTCTAGCTGAAAGATGACAGAAAATTTTAGTTTGTTAGTAAGTAGTTTTCAATGTAACAACATTATTATAAAATTTTATTATTCGAACAGCGAAAGTGCTTTTCTTTATTCTTCAAAAAAGTTTCAAAATAAATAAGAAAATGTTTAAAGAAAATATTTGTAAAACTTTGCCTAAGTTCATTAAAAATTAATTCCTTTTTCCTTATATATTTAAGAAATTAATTGCGTAAGTGATAATATTCTATATTTTTATTACCACAAAGTATGCTTCAATTTGTTAATTCCTTAAAGAGATCATTAAATAAGCGAGTGCTTAAATTCTTTTACAACATCTAGAAAAAAGAAAACATTTGCCAACTTTTTATTTTTCTTTTCATTAAATTATTCTACAATTTTTTTTACTCAAAATCAACTCAAGTGATTGTTTTTTAATTGTTTACATCAAAAAGTTTAGTTTACTTAGTTTTGTGTATTTTGTTTTTAGTACTAATAGTTTGTTTTGCTATACAAATTTAAACATACACGCACGCATACACACACACATCCACCCACACATAACATTTAGCAAACTGAAAACATTCATAGGAACTGTAAAATAAAATAAAAAAATCAGAAAAAAATAAAATTTTATAAAACAACAAAAGCGGAAATGACAGCCTGTTGAGAATTCAAATTCAAATTTCTATTTCATTTTATTTCACCCTAACCTCCCTTTCACTGCTACTATATAGTACTTAGTACTCTTAGTACAAATATAAATACCTATCTACACACTCACTTTCTATACAACTTGTGGCACAAACACAAGTATTTATATATGTATGTAAAAAAAAGTAGGTGTATATGTATATTCATGTTAAAGAAAGTTCATATTCTATATAAAGTAATGAATAAAGTTGGCAGCAAATATTGCTAATGTTAGCAATTAAAATATGTCAAAAACCATTCTCAAGAAACACTTGTTGTAGTTGCTAATGAAATTTTTCTGTTGATTTTTGTTGTTGCTGTAGTTAAATATTTTTTGTTGTATGCACGTTTGCTTGTTTCTGCTTCAAATAGTTCTTAAGAGTATTGTTTTAGAAAATAATTTACCAAAAAGACTTTCAATTGAATTTTATAACTTTTTGCAAAATGTCAGTATTTTCTCTTCATATTTTTTTATTTTTTTTTTTTCATTATTTTCTATATAGTAATACTCGTATTGCAAATAAGAATACTCATAAACGTCTTCTCTGTGGACTGTTAATTAATTTTTAAAAAATTTAAAGATTTTTGAAGTGTAATAAAAATTAATGAAGAGTTTTATTGTCGCAATGAAAATTATAAAATTTTATAAATTTAAAAACTTAAAATATTACTAAATGCGACAAAACAATTACGACAGATTTTAATTAGTTATAGGAATTCTTAGTATTATTGATTTTAAAATATGTTTTTATGTAATTAAAATAATAGATATAAATAATAATAAATTTTTGTTAAAAATAAAATAATTTTGTTTGTTTACAAATGAATTTCAGGGTACGTACATACATATGATAAATCACAAGTTTGTTATTATAGTCTAAAAAATATCTTGCTGTCAGAAAAGAGCCAGTGTATTAGTTTTTAGTCTACTTATAGTCTTATACATTTAAACTTTGTATTCATTAAATAAGTATTTTTAAAATTTGTTTATTCACAGAAAAAATTATTACGGTCTTTTTTTCAATTAACATAGTTATTTCATTTTGCATCGAAATTTAATAAATTTATTCAAGCAAAAATGAAATAAAAGTAAAATTTAACTATACTTTTATATCCTATATATATTTTTAATTCATCTAATCAACTACTTGATTGTTTTAATTAATTTATTAATTGGGAATTTTTTTCTGTTTTGTATTTTTTACAGTTTTTAGTAATTGATATAATTATTTTGGTGAGAGGTGCAAATTTAAACAAGTTTATAATTGAATGAATTATTTTCATATATATTTGTTAATTGGTGACTTTTTTCTGTGTTTACACAGAAAAGTTTTTGTATAAAAAGCTTTAAAATTCATTTAAAAATTTGATAATGGCAAAAACCCCATAAATATTGTATCTTTCAATATTTTAAATATTCAGCAGATAATTTTCCTGTAAATACATGACATTGGATTTTCATCATCATGCTTTTGTTACGAACATTTTCATAAAAAATTTACATTAAACCAAATTTGTTTTGCAATATTAAAAACATGCGAAAGAAGAAAAAAAAAAACACATCATTTGTGACTGACATGTTAATAATAATAAAAAATATATATAAAGAAAAAAAGAAAAAAATTACACTAAACATACGCGAAAAAAAAAGTGAAAACATACTATTCAAATATCCTGTTTTATGCAAAACATGTAGCGAACAATAAAAAGAATGACGAAAAAAGAAAAAATAAGAAAAGGATTTATTTGTAATACCTAAAATATTAATGACATCTTTTCTATACAAAATACACTGACACTTACCCACACTCTCTAACAACAGCCATAGATCATCATCAGTGACAATAATGTAATAATACACACACATATATTGATAGATAGGTATTTTCCCTCTAACTCCTATATTTATTTATTGATTCTTGTATACGCCTTCTTCATCTTACAATTGATGTTATTTTAAGTCACTTAAATATATGACGTAACACATGCGATTCTATACATCTTCATTTTTTTTTTTTTTATTTTGCGTTAAGATATTTTATCAATTCAGCGATTCTTTTTTACTTCACTCTCGTTCTCTTTATATTATTTTTATTTTGTAACACCTTAAACCTTTGTATTGTTACCGTCATTTATCTGAAATATTTACAATAAAATAAAAAGTGCCTTTGACATTTTCATACATTTACAAACCAACAAATACTTCTCTGTTCATATTATTTAATATGCGTCTCAAAATAAATCTTTTAACTATATATCAAATACATACACACGTACATACATACAAATACAGTACACTTAGAAAAAATATAATCACTAGAAATTGGTTGTAATTTATTCATGGCTGAAAATTTTAGGTTATAAGACGTTTGTTTAAATTTTTTTACATGCAGAAGAATTTGGTTATGTCGCTGCTGCGGATATTCTCTCTGTGTATTTTTAATGCAAAAAGTATACACTTATTCACAGCTAATGGAAAAAGGTACAGGTAAGAAATTTCTAACAACTAATAAAAAAAATTATAGAAATGCAAATACGGGGGAACCATTTCATAATGAATGTTGTGTTAAACACTTCTTATAGCATTGTGTTAGTTGCAATAATTAAAGTTAACGCATGTGATGACAAAATCATCAGTAAATATATTTTTTTTGTGTTTGGTTTAAACTATTTTGGGACAGAATCATTCCAAGTGCGATTGATAGCATTTGATGAGTTAGTAAACCTTCCAAAGTATTTGTCGCTGAGAAGTCGAATTTTTATTTTGTGATCTTCTGTAGTTTTCTTTTTTTTACACCAAAGTAGATTTAGATAAGTCGAAAAAAAAATATAAAATATTATAATTTTTCACATCCTTTATTTGAAAGTGAAAGGAAGTCATTTCCATAACAAGCTAAAAATGTTTAGTCCCATTTCGAAAAAAAAGTCGAAACTATTTTTGGCCTAAATGTATGAATGCTATGATTTTTCAATCGCTATTAGGAAACTGAAAAGCAATATGTTTTCCTGTATTCTGCTCATTAATACGAAGTGTTTGAGTAGTTTTCTTACATCAGAATCTCAAAAGAAATGTTTCTCAGGACACTCTAATGTGTGTATATAAGGTTGGCTTTCAATAATTTTCAAAATTTGCAATTAACCATTTCCTTCAACTTTTAAGTAGCGTAGTTTATAGTTTGTCTGAATTTATAATATTAAAAAAAAAAAAAAGGTTTGTAAATATTTTGTTTTAGAGAAACTATTACATCTGCAATAAATATTTGTTAGTTCAGATATCCAAATAAAATTTTTGGTGATAGACGAATTTATTATTTAAAATAGTGAAGTGCTAAAAGATTTATGATTATAAAAGAAATCCCATAATTGTTAAAACAAACCAAAATCCCAAAAATATGATTTTTTTCGAATTTTTCCTATAAAGTCTATATTCATGGTTCGGCTAGAAGTAAAAGACTTTTTCTGAAACCGTATGCATTGGGACTTAAAAGAAGCCAAATTCAGAAATATATCCTGTTAGAAAATTGTACTTACTTTTTTCCTAAAAACTATCTTCATGAAGATATCTTTTGTGAATCTGATGTATTTCTAAGGAATTTTTTAATTTAGAAGCGATTAATAATATAAAAAATGCCAAAAATACATAATTTCTTAAAATTTCCATAAAAACTTGTTTAACTGAAGGAAAAATTTGTATTAAAATCAGATAAGAAATTCGATATATTGTGCCAATTTAAAACTTCAGATGAGGATAATTCGATAACTATTAAAGATAAGTAAACATGTTTCTAAAAGTCTTAATGAGAGTCTTAAGGAAATAGAAACATTTTTGGAATCGACTGCGAAAAATTTGCAAGCGGTTTAAAAATTTCTATGTCAGAGATAATATTTTGAGGTCTGCCTTCAAAATTTGAAATCGGATTCTCCTCTGCTACAATTATGTAATTTTATAAAAAAATTAGATAGAATTAAAATATTTGAATTCTACCCCACTGTGAAAATTGTCAACTTGTAAGTTTTATTTAAATTAAACTAACTATTATTAAAATAAGTAGCAAAATTCGATCAATGACAAATTTTTCCTGATGCTGTTTCCAATCTGGACAGCTGCTTAGTCATTGATAATATATTTTTAACCAATGATTAAGTCTGATACAAAAATGTTGAGAAATTAAGTAAATTTTAAAGCAGGAAAAGTGCAGTTTCAATTAACCTCGGTGATGGAAATAAACGTTATTAACTCCAGAACTGTCATTGTAGAAGTCAACAATTTCCGACAGTACAATCCAGTAGCTTCAAAGACACTTTGAATAAAACGTCATTGAAAACAAGAGTTTCGAGTAACTGATATTAAGATGGAGCAGTAATCATAATGTTCTTATCCGCATGATCGTATCTTCCTTAACAAATACACAGTCGGACAAAATGAAATGCTGTTTTTTACTCTTGCTATTTATTTCATAATAAATTATAGGTTCATTATGGGCTACTGGTTTGGTGTCCAGGTATTTGTCTTTTTATATTCTTTAATTTAATAAAACAAAAAAGTTTTTGAAATATGTGCATTTCGAGTTAAGGGTAAAATACAAAATAAAGTGACACTTTACTTAATTTCTTAAATTTGGATTCAAATTTTCGAATTTTTTTGTACAAAATGGAAGGCATAGTGCTAAATTTTAATATTATATTCATTAAATTCTATTCCAATTATAATTACATTTGAAGACAATAATTATGAAGTAAATAGCACTTTATTTTGCCCGACAGTGTATATTTGTAATATTTATTCCAGATCTACTTATGACTTCACTCTACTTATTGGGGTTTGAACACATTCAGTAGAAGTAAGTGCGCTCTAGAACAGGGATTTCCACGCAGATCATTTCTGGATTTTTTCATTTTCTCGTGGAAATCCAGACATATTTGCATTTTTTTTATTAAAACAAGTGTAAAATTAGTAAAAATGTTTGTTGGGTCACCAGGAAAATATATTTGTATATAGATTAAAATCTCACTTTGACACCAAAACCGAATCCAGCCAATTTTTGATACCTTGTTCTAAAATAAAGCGTACATAGAAAAAAATATTTCAAATTATTTTTTAACAAAATTATTAACTAACTTTATATTTTTAAATAAATTGACAGCTCTTAAAAAAATATAAAGAAAATGAAAAATTTGTCTATAAAATATAGAAATAAAATAAATTTAAGTCTATTTCCAACAATTTTCAGATCATTATATCTATTAAAAAAAAAAAAAAACAGTAATAATAAAATCACTTATTCTAGTTAATTAATATCATCAACAATTAATTAATATAAGCAATTTCATAATTGAAGCCTATTTTCTTTTCTGTGTATTTCTTTTCAGTATTCTGAATCGAACGAAATAAATAGTATATCTTGGCTATAAGGTGGGTGTTGCAAAACTTTTCAAATAAATTTTAACCCTTTAGGGCCCGCTACTAAACCAACTGTTGAAAAAACAATTTTTTATTATTATTATTTTTTTTTTAATTTTTATATTTATTAATTCCAAATTTTTGCAGATTCCAAGGAGTTTCTGAGTCCGTTGATATTAAAAGTACTTTATAAACAAAATTAGGCCGAAAAAGTGATAAAATTAAAAAAATCTTATGTTCAATTTTTTACTTTATTTTTTATTAAACTGCGCATCTACGTAGCTTTTTTAATTTTTATTTATACGAATTTTTATGAATTTTTATTTATTTTACCAGAGTTTTATCGATTTTTCACTGAATAATGCATCATAGTTATGTTGACAGCGGTAGAACTGATTCTTTTTTTTATTGTTTTTTATACTCCAGCTTTCAATTAACTAATTCGATATGTTTCTATTTAAGATATGTTTCTGATTTAAGAGCAAAACTCATATTCATATTTATTGAGTCTTACATATGTATTTTTTTTTTTTAAGTTATTAAAATTTCCCATCAGAGTTGGGGGCATGGGGGCATTATAATAGCTCCATGTCCATTATCAAAATATCATAAAAGAATCGCTAATGTCTTAAATCTACCCATTAAGTATTTTTTAACTCATTTTTTAACTAAGAAATATTAAAATCTTTAAATTCAATTTCATTATTTATAACTTTTACTTACCCTTAAAAAATCCACAAATTTAATAAAATTAAAACATTTTACATTAATTTAAAAAAAACTATATATATCTGTATATGTTTGTAGGTTTTGCAATTTTATTTATTTTCATTTAATTTCTTATAAAATATAGTTTAATATTTAAATTAAATATTTTAGTTAATATTATTTAAGAATATGTTTACTTAAATGCATAAATAAATCTATTTTCATACATTAAAGTATTTACTTTATTCATTAATTTGAGCTTTTTTTTAAATAAATAATATAAATAATTTATATAACTCTATAGTATATAGTAAACCATCAATTACTCTACACTCATTTTGCTTATTTTATATGCATTTATTTGGTAAATCTTTTATACATTTTAACAGGTTATTTTTATTTTTATTATACAATAGTAGTTCTGTTTTTTATATCTTTTACTTACTTTAAGTTAAATAATATTACAAAAAAATATAATTCTTCTTTTTTTTTTAGAGAAAGTGGCACTATGATTAACTGAAAATCTTATAAATAAATCAGGTTTATATATTTTTGGTTTCTTGTGTAATGGCTGTTGATGTTTTTTTTTTCTGTTTTTTTTTTCGCATTTTATTTATTTTCTTTTTGAATTAAGTATGCAAGACATCACTTTGAGGTTTCTCTTGAAAAATTAAATTTTTTTAACCCACATGTATTGATTTGAAATCAATGAGATTTCATGATAAGTTAAGAAAACAATTTTTTAAATGCCAGCTCATATAAAAGAGGGATGTTATTAACAAATTCAACGAACAGCTAATCAATTTAAGCGACGCCGTTGAATTTGCAGCCGAAGCCCAGGCGGAAATTTCAGCATCATTTGAGGGTATGAAATTGTAAAAGAAATCTATTAAAGAAATAGTTAAAAAAAAAAAAGCAGAAGAATTATTTAATCACATTTTTTAAGGCTGGCAATTTCTAAAGATTGTTATTAATTTTTTAATTAAATTTTAATTAATATTTTTTTCTTACCTTGTATTTGTGTTAAATAGTTATTTTTCTTCCTTAACATTTCACTATCCTGCAAGGCATATTGATCATAATCGCGATCTGTGGGTATCATATTCACAGTATTTGTACTTAAATATTTATGATGGTATTCAATATCAAGTACTGTTTTCTCAGAAGATTTATAGTAAATATCACCTATTTGAGCTATACAACGTATCTGCAAATATTTGCTATTTAAAGGAAGTGTCTTTAAAATATGATGGTTTTTTTTATAAGTCTTACCTTTAATTTACCATTTTCAAAATGATAATCATTAATGACAAAATGTAGACCTATTGTAGATGTTTGCATTTCATTGCGTGTATCCTTGTGGATTTTATAATGACGCACATGGGATGACTGAACCTAAATGTATGAAGAGAAAAAGAAGAGATTGATTTTAATTTTAAAATTTGCCAAAACAAGTAATTGTTTAAATATTTGTTTTTGTTTAAAAAATATCTAATGTTTAAAAAAAAAATAATAATAATAAAAATTTTTCTTAAATAGAAGTAGGGAGAAACTCAATAATTGCTCAATATTACCAAAAAGTAAAAATTAATGATTCCACATAGTAAAGCAAAATAAATATCTTTCTGTGTGTTTTATTCCATTTAAAGCTTTGAAATGAATATGGATTCACTAGAGCATGTAACTTGTATGCTGAATTTAATGCGTATTTTTAATATACGAACAATTACACAAATTCACATGACTAGCAAAATATCTCACTTTTATTACCAGAAGTTCATAAAACCAATTATGTAACCAGCAGCCAATCTAATATTGATGCTCGTATCAGGGATATTATAAATTAAGTAGGTACTTTTCGTTCTTCACCTTAGCAATATTTTGGATTAAGTAGCCATTTTATGTTTTACCTTAAATGCAATACCAGGTTGATTCTTTATGTAAAATTATTTAATTTTTTTTTTTTTTAATTTAATTTAAATAAACAAATTGCTGTAAATTAATTTTTCTTTAACAGAATTATTAAAAAATAGATTAAAAAACACTTCTAATAATAATTTATGGTACCTTTCGTCTGCAAAGGGTACCAAGTTATGACCCCATAACCAAAAATAACAAACGTATTTCTGCAAGTGCTTAAATTTAAGTGTGCGACTATTTATGCTCAGATATATCTGCGTTCATTTGTTTGTCTATATATTCGTATGTCTGACTGTTGCAGTACGAATATTGCGTGCATAAACTATACAAAACTTTATTAGCAAATAGACTGCGGGGTTTTAGAGGGTTTCAGGCAAAAAATTTAAAAGCAAACATAAAATATCAACACTCTCAACATGTTGCATAGATTACTTTCAACTTACCCTCGACTCACGATTAGTAACAATAATAACAAATACATATATAGTATGTTCATGTACTCAAGTTGCAACTAAACAAACATATTTTGTAACATGCAATGTTACGCTTGTTTGTCAGCTTATTTTCTTTATGCCCTTTATACTCCTACCCACATACTCCTACACAAACATGAAGAGTGCAGTGACAAGCTAAAATATGTCACATAAATTTTGTTTATATACAAACATTTACCAGCACTCACGTCCACTATTACTTGCTCCCAAAAAAATCTATACAAAATTTGCATGGAAAATTTTGCTAACGATACTTCATTTGTTTTTAGTCACATAAAAATATAGGCGAGAATATTTCCCTCCCACATGTAAGTATTGAGCAGTTGGGTTTATTTGCAGCAATTTTATCTAATATAAGATCATACCATAACTACCATCCTACAAATACGAGTAGTATGTTTTACTTACCTCTTCATTATTCACTGTCCATGTGAGATTTGCTGCTGGTTTTGAGTGTCGCGATGTACAATTGCCGCGTAATATATCACCAATGTGGTAACGTGGTCGTATGCCAATGATAAGTGGTGGATTGTGTGGCAGTTCTGAAATGAATGTATAAACAAGTACACAATCACACATATACATACATTAATGAAATAGGGAAGGAAAAACAGAATATAGTAGTAGTAAAGTGAAATAGCACATAAAGAAATGAGCATAAATTCTAGGAAATTAACAGAATAGTTTTTTGTTTCTGTTAGTTAGCTTTGGCTCTGTTATCATGTTCATACTCACCTACAACTTCTAGTTCGGCTGCTGCAATTAATGTATGAAAGGATGGTGCATCGGCTGATACCTCACAGGAATATTTACCCGCCGTGGCCATAGATGCTGATTCTAAAACCAATTGTGTTTCATTGGAAGAAAAACGCTGCATAGACACACACAAATAAATACAAAACTACGTTAATGACATTTAAGACATTTTTAATATTGTTTGTTTACATAATTGTAAACGTTGTTGTTGTTTACTTACATCCACTCTAACACCTGGTATTTGAAATACTTTTATGGCCGGCTTTTCGTTTGGGGTATAACTATAAAATTCCCTACGACCTTTATACCATTTTACTGAGTAGAGTGCATCATCTTCGATGTCATAGTGACATTTTAATATGATTTTCTGTCCACGACGCACAGCATGTGGTACTTTAACGCGAACATCACGCAATGCTAAAGATTCTAAAAACACAATAAATAAACAAAATAAGAATTTTTAGGAAAAATTCATTGTTTTTAAAGGAGAAGTTTAATAATAAGTTTAGAGTTAAAAAGGAAAAATTTTTAGGTGAAAACTAAGTACAATTAAAGAATTTCTAGCTTCCAAAGATTTCATTATTATATTTTATATTTAGAGTCCTTACACATATTTAACACCTTCACAAGAACACCTCTAATTTTTTTTTATATTTTTTTTTTAATTTTATAAATAACACAAAGCATATTTGTGTGTAAAGAAATCGACAAATAGTGATGGTTAAATAAAGAAAAAAAAAGAAAAACACTTCACTCAAATAACAAAAACCTTGTTATGAAAATTGAATCCTTCAAAAATGCCTTGACTGAGTTTATCATTTTTAAATCAATCAAAATGTCAAACAATTTTATACTGTCTCTCTTCTCCTTGAACAAGACAACAAAATATATACATATTTATATGTATGTATGTATGTACTCATATGTTCTTTCTTTTGGTTTTTTTTTTTTGTTCATTTAATCCTTTAACTGAAACTTTACATATATTTACACGTACATATGCTTATATTGCAAATATTTTGTTGTAGAGTAATATTTATAATGTTTCTTGATTTTAACCCACGCCCCTTTTTATTATTCGTCTTTAACTGCTGCCCTTCATTATATATGCCCTATACACCCCATTGTGCGAGCTTTTTTTTTTTTGGTGTTGACATATTTTTGTCACAAAAAATTATTTGTCTGTCTTACTGTCTATCTATCCGTCTATCTTCTCCTTGTCAGTCAGTCATTCATTTATTCATCCATTTATTCATTTTTGGCTGCAAAGAATATTTACCCCTTTTTTATATTTATCATGCATTCATTCAATTCATACGAGTACAAGTACAATAACTACTATTTTCCATACATCCTTAACAGTCAAGTTGATATGAGACTGTGTGTATTCGTTGTGAGTATTCCTTGTTGGTTTTGATAATTCAGTTGCATTTTATTTTGTGGCAATAAAATGCGATTTCATGTTGCGCCTTCTTACTGTCAGTTGTGTTAAAGTTTTTTTCAGCGTTTTTTTTTTTCACATTTTTATATAAATTTGTATTCAGTTTTTTTTTTTTCTTTATTTTATTTCATATTGTTGTTCACTTTTTTATTCTACTGTGTCCTGTGTGTTATCGTCAAGTGCATTAACTTTCTCTTGGCGCTACACATGTGAAACAGAGCTATAAGAGTGTCAAATCATTTTCATAATAACTTTCATAAATCTGCCAATACTACGAAAAAAAAAGCTCTTTTCAAAAAACGCATAATTGTCTTAGAATAACTCATACATATACCCACCAAAGCATTTTCCGTTACCTCAACAGGTTTCGATATCACAAAGTCTTATGTGAAGATATTGTTCAGAATTAAAACTGAATTAGTTTCCAATGAACTAGAACTGAACTAGAACAGAACTAACTAGAACTGAACTAGAACTGAACTAGAACTGAACTAGAACTGAACTAGAACTGAACTAGAACTGAACTAGAACTGAACTAGAACTGAACTAGAACTGAACTAGAACTGAACTAGAACTGAACTAGAACTGAACTAGAACTGAACTAGAACTGAACTAGAACTGAACTAGAACTGAACTAGAACTGAACTAGAACTGAACTAGAACTGAACTAGAACTGAACTAGAACTGAACTAGAACTGAACTAGAACTGAACTAGAACTGAACTAGAACTGAACTAGAACTGAACTAGAACTGAACTAGAACTGAACTAGAACTGAATGAACAAAAAACTGAACTAGAATTGAACTAGAATTAAATTAGATCTGAATTAGAACTGTACTAGAACTGAACTTGAACTACAACTGAACTTAAGCTAAAATTTAACTTGAACTAGAACTTAACCACTTGAACTGAACTAAAACTGAATTAGAATTGAACTAGAACTGAAATAGAACTGAATTAGAACTAGAATTAAATCTGAAAAAGAAATGTGTTCTAATTTTAGAATTTTTTTTTTTTTGGCATTCGCCGACGCCAAAAGATATCGATTTTTAAACATAAAATTAATTGAGACACTAACGAAAAATTAAAAATTCACTTTTAAAAATAATGACTGCTAAAATGAAATCATTCTTTCAAAATCTGTAGGCGAAGGTGCTTTTTTCTTCTTGTCTGAAAATATAATAAAGTACTGAAAATGTTTGCATTTATAGTGACATGAGTCAACATGTTTAAAGATGTACGAGTTAAATGTAATAAATTTTAAATAAATTGAAATTATTGTAAGTAAAACGTTGGAAAGGGGTTTGCATGGGGAAAAGAAAAAAATTAAAATACCATAGAGAAACAAGGGATAAAATCAAGGATAAATGAAAATGAGAAAAAATAAAAAAATACCAGCTAATGAAATGGGAATGAAGTATTGTATTGTAGTGGTTTAATCTTATATACCACTGAATAAATTGATACACACATAATGTAATTTTAACGATACGGTAATAACGAATTATTCTCAGAAAGTTAAAATACATCAGAGAAATGGTAATTAAGTAAAACTAAGAAATTTTGTAAGGCTACAATAAATCTTCCACAATTTAAAACAGTTTTGGAACTTTAAAGTTGTAACTTTTTTTCTAAAATGAAGCGCATAATTTGAAATGAATTTCTATTGGTTTTTATTTTGTTTTAAAACCAAAAGAAAATTATCGATGTTTTTATTTGTATTGGAAAAACATTGATGGTTTTGGTCAGCCATTGTCTCAATGATTATCGTCTACTTATAAATTCTTTAAGCATAAAAAACATTTAAATTTCCAATGTTTGCTTGGGGTTTATTTACGTAAATATGTATGTTTCTACGTTTCTTCTTTCTTTTTTGGCTTTTTGTGTACAAGTAAAAACCCATATCAAATTTCCAATTCAATAAGCATACAAATATTCGTGTTCGATCCTTTGGGTGACTATTGAGCATATACCGCCTTTCTTTGGGATTAAATGGTCAAAGGTTTTATTGTTTAAATGTTTGGCTGCCACAAAAATTATTAAAGGAAAAAAAACTAAAGTCAAAAGAGAAACAACTTACTAAAACAGATTTGTTTTAGATTTACTGAAAATCGATGTTTAATATTTAACAAACCAAATATTTAGTAGTATTTAACAACAATCTATTGGTTCTACAACAAAATGAAGAAATAAAATCTTTTAAGTAACAAATGTTATTTATAGTGTCCTTTTTCTTATGTTACTGTTGCATGTCTGAATTGAAAATAATACTTATGCTTCAGTCTGTTCTATACGAATCTGGTTTTGTATGGTTTGTTCTTTACGACTTCATAAGTAAATTTATCTGACAAACCTTTATTTATGTACTCTAAAAGTCTTTGGAGAGTAAATGTTTTGCAAATAAATAGTTCTTAATTCAAAAAGCGTATCTAGAGGTACGGTAGGATGAAATATAACACAGAAATATATTTAAAGATACAAAAGTTTGTCTTCACATTTCCTATTGAACTTAAGCACAATAACATTCACTTACAACAAACGAAGTGAATACTCAACTGACAGAGAAGCTCGATGTTACTATTCTAGAGAAAATTTTAGCTTCAGACAGACAAAATTATTAAATTTTTAGAATATATTTTTCCTCCCAAATTTTACTTTAGTACCACTGTGTTTGATTTCTTAATTTTATTGCTTTTAGGCCCTTTTTGAACATTTTACAAACAAAAACAGAAAACCATGTTTAAGATTATCATGGTTTACATGTTAAGTAGTCCACAATGATCATTTAATCTTTGATGATTGATTTTGATAACATATTTATACATTATGCTTGCAAAAAAAAAAAAAAAAAAAAAACTTTTGGGCATGAATAATTCCATTTTAAGATAAACAAACCACATCAATAAAAAATAAAGAATATTTAAATATTTATAAAAAATAAGGAAACAAAACTTAAATTTTTTCACAAGAAAAAGAACTTTTGAATTTACTTATTTAATAAATCGTCCATTTAAACTCAAGTTTTTTCGGCTATTAGAAAATATAAAAATATGATTTATTATACTCTACCCTCTGCATTCAAAAAACAACAAAATTCATAATTTCACCTTTATTGCTCTTAAATTTCTTTTTTCCCAAAAAAAAAAAAATCTTTCCAAAACTCTGAAATAAGAAAAACTTTCAAGTATTTCATATTAACTGATATTTTTTCTTATAAAACAACATCAGCAACAAAATAAAAAAAAATAAAAAAACTCAAGGGTCTACTTAGTTTATTGTTGATGTTCGTTAATAAAACACATTTTTGTATTTCAGTCCTTGAAGTGGTAAATGCGTGTACGTATGTTTGTTTTATGTCTGGTATTTTTCGCTCTTTCTCTTTCTTTTGAAATATTTCTTATGTTTGTTTGTGTTTCCATGTAATTTTTTTGTTGGTGTTATTTGCGTGTAATATGTATTATTTAGTATAACAGCAGCACTACTAACATTTTGCTATCAGTGTAATAAAGTGACATTTATATGACAGTAAGAATATTTTCACATGTTGCTTCTTTAGTTTTGAAGACGGTTACCAAAAGCATACATACACACTTACACTCTCACCTAACAAACTTTGTTAAAATGATTAATTACTTATACTACAAATAGTTGTAGTATTTTACCGTTAAATATTCTCCAAATAATATGAGTGTGTGCTATAGAATTAAAAGGAGCCATTAGGTTAACTAAACCCACCATTGAGGGACAAATTAGATTGAAAAGTAAATTGAATATTTAAGAAAGTTTTATTAAAACAAATTGATATTAAAGACCAATTGAGGAGTATATCAAATTAATAAAACAAGGAATAGACATGTATGTATTAAAATAAACATCTCAAACATGTCATTATAAATGACTTATGGTTAAAATTTATTAATTGATTAAAGGGTGTTGTAAATATATGTAAATAGTTTTAATATATTTAATAAAAAGTAATATATAAAAATGTCATTTTTGATAATAGTATGATTTATATTACCATTTACTCTCAATTAAACAAAATACAAAGAAAAGGATGGAATTTACTTTCAATGCTATTTTTTTAATTTTAATAAGTATATGACACAAAATAGCCAATGCTAGAATTCTTTAAAATTATACCGTCAAATAAAAAGTAAAATTTAAATTTTTAAATAAAAATCGTTAAGATATTACTTATGAGCTTTTTTGGCGACTTGAAAAAGTCGACTTTCTTAAATGAAAAATTAACTCTAATCTGCCTTCAGAAAGTTATTCTCAACAGTCAAGTCTGTCAGAGAGAACTATAGATTCAGAACTTATACTATGTAATTAGGGTTTGGGGTCCGGGAATTCCCAGGCGAGAAATCTCGGGAATTCCCGTAAATTTTCCGTCGGGAATTCCCGGGATTTTTTTTTCAATTTTCCCGGGAAAACGGGAAATTTTATATTCACGTAGTTTTATAATCCTATAGCAAAAATGTTACTGTTAGTATCGCCTCAGTGAAAATTTTACATTAATATAAAGTTTATATTATAAACGCATTACTTACTAAAGCAATTTTTGGTATTAATACAAAATATACATACATGAAATTCGATACAAGTGATATTTTATATTATTCAAAAACATTTCATTGGTGCGCTGATGAAAATTCCTATTTGATGACTTTTCGATGGGAAAAACGATTTATTTTGTCAATTCACATTTCAAGTACACGAGTTTTTAACTACATATTGCTATAATCTTTTAAACATTTTCAAACTTCATTTAAATCTCTTGGCTCTGAAAGGTTTATTCATATTTTTTGCCAATATCTTTAGATTTTTTCGACATATTAAAGTCCAGTTTGTATCACATGATTTTATACAATCTTAAAAGTACGATTTTGACTATTTTTGACAATAATAAACATAAATTATTAATTTTGAAATATGCATAAATTTTCAAATGAAAAATCGACAACAACTTTTCTTTTAACATCAGAATTACATAACGCTACTTTTTCAAAATTTAAAATACACGTTTTAAAATTTTGAAAAGTAGAATTGTAACTACTTTTCAAAAAATTTAAAACGTGTAAATATATTAAACTAAGAATGTATTTTATTTTTCAAAAATATTCGTCTTGAAATGATTAACAATATCTTTCAAATGAAAACTAATTTTTATCAGATTTCCGAACACTATATAAATTGACCACATAATATTGTTGAGAACCAACTTTAAAAGTTTTTAGATTTATGTTTTAGAACGAATTAAAACGATAAGAAAAACTATTTATACTGAAATTCACCTGTGCATCACCTGTGTCATGCTTTATCTTTTTTTAAATTTTTAGCATGAAAATCTATTTAAGTTAAAAATCTGAAGTATACAGTTTTTAATTAAATATTATAAATACTAGTTTTTTATTCCATAACGCTATTCTAAAAATCATAGTTCTACTGAATCATTTTATAAAGAAATCATTGAATTTTTGTTAAATCAAATCTTCTGCAAATTTAATGGAAATATTTATATTTTTTATATTTTTTTCTTTAATTCGTAAAAGATTTAAATAGAAGAAAATTGTAATGATTCATTTAAGCTTGAATTGAATAATTGGTAGTGCATTCTTTAAGCAATTATTGCGAAGTCAAAGAATTTAAGTCTATGAATTGAATTGTTATGAATGCTTCAAAGAAATGACTGAGATAATAAATTCGATTTTGAAAAGTGAATTAAAGAATTAAATCTTTGGAACCTTTGCTTACAATAGGCATTTATTTTATTTTCATGAAATATTTAAAAGTTTTTAAATTTTAAGTTGGAAGTCACACTTCAATCTGTTAATTAATCATAAATGTGATTTATAATGTTGTATTATAGTATTGAATAGAAAAAATAATATTATTTATAAAAAATCATTGCTTTTCCTTATACTTTAAGTTTCCCGGGAAATTGAATTTTTCATTCCCGTTTCCCGGGAAACAAAATATCACTGGAAACCCCAAACCCTATATGTAATGTAAAATATTGAAAAAATAAGTAGGAGTAATATATTCAGCTATGACGAATTTGTAAATATTGTTTTCTTTAGAATTAAACGAGGTATAAATTTTGAAAATCGCTTAAAAACTCGAATTGTTTTCAATTTTTTTTTTTTTTTTGAAATATTATAAAAAAAATTCTTCCAATATTTTGAGACAAAGTGTATTGCTAGATATTTAATTTCGTTCATACTTTTTGGAGCAAAAATGTGAAATGTAATGAGTTTTCGTAAGTTATTCCAGATAAAATTCTACAGTTTTTCCCTAATTTTTATTAAAAATTTAATTTTGTTATGTAAACAACTTTACACAGTGGACCCTCTTGCAAAATAAATGATAATAAATCTGGATCTTTCAAACTGCTAAACCGATCTTGATGAAACCTGGAACTTCGACAGGCTTTTAGAATGTTGTTGACTGAAGTATGTAATGGGAGCTCGAACGGCGCTACAGGGGGCCAAAATTTATCACCTATACGAATACGAACCGATTTAAAATATATATTTTCTGTATTCTACTAAGTAAAATAAAGGGAAACTGTTCACCATCTTTTATGATTTAAAAGATATTTGACTTCAACATTTTAATTTCTCATTTTTGGCCTCGGATTTTTTTTTTTTTTCGTTTTTACTTTATAACTTTTAAAATAAAAATAATGTGAAATATTCTAAAATTTTCTGAATTAAGCTAAAGAAAAAGTTTTTACTAAATTCGATAACTAGAAAACCATTTTCAAATTCAAAATTTTGAAATAGGTCTCAAATTTAAATTTAAAAAAGCAACTTTTAATATTAATTTGTTTAGGATATCAATATTCTCTGAAAGACTGGACCTAATTTAGGAAAATTTTGAACTTGCACCCTACATTTGGCAGTGGCTGAAAAATTTGTTAACAAAAATTCAAGTATTTAAGTCTGTAAAAAAATTATTGTTAATTTCAGTACTTTTGCGAATTATATTAGATTTTATGATATGTTTTTAAAGGTTTTGCCAACAATTTTGACAGCCTATAAGTAAATTTAGTAACAAAAGACAAATTTCCTAAAATACCTATATTTTTGAACTTAATAAATATATATTAAAATTATATATTTATCTAAATTTTGCTTTTCTGAAATTTTCATAATTAATTTTATAACGTTTGCATAAATTATTTGGATACCTACCCAGCAAAAAAAAAAACGATTAAGAGCTTCCAAAAAAGAACATTTTCACCACTTCAAAAGTAAAACAAAGTGCATATTTTAAACTTTTTTGGAAGTTCTTAATAATTACTTCCAAAAAAAGGAAATAAATGAATTTTTAGCGTGAAAAAATAGTTTAAAATTTTACAAATTTTAAAGTATTTTCATTATATTTTAATAAGGCTTAAACAGAATTATTGTTAAAAAATGGTATAAACATATTTTTAAGAGAAGTACTTCAAAAGAAAAGAACAAGTAGTATAAAAGAAGAACATCCTACCAATGAACATCCTACCAATGTCTTAAAGAAAGAACTTCTGCAGCTTTTTTTTTACCACTAAGTACTTCCTTCCAATGACAACACAATGTGAAATTCATTACCTTTTCAGCTTTTTTTCAGTTCTTTTTTTGCTGGATATAAGCATTTCGAAAATATTTAGACTCTGAACGTTATGATATGTTATTGTTTTTTTTTTTTTTTTTTTTTTTTGTTTTTTTAATTAAATTTGAATTAGAATTAGTTAGTAATTTCCTACTCGATAATTTAAATAATGCATCTAATTTTACTCAGGAAAATTTTTCAAATACTTATCAATTTATAATATTGACATTTTTAAGAAATATTGACATTTTAAAGTATTTTTACAAAGCTGAATCACTTGTTTTGACATCAGACATAAATATACATAATCATATATGGGCAATTCTCTTTTTAAATGAATATTTTTATTATCTTAACAATTCAAGAAAGTTTATTCTTGCAATTCATTACATTGGGAGTAAAATTCTTCATTTGTTATATATATGCAAACATTTGTGCATTTGATATATCGGATTATCATTCAGTTCACATCTATTTGGATTTTAAGAATCATTAATTCCTAATTTCCTAAAACCACCTAAAGCTAGTTATAAATATTACCTACTTATTTCAATTATTTAATTTAAATATGAAAAGCATAATTTAATAATTTAATTTAAAAAAAAAAAATAGTATTTTAAAGAAAAAAAAAAGTATGTTAAAGACTTTTACAACACTCAATTACCAACAAGAAATATTAATTTCATTATTAAACCACGAAAATATATATATATATATATATATATATATATATATATTTTTTATCTTTAAAATAATTTCCTGCTTAACAGTCTTAATTTTATTTTTTTTTTTTTTTATTTTCCAGAAAAGTTTGTAAAAGTGTGATTATTTTCCTTTCTTCCCTTTTTGTTTTTTCTGTTTAATAAAACCCACATAAAGTTTTAAATTTCTTGGATTTACACTAAATTAAACATACATTACAATCATACACAGCCCTACTTAAACTCGTAACACATTCACATTATATACACTTGCGAAGGGGATGATGCGTTAAATAAATATATAAACATAAAAAAAGCCATAAATGAGGTCATATTAAAGTAGATTTGCATTTAAAGTTAAAGTTTAAGCGACAAACGAATGCAGTAAAATAAAGAGAAAGGAAAACATCCCTTCTTGTTTGTCTTTTTTTTTTTTTTTTTGTAAAAATCAAAATTTACACTTGACATCATCATCGACATGAGTGCAATTTAATATAAACAAGAGAAATTGTCTTTAAGTAAATTATTAAAACAGGAAATCACAGATGATGGGGTGAGTAATCAAACAAATACATCCGCACATATAACTGTACATACACATATGTATAAATATTCTTTTTTTCTGAAATTATAAGGGTGAACTTTGATAAAAATAGTTCATATATATAAATGATTTCTCTCGTAGGAGTATATAGTTCTGTGTGTGTGTGTGTGTGTGTGTGTGTGTGTGTGTGTGTAAATATGAGTCATTTATAATTTTGTTGAAATTAAATTGTATAGAAATCAATTGATACGTAAATATTGACTACAAACTTTTATTTTTTGTATGTATGAATGTATGTATGTAGGGGTGTATTTTTACAAAACTGAATCACTTGTTTTTACATCAGACATAAATATACACAATCATATATATTTCTTTATAGGAAAACATACATTTATGTTAAATATATGTGGGTGTTTTATGTATTTATGTTTTACATTCATATTTTATATGTTAATTTATATGTATATATGTGTATGTCATCTTTTATTACGAGTATGTTTTTTTCAGATTTAAAGGGGAGGTTGCAAAAGATTATCTTCTTGTTCGAATTAGTTTAGTAAGTTGTTTCTATTTTATTTCTTTCGACATGGTGGGTTAATTTATATGTCAAACTATTTTTAAGAGTGTGTGACTATATTTCAGTATATGTGTGGTTGTATATACAAATACAGTATGGCAAATAATTATAAGAAAGATAAAATTTTTTATTTGTAATAAAACATATATTTAAAATTAAAAAGAGCAATAAATATAGGCTTAACCCATAAATTCCCATCGCATCTTTATAGACATAAAAATTGTTTCCTAAATTTTTTAGAAAAAAGGAAATTTTAGAATATAGGGAAACCTAGTTCTTTATTCTTCATAATTTTACATATTACATATATTTTTAAAACAAAATCCTTGATGATAATCATTGAAGGGTTAATTTAAGGAAAATAAAATTCGCATTACTGGGCATTTAAAGGTTAAATTACTTTAGATCTAATGTTCACACAAAAAAATATTAAATGTTAACAACCCTTAATTTTTTATAGATCACTGTGCATCTTGTGTAATTTCTGTTTTTTTTTACTTACAAAGTTCAAAAGATTGTTTGTTGTTGTAATTTTTTTTTTTTTTTTTGTAATCAATTTTATAATTTTATGTCAACATTACAAATACACATACATACGTGATATATACTTTTATATGTTTTCGTATGAGTAGGTATTTGCCAAAAGATTTTTGTTTGGTATCAAGATAACATTTTTTTACTTAATTGAATTTATGTTTGTATGTTTCTTAGAAAACCCGCATTTTAATTAAAATTATTGCTTATCATTTATATTATTTTTAGTTTTATTATAATTTCAATGTAAGTTTCTTTGGGATTTTTGATTAAAAACAAAAAGGCAAACTGAAGAAAAAAGTTTTTACTTTAATATTGATTCAAATAAACTGATAAGTTTCCTGTGAAAAGAAAATTTGATTTTTATTTTTTTGCACATTTTATGTATAAATGCTGTTTTATAAGAAAATTATTTGAATATTATTATAGTAATATTAATTGAATAACTAATAAATATGTATGTATATCAAAATATTAAAATCATTTTATAATTTTTACTTTTTATTTTTTGTTTTTTAAGCTAAAAAAAAACATAAATATAAAGAATTAGTGTATCTTTTAGACATTTAAAAAGTAAGTTGTATTGGAATTTAATTTTAGAGATAAATTAAAATTCTAAACATTCATAATTACTTTTGTAAACTCTTATAAAAAATACTTTTTATATCTTTATTACAACATGTCTGGCAATTAAAATTGTAATTAATCCTGCCTGCGTAGAATAAAATTTCAAAATGCATAAAATGAAATTTTAGTAAAACATATTACACTTAATAAATAGCTAAATGTTAACAAAATACTTACGCACCAAAAGTTGTAATAAAGAAATTGCCTTTATAATAAAAAAAAAACCTAAACAAAAATAAATAAAAACATGTAACAACTAAATGCCAGCAATTAAATATAAATCAAATACTACTCAGACACAATTATAAATAAACGAACGAACAAACCTACACAATCAAAGTCACTTCAATATGGGAACACATACCAATATAAATATACATACACATATGTATGTACTACTAATCGTACCTACACATATACATACATACTTAGGTATATAACAAATAATAAAACAGTTTAACACCGGGCATTGGACACAAAAACAAACAAATAGAAAAAAAAAACATTCAACTAACTCACACATACATACCCACCGGGTGTTAAATAAATACAACAGCAAAAATACAATATAAAATTAAATGAAATTTACCATGGCACAAACATAAAGGAAATGTAGCAGGAAACCGTGGCAAATAAAGCAATTACCTACCATGACAAAACTATAATAATATTAAATTATTAAATAAAATATACAAATACAACAACAAGAAAACATTAAATATAAACACAAATACAATGTTTTTATTATCACTGGCATTGATTTATACACTCATAGAAACACACATACATATATACAGACATTTTCATTTAGACATTGATTCAACATCAAGGGCTAAAGGTTTACACAGGTATTTATAGGGGTGACAATATTTGTGAGTATCATGTTACACTGTGGTTATAATGGGAGTTTAAGTGAAATGTTTTTTTTTATGATATTTGACCACTCATAATAGTTAAGTAATTATTTATGTTAA
Source organism: Protophormia terraenovae (assembly GCA_951394005.1). Taxonomy (NCBI): domain Eukaryota; kingdom Metazoa; phylum Arthropoda; class Insecta; order Diptera; family Calliphoridae; genus Protophormia; species Protophormia terraenovae. The sequence continues at coordinate 1,265,508 of OX596074.1, read as the reverse complement.
AAATAATTAAACATATGAAATTTATATCCATGGATTTCTAATGGAATGAAGACAACGGAATAAGTATTTAAGACATGTATGTATATTCCGTTGGAAAAACATATCAAGAAAATAATTTTATTTATTTAATTATGTGGAGGAAAATTAAAAATATTTTAGCAATAGCTATAATTTGTGAACACGACGGACACTGAAATAAAAATTAAAATAGTTAGATGGACGTATAAAAAAAGATACATTTTCATAGCTTTTGAATTTCATAATTGTGTAGCAAAAATATATCTCGTTCCTGACAATGTTCACTGGATTTTAAAACTTTAGTTTATTTATTTATCTGGAAAACGATATACAACTAATTATAAGAAATTTTCGATTAATTTTCTATTTAGTTAACTTTTGATAAGTTTAAATTGAGAAAGTTTACGATTTTTATATTTATAATAAAATGTCAATACATTTTTTATTCACAGATAATTTTCGATTAAAATTATATTTATAAAAGTTTAATGAATTTTTATATCCTACACCATATGTGTTGGGGTTTATGTGTTTGTGCAGAAATTGTAACGTAGAGAAAAAATCTTCGGACTATCACTTTCTGAGTCGATTTAACGTTGTCCGTCCGTCTGGTTGGCTGAACGGCTAGCTGGATGTCCATGTAAAGATTGTGCGCAAAGTACAGGTCGCAATTCGATGAAACTTAGTACATATAACTTTTTTTACACATAAACGGCCCATTATTTCACCTAGCCACCATACAAATGTCCTCCCGGAATAAAGTCTTACATCCCATAGATGCCTTAAAAATAGGAATATTTAAATTAAATTTAGCACTTATAAGTTGTATATAAGTACAAATCTGCTAACTACAGCTCCCATATAAACCCCTCTCCCGAAAATCACTTTAATATGCATAAATACGATAAATACGATAAAAGTAAGTACAATGGAATGGTGTCATATGGTCAGTCTTGACCGACTATATTTTCTGACATGTTTATTTATATACAATTTTAGATACATTTGCTATCTACAGATATATTTTTTTATATATGGGCAATTCTTCAAAATTTAGTACCGAACGGCATCAATTTTATGGCGGTTTAAGATAATTTTTTTTTTTTAAATTGCCAAAATTCTATTTATAGTCCTAAATCAAAAATTATTTCATTTATGTACTCTACAATGATGTATCTAAAATACAAATTAAAAATATCGCGATATGTTAAGTATTCGGGGATATATTAGCGATTTAATAATTATTAAACCTTCTTATAATATTTGCAATTCAGTTTTTAGTGATGTAGTCTTGTTCATATTCATCCATTTATTGCAAAATTCATTTTTTTTTTTTTGTAAATAAGTCATAAGACAATGTCATTTATATGAATTTTTTAATTGCACTTACTCGAATCTCTAAAGTTGCATTAAATGCAAATTCGTACTTTTTTTCGAACGCCATATTGATTTTGATGTATTTTATTAAAGCAGCTACAGATTGACATATATTATCGCTAATTTTGATTAGCGCCTTGGGTGTGCCTCGACGATTAATGTTAATCTAAAAACATCGCTGTCTTAGCCCATGAAAACCGCTGCTATACTCTAGATTCACTGAAATAACGTTACGAGTGTGCCTCGCGAAAAATGCACCTCTTGGAGCCATTCACGTTTTTTCTCTCCAAGTTTGGTTACCTCCTACAGCATTTCTCTTGAGGGCACATTAACGAGATATATGTCAAACGATGCACAAATTCAAGAGCTTTTGGTCTCTTCTTTGGATTTTGAAATATCCGAAACGGCGTAAAATCCCTAGTGAAAAAACTGCAAAATTTTAAATTTTCTTAAAATTTGGTTTCACGACTTTTGTACAATACAATTTGACACTGGTTAATTTCACTCTAATTAAAGCTATGCTGGTCCTTTTCTATAAGTGTTTAGAGTCTACATTACAAGAATTGAACTCTTATGTTTAAATCCGCGACTACAGCAATGAAAAGAAATAAAAAAAAACTTGTTAGTTTCAAACACTTTTCTTGGAATTTTTGACTTTGGGTGCTTGTCGGCACCACATGGAACCGTATCACGTCTTGAATTTTTTTTCTGGTAGAGCAAAAAGTGTTGTTAATATAATTGCATCAAAAGTTTTTTAAAAAAGTCTGAATTTAAAAAAATATTTGAGGTTGAAGGTCGGTTTCATATAGGCAAACGTAAAACGAGAATTGCCCATATATACAGGCCTGTCACAGAAAACTATTCCGATCGAAAGTGGAATTAATTTTGTACTTTGCTTCTTCAAAAAACATGAAACGAAGAAATTTTTCGGAATGAAACCACTTTAAATTTTCAAAATGGAATTGATTTGTGGTTTCCATCCCAAAAAATTTCTTCGTTACATGTTTTTTGAAGAAGCAAAGTACAGAATTAATTCCACTTTCGATCGGAATGGTTTTCTGTGACAGGCCTGATAAATTTAAATTTTTTTTCATAATCTTTTGTATATTTTCTAACCGGAGTAAATTTTTAAGTCACCTTCAATTTATTGAATTTTTTGGTATTTTTCTATTTTTAGAAATTTGTCAATACGTTTTAAAATTATAGAAAATTTTGGATAATTTTTTTTTCTTTTTAAAGAAAATTTTCGAATTTTTGTATAGAATATTAGAATTTTCCATTAAAACAAAATTTTCGATTATTTTTAAAACATTTAATGAATTTTCTTTTAGATTCAAACAAAATTTTCTATTAATTTTTTTATAGACAATTTCTAATGAATTTTCTTTTCATAGAAAATTTTCTATGAATTTTCTTTTCTCTATAAAATTGTTTTTTCTTTTCTCTATAAAATTTTTTCTCTATAAAATTTCATTTCATAAAAAATGAACGATGAACTTTTCCTTTCATAAAAATGTTTCTATAATTTTTCTTTCTATATAAAATTGCCGATGAATTTTCATTTCATAGGAATTTGTGGATATTTTTATTTTTTTTTTTTTTTCATAGAAATTTGTCGTGAAATTTTTTTTATTTATAGAAAATTTTCGATGAATTTTCTTTTTATAAAAAATTGTCGATGAATTTTCTTTTTGTAAAAAATTTTCGATGAATTTTCTTTTCATAAAAAGTTTCTTTTCATAGATGATGATGAATTTTCTATTCATCGAAAATTGTCGATAAATATTCTTTCTATAATAAATTATCGAAGAATTTTCCTTTCACAGAAATTTGTTGATGGATTTTTTTTAGAAATTTGACGATGAATTTTCTTTTCATATAAATTTGTCGATGAATTTTCTTTTCATAGGAATTTATCGATGAATTTGTCTATGTATAGAAAATTTTCAATAAATCTTCTTTTTTCAGGAAATTTTTGAAAATACTTATTAAAAATTTTGTATATTAACTAAAATTTTCTTTAAGGATTTTCTTTTAAAAAAATTTTCGATTAAATTTTTTTATAGAAAATTTCCATAAATTTTCTTTTTCTAAAATAATTTTGATTATTTTTATTTATTACAAAATTTCGTTGATTTGTATTTTCAGAAATTGTTGAAAAAAATAATACGTTTTAAAATTATAGAAAATTTTGGATAATTTTTTTTTCTTTTTAAAGAAAATTTTCGAATTTTTGTATAGAATATTAGAATTTTCCATTAAAACAAAATTTTCGATTATTTTTAAAACATTTAATGAATTTTCTTTTAGATTCAAACAAAATTTTCTATTAATTTTTTTATAGACAATTTCTAATGAATTTTCTTTTCATAGAAAATTTTCTATGAATTTTCTTTTCTCTATAAAATTTTTTTTTCTTTTCTCTATAAAATTTTTTCTCTATAAAATTTCATTTCATAAAAAATGAACGATGAACTTTTCCTTTCATAAAAATGTTTCTATAATTTTTCTTTCTATATAAAATTGCCGATGAATTTTCATTTCATAGGAATTTGTGGATATTTTTATTTTTTTTTTTTCATAGAAATTTGTCGTGAAATTTTTTTTATTTATAGAAAATTTTCGATGAATTTTCTTTTTATAAAAAATTGTCGATGAATTTTCTTTTTGTAAAAAATTTTCGATGAATTTTCTTTTCATAAAAAGTTTCTTTTCATAGATGATGATGAATTTTCTATTCATCGAAAATTGTCGATAAATATTCTTTCTATAATAAATTATCGAAGAATTTTCCTTTCACAGAAATTTGTTGATGGATTTTTTTAGAAATTTGACGATGAATTTTCTTTTCATATAAATTTGTCGATGAATTTTCTTTTCATAGGAATTTATCGATGAATTTGTCTATGTATAGAAAATTTTCAATAAATCTTCTTTTTTCAGGAAATTTTTGAAAATACTTATTAAAAATTTTGTATATTAACTCAAATTTTCTTTAAGGATTTTCTTTTAAAAAAATTTTCGATTAAATTTTTTTATAGAAAATTTCCATAAATTTTCTTTTTCTAAAATAATTTTGATTATTTTTATTTATTACAAAATTTCGTTGATTTGTATTTTCAGAAATTGTTGAAAAAAATTTGTTTATTGGTCATTTTTCTATGAACTTCTGTTCAGAAATTCTTGCTTTATTTTCTTTGATTTATTATTTTTTTTTTTTTTTTTACTGGAAAGGAGAAGCAAAACTAATTTCGAAGTACACGCAAATTTGCACGTATCCATATTCCCTCTCTCTCTCATTTACACAAAATCAGAATTTCTGCAAGAAAAATTGTCTTGTGTGAACTCCGACTAAATTAAAAAAAAGTATAAATTTACTATTTATAGAAAATATTCGATAAAATTTCTGTGTGTAATATTTTTTATGAATTTCCAATTTATAAAAAAAAATATATAGGTATATAAAAAAATATTATTATTTTAATATTAAAATTGGGAGAAGTGAAAATTGACACAATTTTTTAATAAGCCCATGTTACGAACAAATTTTATAATTAAGTGTAGTGGCGATCTTCCTTTATTAAAAACTTAATTTTATTCGCATTCAGAAAAGCATATTTCAACCACTGTCTCTTTATATGATATTTACATGAATAGTTGGGGAAAATTTTTTTATATTTTCGTTTTGTATTTTTCTCTCTTACTTTTATTTTAATAGTGTTAAAAACACATTAGCACACGTTTTTGTGGTAATAGTAGACTAAACCAATAGACGTGACTTGATATAAATCTAATGTATCAAAAACAATAGTCTATGTAAACTTATTCTATATACTCCTAAAATAAAGAACAAACTACACAAAAAAAAAAAAAAAAAAATATTAGTTGTATACATTTTGTTACTATTTCCTCTGTAGTGGTTATAAAATGGAATAAAATCATAAATTTAAATTAGAAAATAAAATTTGATTTGATTTTTTGCTGTTGCTGATTCAAATTCTGTTGTCGCCTACATACAAGGACGAGTGTATTCATATAAATTTAATTTGATTTGTATGCAAATACAAGTGTATGTGTGTAAGTATAAATGTGTATACACGCGTATACATTTATTCATATTATTCGGTTTCACACCTGATACTCTACTTACATACATATTTACATACATATGTATGTATGTTTGAGTGAGTGAATTTTTGTATCTGTATAGTTTAAACTACCTTGGCAATCTTGTGCTTTTTCATTTTGTCCTTTTTAATTTTTTTTTTTTTTATTCTTATTATTGTTATAATGTTGTCTTTTTGGCTATGAAATCCTTTTGGGTCATAAATTGCTGTGATATTTATATTTATTTCAAGGATCGTACTTAATTCGGGATTGCTTCATTTTTCGTTGTTAATGTTTAAATTGTAACAATACAAGTTTTCGTGACTGTTGGTGTTTGTTATTGTTGCTGGTGTCATAAATTATGTTAATTTATTACAATTTACATGTGTTTGTTTTTAAATAAGCACAGTGGGTTTAAAGTAATATATTTTTCGAAAAAAAAAAAAAAAATGCAATTCGTATTTAAATCCTTTTTTTCACCAGAAAAGTCATATTACAAATATTTCTATACCTACTGTTTTATAATTGTGCTTTTTATTTTCTGAAAATTCAGTTGTCTTTGAATATTTATTTCTTACATGTTTTATGTTTAATTTCCACGCATTTCCTTAACACTTTGTTTTTATTCATTTTTTTCTTTGTTGTTTCCTGGAAAAGTTTCCGTTTTATTAAGCCTGTTTACTCTCTTCTCTTGAAAATATATTTTTTTGTATAAAAAGTAACGCAAAATTTAAAACTTGTTTTTCGAAATTTATTATTGTCTTTTCATTCATCCGCCTGCGACTATGCTGATTGTTTCATCTGTGTTTGTATTTAAAAACATTTTAATTTCCTTTTCTTTCGTTATTTTTCTGTTTTTTTTTTTTTTTAGATGTTCTTATATTATTTTGTTTTTAACTTTAATGTGTTTATTTTTACATCTCTTTTACAGTTTTTTCTATAAACATTTATATAAAAGCACTTATACATATACATATAAACAAAAAGCTGTTACATGACAAAACGGAAGTCATTCTTAAGACGTGATTGCATTATTATGTGTCTTTAAACGAAAAATACTTTCACATTTTCTTAGCAAGTAAACAATATCATTTTCACTACGTTATTTTTAAAAGATTGAAAAAGGAAAAATAAAAACTTTCTTACGCAAGAACAAACAAAGAAAATGTTAAAGAAAAACAATGACAAAAGTTAAGAGACGATGAGGAAAACGAAGAAGAAAAAAAATTTAAACAATCTTTTAGAAGTATTAAAGGATTTGGGAATGTAACCATTTATTCCGTATCGAAATCTAAAACCAAAAATGTGTGAAAACTTAAAGAGATTTTTTTGTAAGTAGAAAAATCGATTGATATTTTCTTTTAAATTTTATATTTAGTATATATTTGGATTAAGTGTTGCTATTAAATAGAATATGTATATGTGTGTATTTCTGGGGGTAACAAAAAGTTTCAAAGTTTCCTTTTTTGTTTGTTAGGATGTAAAAACTTTCTATGGCGAACTATGCTCATAGATGTACTATTGACTTTTATGAGTTGCAGGAAACTTAACGATGAAAATTATAGGAAAATGTAATTCTGATACTATGTGTTAGTGGGAAAAATAATTTTTAATATATCCGGCTTTTAAAGCTTTAAAGCTTTAATGGATTTATGGTTTTCTTTAAACTTATCTCCAACGAAAATATGTTTGTAGAAAATATTTGTTAATATGTTTTAAATTTATCTTTATTGAATCTAAGTAAATCTAAGTAAATCTTTGATGTACTATTCACGAAGATATTTTCCTAACTCCTGAATCAATTTTTTTATTAAACAAGTTTAATTATCAAGTTTAACATAGCTAACAATTTCAGTCATAAGGTATAAAACAAGATTTTTTCCAAATTATATTACGGATATTTTGTCAAATATTTGCTTAGTATGAATCATTTTATAAAAATTTCAATAGCATATTTTAAGGCATTTAAATAATGAATATCCATCATAATCTCCTTAACTAGTCGTCTTCACCTAATATTAAGTATTTAACATTAACACTAACATCATGTTAATGATAAATTTAGATCGTTCAATTTGATGTAAATATTAATTTTTTCGATGTTTAAACATGGTTCTTTTAACATTTGCTTTAACAACCGTGTTTAAACATCGAAAAAATTAACATTAACATCAAATTAAACGATCTACATTTATCAGTAACATTATGTTAGTGTTAATGTTAAATATTTTATGTTACGTGAAGACGACTAGTAAACTACAGTCGGGTCACATTGGACAAATATTTGACAAAATAAGCTAAATAAATTTTACTGAATTGAAATACTATATATACCCTACACCACCATAGGTGGATGGGGTATTATGCGTTTGGGCTGATGTTTGTAACGCATAGAACACCCACCTTAAAGTATACCAATTGACTCAGAATCACTTTTAAAATCGGTTTAACGATGTCCGTCCATTCGTCTGGCTGACTGAACGGCCGGCAGTCCATGTAAATCTTGTGCACAAAGTACAGATTTACATGGACACAATTTTGAAGATATTTCAATGAAATTTGGCACTTTTGGGACTTTTATGTTACAAGAACGGAGCCTATTGAAATGATTGGTCCATCTATCCCCCATACAAAGGGGAAAAAGTAAGTTTTGTATAAGTATCAATCTTTGTACCAAATTTTATGAAGATCGGTCCACAATTGACCATAGCTCATCTGCCGAAAATCACTTTAACGTGCATAAATCCCATACAAATGTTAGTATAAAGTTTATATACGACATGAATAAGTAATAAATAAATCATTGTGCCGAATTTTATGAAGATAGGTCCACAATTTACCATAGCTCCCATATAAAGCCCACTTTGGAAATCGCCCAAAAGTGCATAAATCATATAAATGTTAGTATCAACGTAATATATGTATTCGTATATTTTACACTTAGTAAAAGTATCGGTCCATAAGTGGCCACAGGTGTAATATAAGTCCCCTCCCCGAGTTTTGATGCAAATATATAATGGTATAGCGTATCATATGGTCGATCTTGACCGACTATATCTCTCTCTCGTTTTTTCATTGTATAATTGTTATTCATAAAGTTTTTTTTTATTAATTAATAAATAATATTTTTATTCAGAAAATACTTATAAACTCTAACTTACCTTTTGTAAAGATTGCCATCAGTATGATCCATATTAATTGTGTTGTACTATATACAGCTTTCATGTTGTAATAATTTGTTTAATAAAAGTCACACACTTTTTTCTCTTTGCTACAGAAGAAAAACTATCTGCAAAGAAATAACAATTTAAAAGCATTTTAAAACTAAAGAGAAAAAATAAGTAAATATATAATCATATCTAGATCACAGACTATTTACTGGGAATTTTCTAGCAGCTTAAGAAACAAAGCAATAATATGAAACGCCCACAAGTGTGATAATGGTTAGAAGAAACTGTTTTTGTAACGAATATAAATTCTATGTAAATGAAAAACCTACTCCTATGAGATATTTATTTAAATTTACTTCAAGTCTCTATTTGTTTTTTTCTCCTTTTGTCTCCATTTTATTACTTTCCTTTGAAATTTAATGATAAGAGTTTTTTTTTTCTTTAAATAAGAAAATGAAAAACAAATGTTAAAATATGAAACATATACATACTATCATTTATTATTATAAATCAATGTTGGCTGCTACTGCTGTGAGCTGCTTCCTATAGTTGGGTATTCAGATTTACTTATACATTTATACATTTATTTGTATTACTATAGTGAAAGTACGACTCGTACATTTACATACACAAAAACATGTATTTACTTTCCAAATCAAATTGTTTGCATTAAGGTTAGACGTTAGATATCAAAAAAAAAAAAAAAAAAACTGTAATATTTGTTGAATAAAAAATCTTGTAAATACTATAGTTGTATATTAGATCTTTTAAAGGTTTAGTTGGTTTTGCATACAGATAAAATAAGAATTTTCTATTTTTCATTTTATCTTTTTATAATTTTGCATTTATCTTTTGCAGTTACACTCATTACAAAAATGTCTGTTGATTTTAAGATTAAAATAAATTTTCTATTTAAAAACGTTTACTTAAATGTTTTAAATGAAATATATAAATAGTTTTAAAGAGGAAGTCTAAATGTTATTTTATTTTAGTTTATAATTGTTTAAGGATTTTCTATCTAGTATATTAACATTAAAATGAATTTTAATATTTAGGACTGATTCGAGTCGCAATTTTACAAAAAATTATTATTATTTTTTTAAATTAATATATTTTACAATTGAAATCGGTTGGCATGTTATTCTATACAGAAAACATAAAAACAGACTGTAGGACCGCAGACAAAATACTACGCTGTTAAAGGCAGCCTTAAACGCTGTTTAAGGGAGATAAAAGTGCGAACTGGCGAACTCGAACACTGATATTGTTGTAGCAGATAAATGTCGCTTAAAAAACAAAACTGCGCTTTTCATTATTGCAACAGAAAGCAACAGAGTAGTAACAAATGGTGCTGCTATGTATACTTCTTGATCACTACTTTTGAAGCACTTCTCTTAAAACTATGTTTAAACAATTTTTTAATAAAAATTCTGTTTTTGCCCTATTAAATAATAATAAAAATGCTTCAAATTTTGTTACAAATTATTAAAAATTTTTCCCGTTAAAAATTCATTTATTTTCACTTTTTTGGAAGCAATTATTAAAAACTTCCAAAAAAGTTTAAAACATGCACTTTGTTCCACATTTTAATTTGCGAGAATGTTTTTTTTTTTTTTTTTTTTGGGAAAAACATCGTTTTTTGCTGGGGAGTTAAAAATTAAGTGAACCCATTTCAATAAAAACGTTTATATTTTAATAAAAACTAATAATAATACAATTTTTTTTAATTTAATTAAAAAAAAATAGATTGACCAATTGGTCCTCCCACTTGCAAAACAGTCTGAAATTCAAGACTTTTTAAATTATTTTTTGCTGGGTTATTTTGTCTTTGTTGAACGGTTTTTCCATTTTTTGAAACAATTGAAATTGGAAACAACTGATTCGAATCAGAATTTTATAAAATCAGAAGAATTTAAACAACATTTTATTTTATTTAAAATGTTTTAGAATTTAAATCTGTTTCCTTTTTTTCTCTAAAATACTGCTGGATATAAGTTTATATGCTTTCGGAAATTTTGGTACATATTCATTATGTCAAATAAATATCATTTAGTAATTTTTGCATTTAGTTTTAAATTTTCTCGAGTGTTTAATACCATTTTTCTAAACAATAAATCAGTATGCATGTCCAAATAGTGAAAAAGGATTTATTATTTATATGCATAATATGCAGAAGCAAGGTAACTAAGAATATAATAGCCTGGATAAAACATATATATAAAAAAAATATTCATATTATTTATGTATATTGATCAATGTTCATGTGAGTTATAAAACAAATAAGGACATCAAAGAACAGAATAAACATTATTAAAATGTCCTAGAAAATCTTTATTAGAAAATATTTTCAATGTTAAAAGGTGTATTTATTGATGTCATTCAAAAATCTAAATTATTATCTTTGATTTCTTAATACCAATTGTAATTGCTTTTGCAATGACCACAAGGATATAAAAATAATACATGCAAACAAAATCACAGAAATATCAATAAAAATTGTCATTTAATTCAAGTGTGTTTGTATGTTTATAAGTTACAATGAATGCAACAATTTCTCTTTAAACAACCACATCTGTGACAATGTTAAATAATATATTCCAGCTACTACATACTCGTACTATGAGTATGCAATTCTGTGTAAGTAGAGTATTGATGTTGATGGTGATTATGGCAGAAAGTGTTACGAGTACATTTTACTTTTTTTTTTTTTTTTCAATTCACATGTATTTTAATGCGAGTCTCTATGTTTTTATTTCTTTATACTTCTATGGCAAATGTTCATGTTATTTTAACCATATAGACTATAAACATTTAAGGATTTTGTTGTTGATTTTTATTTTACTACCAGTATTTTCCATTTTTTAACCATTTAGAGAAACCTGTTAAATATGCTACGTTTATACATATAAAAAGAAAATCCTCTAGTTTCGAAATAACATTAAAGATTTACTTTGGATTGCCGCAACCAGAAGATGTGTTTTACTTTTATACTTAAATTTTTTATAATGAAAATTTAACATATTTTTTTTTTTTCTTTTTTTGCTTCAATTAGGATTTGATTCAATCGGATTATAGAGTAAAGCTTGATAGAATTTTGCATGTATAAATATGCATGATGTTGCAACAATGAAAAGTAAAAAAGGTGATGCTGGCAAATTGTTAGTAGGTGAGTTTAAAAATGGAAGTATATAGGGCCATCATCTAATATTTTTAATTTGTAATATATTGATTTTGCAGTTGTATTATTTTAAGTAAATGAGTATTATATTTAAACTAATTAAATAGACTTAAAGCTAAGATTTACCCTTTCCGGTTAAATTTTACTTTTATCCATTCTTCTTCATTTTATGTACGCAAGTTTTATTAAATAAGTTTTTTGTTAATTAAAACTATGAAATCGAAGACACAATTTGAATAAGTTTAATAAAAATGTTTATTGACTTTCTAAAATATTTTTTTTTTTTTAATTTTTCTAAAATATGCTCCGCAACGCTCATAAAAAAAATGTGGGAAAATATAATTTTTAGTATAAAATCGTATTTATTGAGAAACAAAATTTTTGGTTGAAAAATCAAATTTTAGGTGAACAATCGCGAATGTTATATTCGACTCGGCCGAATTTTGTTTTTTTTTCAGTTTACATTGGTCCTCGAACTATTTGTACAAAATTTTGTTGACATTTCACCTTATATGGGAGGTGGTCGGTGACTTAAGCAGTTTTTAAACCTTTGTAATTATATTATTTATGTACAAATAATAACATACTTTAAAACAAAAATTAGTAGGTTTATATAGGGCTTTCATTACATATGAAAATATTTGGAAATTAGGAAGGATGTATCCGAGATACCAGAAGTGACATCTAGAATTTGATGTCAGATTCAAAAATCACCAAAAAGTAATTTGAAGCAGTTACTAAACCATTACCAACGATATATCACATTCTACAATCGGACCTAAAATGGCGAGGTTATACACAAAAAACAAAAATGGCGGTATTTTGGGGCATGGTAAAAAATTTTTGTAAACCACATTAACTCTCCATTCATTCTAGGGGCTAACTTGCACAACTTTTTTTTCGACCCGCCTTATTGTATACCTTCAGTAATATGTAACTTTAAATGTTTACAACTCCGATTTTATTGATTTAAAAACGAGTATACTATATATTTCATTAGATATTGTATAAATCAAAAATATTTAAGATCCAAGAATGCAATTTTCGAATGATTTTTTAAGAAATTTCTACCGTTTTGATTTTAAATATTTTTTTCTTAATATTGAAGACAAATATGCTTACAACATAATAAATCAGCAATTAATCTGGGACAAATAATATATCACAAATAAAAAATTATGAGATATTATGATTAAAATTAATTTTAAAATAAAAAAAAAATTTTAAGAAATATTTTTACAATTTTTTTTTTGAAACAGTTTCCCTTTTTATCCCAGAATAATTTATACATATTGCAATTTTTAGCAAAGGTAATAATTGTTTTTATATTAGAGGGAAAAAAATTTTAAGGGTAGACATTTTTCAAAAATGCATTTGCATTATGCATGTATTTTTAAACGATAATATTATTTTTAAATTACTACATTTATAGTGGACATTTTCTTCTTAAATATTCAATTTAAATCATTAAAATCCGTTAACAAATATTAGAGTGTTGGTGTTTAAAGTTAGACACTTTTGCGATTTTTTTGACTTTTCGGAAAATCAAAATCGTGAATAAATTCACGAATTTTTCAAAATTTAAAAAAAAAAAGTTAAAAATTTTAATTTCGCAAGAATGAAAACTAATTTTAAAAAAATTTTTACTCGTTATGTATTAAAAGTCATTTGTCTATTATATGTTGTAATTTTTTTTACAAAAATTTAAATATTATGTACACTGTTGATCGAAAACCATATTTTGGAGGTATAAATGGTCCAGGTCTCTCGAACGAAATAATTATACCAATATATTTTGAGGATTAGCTAAGAACATATCAATTAGCAACATTTTTGTCTCAATGCAAATCAATTCGCTTCAATAAACTACAGTGTTATAAGATTATTTAAATTTTCCATTTAAATTTTCAACAAAATATTGTACATAATTGAATAAATGAAATAAAATAAATATTATTTTGTTATTACAAATAACATAGAGCACAATAACTTAAGTATTTTCATACTTTGTGAATTAGATAATGTTTAGGTTTCAACGAAACCTAAATGTGTAAGACATCACGAATGCTGATGAAGTATGTACCGACACAGAAAATACGTATAACAATATGTAAGTGTCTAATTATATTCAACAATTTTTGTATGGTTCTGCCAAATAAAAACAACAAGGCAATTTATAATTGCAAACTTGTTTAAATAAATATTTAAAAATTAAATACTTTTCTTATTTGTATAATGAACACCAACAATAAAAAAAATAAATTATTATTTTTTTAAACTCCTTGTGCATTAAACAAAGACAAACAAATTAGCTTGTTAAACTTTGCTTTTAAAATCTTATTAGACTATAAAGTCAAAACCCAATACGGCATTAAAATGCGTTAAAATATTTGACAAGCTGTGAGGAAAAATAAATAAAGAAAAGCAACGAGAAAAATAAGCAACTTTATGAATTAGCACTACTGGCTCCATAGAGTTTCTACAGTTTCCACCATCAACAAACATTTTTTATAACCTCCCCAAGCAAAAAAATATAAAAAAAAAACGAGCAAAACTTTTACCCTCAAATAAAAAATATACAAAATTACCAGCAAAATAGCATTGAACATCTAGACCAAAGCAGCAACAACAAAAAATAAAAAATCAAAAACCACAAAATATTCCACTTAAAAAACGCGTAAAAGAAAACTCACAAATACAATTGAGACCGCGAGTGTAAAAGAAATTCACAATAGTAAAAACAAAAAACAAATAAATGAAAATATAAAAAAAATAAACAAACTAAAAAAGTATTTTCATGCTAAAAAGTACAACACAACAAAGACATAGTGATAATATTTTCTTTAACTTTTAAATAAAGCAATTCAAGAATTGTAAAATTTTCATAAAAAATTTCCACAAAATTTAACAATTTCCACTTAATTTTCTTAGCATCTCAGTAGTTTTTTTTTTATTTCATTTTGGCTGTTTTGCTCAATGTATTTCTTTAGCTTTTTTTATTTTTGTTAACAAATGCTATTACTATTCCCTTTTTCGGATGCGATGTGGTTGCTAAATATGCGATTTAAAAGAGAACAATGATTTTAATGAAAGTATTAAACAATTCTAAAAATGATGAAATTAGTTTTGCATACTTATAGGGATACTTTTAGCAGATTTCTTTTTACAGTGAAAGTATTTCGCTATTTTATAAAAAATATTTAAATTTCTGCAAAATGTTTATGTTCTTTAAAGTTTGAAATGAAATCATGTTTAAAATTGTTACTTAAATTTAAATGGAGTATATAAATTATTTTTAATATATACAAAGGATTCTATGAAATACCTTACATGTTATATGCGAAGTATGAAGTAATGAACAATTAGTATCAGCTTAGTTTTTATTCTTTTTTCCTTTGATTAAATTAAATATTGCCTTTTATTTTTAGTTGGTCTTATGTACTTAAGAATATACAAAAAATTAGGTACATCTAATTTCAAATAAATCGAAAGAGAATATATAAACTACTTCCGATAAAATTGTTTGGCAAATTAATTTAAAGCATTTATGGAGAATATCATATAAAGTTGAAAAAACCATTTGGAGGATTGCTCCAATGAAGATTTTCTAATCGATCTAGAAAACATAAAATAATTTATATACTCCAGATAATAAATTATTTACTCAAAATTTTTAAATTTATTTCATTTTTTAAATTATATTTTGTTTAGAATATAACGAGATATCAATCTTTAAACTCGTTTGAAAACTCAAAAAGTTATTAAACATTTTCCAAACTTTATCTCATATAAGTGTAGTGTTGCCAGGAGGTGAGAAAAAAGAAGCTAAATTGGACTTTAGAAAAGGTCAGAAATGGATAAATGCCCCAAAAAAAAAAAAATAAAGCCAGAAAAAAGCTAAATTTTTTTTAATTTAAAATTTTTTCTTTTTTTTCTTATTTAGTTTTTGATATTTTTTTAAAGCTATAGTAAAATATTTTTTAATAAAACATAGAACGCCTGCCAACAAAATGATCCAATGAAAATTCGCCTTCAAAATTCCCATACAAATTTGGGTTATAATTAATATAAAAAATTTTCTAAAGTTTTGAACCGATTTTTCATTATTTTTATATTATAATTCCTTTTTGAGTAATTTTTTTTAATTTTTGGGTGATTTTTTGAGTTTAAAAGATTTATTTTATGTTATATTCAAAATAGTTTCTCTGGTTAATAAATTTTGAAAAAAAAAGAAATTACAACAATTTATTAAGTAAGTCCATGAAATAGTTAAGTTATATTTAATTTGGAAAATTTTGCGCCGCTGGCGAAAATTTTAGTTAAATATGAATAATCTCTATTTTTTGTGCGAATTAATACACAAAAATGCTTCAATGTATGATTCTGTAAAAACAAAATTGGTAAAATCAAATAAGAATTTATTTTCTTCTTTGTTGAAATACTAAAATTTTAGCCTTTTTAATTTTAATAATCAAAAATGGCTATAAAAAGGCTAGAAGCTAAAACGAAAATGTTAAGGCTAAAAGCTAAAAAAAGGTTAGATTTAGCCCTAAAAATAATAAACTGGCAACACTGTATGTTTTTTTTTTTTTTTTTAACAAGTATTTTATTTTATATTTTATTTGGAGCATACTTTATGGGCCAAAAATGGTAAATATTTGGTAAGTTATTTCAGATAAAACCCAATAAATTCTACAATTTGTATCCATTGTTTTAAAAGAAAATTTTGTTATATTTTCAACAAAAATATCTTAATAAAGTATTGCATCAGTGAATAGGCTTTTAAATTACAGTTTAATTCGAAAAATTGCAGACAAATTTTATTTATTTATATATTTATAACAAATACGGTTAAAAAGACTATTTTTCTACGTCAAAAAAAAAAAAAAAAAATCAAGAGAAATCAACAAACTAATAGTATAATTAGGGATACATTTATATAGGAATCTACCCAAAAACAGTTTTTTGGATATAAGAGAAAAATTCGAGTGTACTGGAAAATTTTAAAACTGATTTATGATTTTGCCAAGAACGCCTGTAACGTAGTAAATTGTAGATTGAGTTTTCACTGCAGGAAATTGTTATTAATTAGCATATTTTATCTTAAAAAATGCAATCAAAATGCACGTTTTTTTTATTCATATTTAAATTAAGATAATTTTTCTTACCTTCTTTCCTTATACTTTGGATAATAAATGTGTATATAAACTCCCCTGTTTTTGAAATTGTGTTTTTTAATTTATTTATTTATTTTTTATCTTTTTCCATATCACACTTGTAACGTAAAAAATTTTAAACACACGACATTTAAACTAGACTCTTCAAATTGCATTTGTAAACTTTGTTGAAGAATGTTACCGGCACGTAACCACATTATTAAACATTTAAAGAACTATAGGAAAGTAGGAAAGATGCAAGACATTTTTACTTTGTGCAAACAAAAATGAAATATTTCAACAATTTGGGTCAAACATTAGGAAAAAAAATAACCTTTATAATGTTGTTGTTGTATAGAGGAATTTTTGTTACTTGTTTTCTTTTTTAATAAAATCACTTTTTAACCGTTTAAGTGCAGTTAGCGAAATGCACAATTGTACGACTAAGACCCGGATAGTTTGGTGGTTAAAAACACAACCTTTGTCAATAAACTTAAAAATTGAACTGATTTTCTAAATCACAAACAATGGGGAAAGATGTGTGCAAAATAATGTTAAAGAAAAATTCGCAAATTATAAAATGTGGTGAATTTCTTTTTTTGCTCGTAACTTTATTTAATAATAACAACAGGCTCTCAATTTAACGAAGTTGTGATGTGAAATAAAGAGAGTAATAATATTAGTAGAAAATTCACCATATAAATGATATAATTTACTCTGAGAACAAATGCTTATAACGGGGTTATTTGTAATGAGAGAGATAAATAGGGTGACTCTCCTTTGAGTTTTTCAATTTGTTTTGATTTGTTTATTTCTAGAATGCACGTGTCATTTTTTATTGTTTATATCAACAGGTTGTTAAATATATTTGTTTTATATAGATATGTATATGTTATTGTTTTAGTTAGTGATGATGTTTTGGAGGGGTTGATTGGAGATATCATGGGAGTTTTTTGTTTTTTTTTTCCATTATAATAAAACTGTTATACATATTGAGGTGAATTTAGAGATTTACAGCAATGGTTTGTGTATTTTCTTAGCGTTTTGAATTTTTATAACAATAGATGGCGCTACGATATGTTTACTTAAAATGGGCCTGATGTCCTTCTAGAAATACATTAACCGGTATTATATATAAATAATTTTAAATTAATTCAAATAATGTTAGAAAAAGTCAAAATATTTGAACTCATAGTTTCGAAAGCCAATTCTCGTTTAAATGATTCTTAATTTTTTGCCAATAATAAAAATTAATGATATTTTTCTGTG
Organism: Protophormia terraenovae; assembly: GCA_951394005.1. Taxonomy (NCBI): domain Eukaryota; kingdom Metazoa; phylum Arthropoda; class Insecta; order Diptera; family Calliphoridae; genus Protophormia; species Protophormia terraenovae. The sequence continues at coordinate 1,247,233 of OX596074.1, read as the reverse complement.
CGTATTTTAACATCGTTCTATGCTCTTAAGTAATTTCATGTTTATGTATGTATTTTATTATAAATTGTCATTCAATTTCTTAAAAAAAAAAAAACTATTTTATTGTTGCAAATTTTTTATATAGGTTCCCACACGTTTTTTGGAAATTATCATATTTATTTATTTATTCTCAAATGTTTATTAAGTAATTTTGAAAATTGTATTTCAATTGTATCACATAAAAAAACAACTAATAGGTGAATCTTTATAAACTGTCAATATTAAAACTATAAATCAATTGCATCAATATTTGCCATACACGTCCTTAATAAATGTAGAAAAACAGTGTTATTTGCATTGGCATTTCGTTATGTAAAAATATTTCCACCTAAATATGTTTACGTTAAACATTTTATTTAATATCAAGTTGTATAACATCAAATTGTTCAAAACTCATTCTACCGACTTCCGTTTAACACTTATTGCCACTTTACGTGACATAAACTTGCCATCCTATTTGTATTTTCTTCTACTAAACTACACATTCACTCAAACATATTACATTTGCTCGGTTTAATATTGAATATAAAAAAAAAAAAATAAAATAACATATTGATGTTTATCCTTGTGTTGATAACACAAATTGATTTGATTTGACAATTTTTTTCTTCTACATCTTGAATTTTTTGTCGTTTATGTCATGTTTTTGTTGGGCACAAGAAAAAATATGAATGGAAGGAATATACCTTAAACGCGTGATGTCATTTAAATTGTATCTACATACACACACACACTATTCAAACACACTCACTCATACAATAATTTTAGGATTGCAAAAAAATATTGAAAAGAAAAAAAGGTGTTACCTCTAAGTATTTTATGCTTATTTTTTCTTAAACAACATAAAAATTTATACAGGTTTATAAATATAAAACAGTGGTATGTAAGGTTGTTTGAAAAAATATATATAAAAAAGATATGGTAAGTGTTAAAAATACAATTGAAAGATAGCTTATTTACCTCCAAGCATTTTTATATATAGCAGAAGAAAATAGTTATGGTCTTTACATTACTCGAAGTAAAACATATTACCAAATGGTAGGACTTGTGAAATATCCTAAAAAATATTCTTTTAAAAACTATCTGAATAAATTGCTAATAATCTTAATTAAGTAAGAAAGTTATAGTCAGTCAAGGCCGATCGTATATTGTCCAATACCAATTGCATATGCATCGGGGAGGCTTATGTTGCACAGTGGGGTCAATCGCAGTTTTTTTGGTAATAAATCTGTATCTAAGAAAATACTGCTCGTATTAAATGTAATGTATGAAGAGTTATAAAGGAGGAGCTAAGATTTCAGAAAAATAATATTTTAGTCACCCTGTGGTAACACGAAATAAGTTACAGGGTGTCAAAGTTATCTATCTCGAGTCATTTATTAAAAATCTTTTTGGTTTACATTTAAAAATATGATAGCCAAAATCAATTCTAAATCACTGTTCACATCGATTGAACAAACACATTTTGTTGTAAATTGACAGTTGATTTCTTGTATAATCATCCAATATACACAAAAACTCGCCTGCTCACACCAGGTATTAGTGAAAAAAACGAGTAGGTACTTGAAAGGAGCAAAAGAAATTTAGCAACAAGACAAGATGTTAAGGGTTAATAAAAAACCTAAAGGGAAAAGTTAACGCAAAGAGTTGGGGGAAGAGGTTAAAAAAGCAGCAGCAAGCAATAACAGTTTGTAGTACCACATACAGAAGCAACAATAACAATAAGAAAATGTTAAAGAAGGTCTATCGTTATATAATAGATGTTGTAGTCTTTGGAATGCCAGGTAAAGTTAATATACAAGTTTATTGAATTATATTATTTTATTGGAAAAATTCTTTTATATTTGTCATCGTTGTTGTCATGCAATTGTGGTAAATTAAATTTAGCACGAAGCTAAAATTTGTTCACAATTTTACTTCAGTTCTTTTTTTCACTTATTTTCCTTTTATTAAGAGAAACGCAATAAAAAGATTTGATTTGTTTACGTGCCGGTATTAAAAATACAGGATTTTATTTTAAAATTAAGTCATAAATAAAGTTTATATTCAATCTGTAATACATTACAAATAAAAAATATTTATGAATGTTCAAATATATTGTACATCGAAAGCAGATGAGAGTAATAAACCTTTCTTTTTATTTTAATATATGTACATATGTATGTTTTTAGAAGTAAAGAATTGTAATTTAGTTTTATGCAAATCTAAATTTCCTTCATTTATCATTGTCTTCCTTTAAAAATTAAAAATAAAATGCAAGTACATATAATAAAATAAAATGAGAGAGCACTAAAAATTATAATCATTTTAAATTACATATGTTGATTTTATATTTTCTACGAGTAATTTTAATGTTCATACGAAGTCAAGTTATAATCTTGATGACATTATTGGCTCGATTTAATAGTCATTAAATAAAGATTTTTTTGGTTGTATAATTTTTTATGTATTCAAGTGTGTATGTAAAATGCAGTATTATCCCTTTTATTATATAAACTATATATCCTTATTACTCTAATGTATAACTTCTATGACGCCATATAAACTGTAATTCATAAATATGAACTTATGTATGAATATATGAAGTGTGTTTGTACGACAAATAAATATTATGCAAACTATATATGTATGTATAAGTATATTTATTTAATGACTTAAGTTTTATTCTGTGGGATTTATGTTGAAACTAACATTTTTTTTCTTTTCTGTTTTTCTTTTGTTTTGTGGCCCATTTGTTCATTCACTTATAATATTTGAATATTCATTAAAGTTATTTATTACAAACATGAAATAAATACTATTAAAAAAGGATACAAAAAGATTTATTTAATATTATAGTAGTATTTTTAAAATAAATTTGTCTTAATTAAAATTATGTTGTTTAATAATGACGTTCAACTAAGCTTTGACTCTGGATTTAGAAACAGAATGTAATTATTTGTTTAAATCGTTAAAACAATTGATGTACAATATGTGAAATATACCTAAAAGTTATATTCAGACTGTGTTAATTTAATATACTTATTGGATTTTAAAAGTTGAAAAGATATAAATCTGTTAGGGGGTAACACTAAAGGTCATTACTTAAATTTTAACCCATTTCCAATTGCGTTTTTGCATCAGTAACTTTACCTATACCGCAACTAATTTAGTTTAAGGCAAATAATAATGTTTATTCATGCATATTTAGTTTGGAATGTTAGCTAAATAAATTGGATAAAAAAATTTTTTACCACCGATAGAGAGGTTCAAAAAAGGTCTATAATTTTTAATGCTGGCCATTATAATAAATATATTAATATTATAAATGCCTCAACGTGTAACATATTTTAGAAAGTATACTTTTCTTCATCAATTTAATTTTAATTTAATCCTATAGTTCCCTCCAGTCTAAAGTTCATTTATATTTAAAATTTCATTAAAATCGGTTCAGCGATTAAGGCGGGTTGCGTCACAAACTATTTGTGAAATTATCATAAAACTAAATTTAAATGGCAAAAAAAAAACTAATTTTTTCATAAAATTTGTTTAAACGTCTGCTTCTTATATGATCACAACAAACAAAAATTGAATAGCACCGTTAACTCTTCTAATTTTTATTAACTAATTTGATATGTAAAACATATTCCAGGTTTATTTATCATTTATTTAAGACAATTTGTAAGGATTTATAATTTTAGATTCATTATACAAAATATTTATTTATCAAATGTTGATTCTTATGTATTTAGGTCCATTTTAGATCAAATTTTTCTCTGTTTTTATAGAAAAATTAAATTATACAATTAGAAAAAAGAAGAAGTGCTATAACCATATCATTAATATAATGTTTTAAAGTTCAATATTGAAAAAAAAAAAAAAAAAAAATACACTAATAAAAAATAAAAAGTACCATAAAGGTCTCTTTATTATTTTATCATTCAGAACAATGTATATATTTATTTTGTTTCTAGGTCATATAATTATAAAAATTTAAAAAGGTACTATTAGATGAGAAAAAATACCACAAAATCTTTTCTAGAGAACTCTTACACACTTAGATCCCTGTATATTTTATTATGTTTAATTATTATGTAAAAATACAGTAAAGTTCCCGCTTGGAGAATCTTGGAAAATAAGAAGAACGAAAAAGTACAACAACTAAAGTCCCAACTTATGTAGTTTCGCAAACTCAGAACAATATATTTTTAATTTCATGTTTCTACCTTCAATATTATATAAAATTTAAAAAGTGCCATTAAAGGCCGAACAAGTACCTCTTTTAACTTAAATATATAAAAAGCTCCAAGATTTTCTTCGATAAATTTATAGGGAAAAAACTAATCATTAACCAACACTTTGCTTAATTCCTATTGCATTCATAACCATATTAGCTAACTTTTATACCGGTAATTTTATTTATTAAAACATTACAAAAGTAACATTATAAGCAAAAAGGTACCAAGTTCTACTTTCCTCCAAACAAATTCGTTATAATTGAATTGACTCAAACAATACAAATTTACCTTAAAATACTTAAGAAAAATTATATTTTAAAAAACGTACCAAAATATTTACCCAAATTTGCTAGTAGTTGAGTTTCAAATAACGTCCCATTAGCTTATTTTGTGTGACTAAATGAACCAACAAACTCTTCATATTTTATACAAATTTTCTCAATGAGTATAAATAAAAAAAGTCCCAAAAATATTTACAATTTTTACCTTTAAACGTTCGAATTTTCAAAAAGTACAAATTTTTTATTTTATTTGTCGATTTGAGTGATTTATGTAGAGAAAAATAAATTAGCATAATGTCGATGAACTCATTTTGACGACTATCTATAGCAAAATATTTGAGAGTAAACAAATTCAAATAAAAACTATTTACTAATTTACGATCTACTAAACAAAATTATATTTGTAATCCCCTGTTGTTCTATTTTTGATCAGCTATCTTAATTATCTTAAAATCCTTTTCTATTGAAAGTAACATAAATTTAATTTTTCGTTCACATTCACTTCACTCTTTTAATATACATAAGTTATAGTACACATATAGTTCTATGACCGTGTATGGCTATTCAAATAGGTAAATATGTATATATGTATAACCCAAACATAAAAGGACTAAAGCTTCTGTTGTTAGCTGTCTTCCCTAATTAAAATTATACGATATTATTACCCCCAACCCATAGCAAAAAAAGTTGTGTTCTCTGTAAGAAGTACAAGTTGGTTGCATAGTGTGGCAGCCAACCAAGCTGTGGCACAACTCGTTATAAATGTGTGTTTGTATGCATATTTTTTATGCACTTGTTGGGTAAGAAAATAATTGAAGTTAATTTCTGTTAAATCGATTTATAAGCGACATGAAATCCATGTTATATAAAAACAATGTTAAAATAATATACAGAGGTTAAAGGGAAAAACAAAATTTATGTTTGCTTAAGAAAAATAATAAAACGAACTACAAAAAAAATTCATTTTTGACATTTTCTTTAATTAACTAGGAATATTTTTTACTAAGTTACGCTTCCCCTGATAAGATCGAATTCCCGACTTGTTTTGATTCTTAAATAATTTTAAGCCAACTACCGTTATTCTGCTGGTTACTACTTTTTTGCCTTTGATCTATTCTTCGTTAAAATACAAACTCTCAATGAAATAAAAAACAAAAACATTCTTCATTATTTTTCGAAATATTTTATCAAAGATTTCAGTGATTGTCTGCTTCCTCTATCGCTCACAACAATCGGTCACTCATTTAAAATTACGCTGCTCTAAATAATAATATTAAGCTAAGAATTTTCATAATATAATTTTATTAAATAAAACTATCATATAATAAATAAATAAGAAATTTCAATAAATAAAAAAATATTTATAATAAAAAATAATAATAAATTTGTGTTATTAAAAATTTTTTGACTAGACGTTTTCGGTTTCTTTAGACCTTTAAATACTTTTTTAAACGCGTTGACTTTTATTTGACTTTGTAATTTATTTCTTTTGTTAATTTCTTTTTTGGAAGAAGTAATTTTTTTTCTTCAAAAAATTCACTTGCTTCCCGTTTAGGTTTCCCTCCCAATAATTTATTTTATTTATTTGACCAATTGACATTAAATTAATTGTGGAATTAATTTTTTTATGTAAATTGTTAAACTAAAAATATATTTATTAAATCATTTCAAGTGTTTCGACTTTTTTTTTAATTCGCGTGTTTTCTTTTACGTTTCACTTAAATATTTTGTTAACGACAATTGTTCGTATTCATTCTTCGTTTCGCGTTTTAAATTCTTGTTAATATAATTAATTTTGGTATTAAATCAAGGTAAGTGAATAAGCGAATGTCTTAACAGAGTATTTTTCTAGTTGGTAACTCTTAGGTAAAATAAATAAAAAGAGGTGAATATAATAACTAATAAAATAATTGTAAATAAGATGACCAACTATTTTATTCAATTAAATTATAATGAAACAATTTTATAACTACAATTTTTTTAATAAAAATTTTGAGGCAGTTTATTGCTCAACTCACTAATGCAATAATAGTGGAATAAGTAATTTTATTTTTCTGTATATACATTAATGTGGTCCAACATTCTACGGAAATAATTAAAGTGTATCGAACTTTTAAACGTAGCTAAAATTATGAAAGGACATGTAATTTAGAATATATTTGCCAAATTTCAACTTCCTACAATGATTAGAACAGGATGCTACAAGTCCATTTAAATTTATGATTCCAGAACAAATCTTAAAGAAATTGTTTTCATCTAAATTAATTATAATAAAAAATTATTAGCTATGTAATTTTTGGAAAAAGTGAATATTAACGAAAAGAGGACATTTTTTATAAAATTGGTTAGTTAAGTTTTACTTTTTATTTCTACGTAAATTTATAGTATTTGTTATTTTTATTAAAATGTCGATTTTGTCCTTCCTATTAGCTGTTTTGGAGAAATAAAAAAATATGGATATATTTATTTTGCTTTAGCTATCCTTTGATGTATTTGTTCTGGGATCATCAACGTAAATGGCCATGTAGCATCCTGTTCCATTCATCGTAGGAAGTTGAAATTTGGCCAAGTTATTCTAAATGACATTGCTTTTCATAATCTTAGGTTGCTTTTCATAAATGTAGCTCGCAAAAAGGAATTTTGGACAAGATTTGTTCTGGGATCATCAACGTAAATGGCCATGTAGCATCCTGTTCCATTCATCATAGGAAGTTGAAATTTGGCCAAGTTATTCTAAATGACATTGCTTTTCATAATTTTAGGTACGTTTAAATGTAGCTCGCAAAAAGGAATTTTGGACCACCCTAATATACATATTATTATTATTGTTTTTTAATTGGTGTTAATATTAGATTAATTTTCATATCCTTCATAATAATGTTTTAAACTTATTGAAGCTTTAACAAATATGTAGTTTTTTATTTAAAGTGGACTTTAAAAATCTTTGATAAGCTTTAAATTTATTTATATATTATGAATAAAATATTAAAGTTACCGAAAACTAACTTCTTTTTTAACTAGTTCATTACCTTACGCCACATAATTTTATAAACTTATTCCATTTAACAAAATTTTGGACTTTACTTACTATGAGCTTTTATGAAACTCGCAAACAATAGAAGCTTTTTAAAAAGTTTTTATTGGTTGTTATCATTGATTTATCTTTTAGAATAATAAAACATGTTTCAATAACATACTTAGTTGGTCACCCTTATTTGTTACATGTTAATTAACATATAAATTTCTGAGTAAAAGCTTTTCTTTCACAACTCTAAACTCAAAGCTCTCATGCTTTTAAAAACAATCCAAAGCATTTCAAACTAACGCATTCAACAAATTTGATGTGTTTAAAGAAAACGAAAAGCAAAAATATATCAAAACACTCTCATCGGTCATTGAACTTGAAAACCGTTAATTTTTTATTTTTTTTGTGGCCTTTGCTCTGAGAATATTCATAATGAGATCTTTTACTTATAAAATATAATAATTGCAATTTCATTAGCAGGTCCCATCAATTTTATTATATTTAGTTTAACTTGTGTGACCTCAACTAGAACTTGAGTTTTATTCATTCTCTTTTCTTAAAGACAAAGTGCATTTTATTATTTCTTTTGAACACATATTTTTCGAATGGAATTGATTTTGAATTTGACCACGAGTGAACATTTTTATAATAATTTCTAACACTTAAAATTAAAGGCATTTAATGAAACGTATACAAAATCAAATAATTTTTTTATTTCTAAACTGAAATAAAGTGTGTTAAAGATTCATTAAATAAAAATTAAGTTAAATCATAATTTAACTTTGGTTATATTTATATCTTTATAAATGCCGTTTAATAGAGACTTTAGACAACTGAGCCAATTTGTCATGAACTATTGTGTTATTGAAATTAATGAAATTTTACAAAATTTATTCTATTCCGTATATTTAGACTTTCAAAATTTATTTAATATAAAGTGATTTTAAAGTGTGCTAAATAAATTAACAAAAACTAAAACCCAAGGTATGAAATAGTTAAATTTAAAATGTTAACAAGGAATCCATATTGCTTTTTTAAGTTTCCAGTGCTGAATTTCTCATAAATTTGTACTAAAAAATTGTAACACTAACAAACAATAAAAAACTTTTATAAAGTTTTCGCAAAATATTTTATTGTGTTCTTACATCTTTTTTAGCTTTTTAAAATTTTCAATTCATTAACTGTGCAACAGAGTTTGTATCAAAATTTTGCTTTAAGGACTAAATAAATTAAACAAAAAGCTTTCTGAACTTTATACGAATACACAAACCATCGTCAGCCATTATAATGATTTCTTGCATCAATAAACTTTTATATCCTACGGCTGCCACAGTAGCAGCAGCATCGGCTGCAGCTACTTTGGCCTCATCGAGTGGAGCACCCAGTGAAACACAAAGTGAAATTTCATCTGTGGATAGTGATTGGAGTGATATACGAGCGATAGCTATGAAGTTGGGAGTTTCCAATCCCGATGACTTGCATACTGAACGTTTTAAAGTGGATCGTCAGAAATTGGAACAAATGATAAAAGGTAATTTACAAAGTTGTATTTATTGGTAGTTAGTAATATTTCAAAAAAATATGTCCTTCTTTTCTTTAAACATTTGAACAAAAATTTAGCTGACAGTTCGATTGAGGGCATGAATGGAGCAGAATATTTTTTTGAGAGCGTAAGTTTAATTTTATCTTATTAGAAAAATTCTAAATAAATTAAAAGAAAATCTTCATAAAAGGTTATGAAAACTACTGAAACTTATATAAGCTGGCCTTGTAGACTAAAAATTGGAGCCAAGAGTAAAAAAGGTAATAAAAATATTTCCCTAAATAAACTATACTAATCACTTGTTAATTTTCTTAAAAAAATAGATCCTCATGTTCGTATAGTAGGCAAAGCTGAAGAAGTAGCTAAAGCTAAGGAACGCATTTTAGCTAATCTAGACTCAAGAGTAAGTATCTCTATAACTTTTAAAAAGTTATTCATTAAAATCTTCCTAATTGAAGGGCACACGTGTTATTATGAAAATGGATGTCTCTTATACGGATCACTCCTATATCATAGGACGTGGTGGTAATAATATAAAACGTATTATGGAAGATACAGCAACGCATATACATTTTCCTGATTCGAATCGTTCGAATCCTACAGAAAAATCTAATCAAGTTTCGCTGTGTGGTTCTTTAGAGGGTGTAGAAAAAGCTCGAGCTTTAGTTCGTTTGTCTACACCTTTATTAATATCTTTTGAATTGCCTGTTATGGCACCAGGCCGTCCTCAACCAGACCGGGAAACACCATATGTTACCATGGTGGAGCAGAAATATAATGTGCAGGTATCAAGCGAAATGATAGCAACTAATTTTATATACATTTCTCTTTCCAACAATTTTTCTAGGTCATTTTTTCTTCTCGTCCTAAACTTCATTCATCCCTGGTTTTGGTAAAGGGATCGGAAAAGGAAGCTGGACAAGTCCAAGAAGCTACACAAACATTAATAAATTTTTCATGTGAAAATATAGCAGTTTGTATCAATTTTTTTCCTCTTTTATTATAATTTACTTAATTAACAAATTTTTTTCAGAATCAAATTTTAGTTAACATGCAACTGGAAATATCTCCACAGCATCATGAAATAGTTAAGGGAAAAAATAATACAAATTTATTAAGTATTATGGAACGCACAAATACTAAGGTAAATACAATATTATAAAATTTTCTTTTTAACTCCTTATTCTCTTTTTTTTAATTTACCCGAATAAGATAATATTCCCCGATTTATCGGATATGAATGTTAAACCATTGAAAAAATCTCAAGTGACTATAACTGGGACTATAGAGGGTGTCTATAAGGCACGACAACAGTTACTCGTAAGTATATATTTATGAAATGCATTTTATATTAATATCCTAATATTTATTCTTCAATCAATATAATAATTTTAGGGTAATCTACCGATTGCTTTAATATTTGACTTTCCCGACAATCAAAACGATGCCTCTGAAATAATGAGCCTTAGCACTAAATATGGCGTTTACATAACGTTACGTCAAAAGCAACGACAAAGCACTTTGGCCATTGTTGTAAAGGGTGTGGAAAAGTTTATAGGTAAATGCTAAATATCTCTCTGGCTATGTTGAAATTTTCTTAAAAGTTCTCCTCCAACAGATAAAATATACGAAGCCCGTCATGAGATTTTACGTTTGACAACACCGATGATTAAACCGGAAATACCGGAGACATATTTTATGCCGCAGGACAAAGATCTCAATTTGGTCTATCGCACCACATTGACAGCTTTGTTGGCTGGCTATACAGAGAGTCCCAAGACTCCTAATGTAATGCCAACAGGACATGTACAAATATCACCCTATGGCAACAATAATAATTTGTTGCTTAATCACAACAACAATAATAATAACAATGCAAATAATAACAACAACAATAATAACAACAACAATCACAACTTGAATCAATTAAATCGACAACAATTTGGTGGTTTATATCCCAGCACTCCAACGGGCATTTGTTCGCCGACTCAAAAGTATTTGCAGATTCATAACAACACTTATGCCAGGCAACAGCAGCAACAACAACAACAGCATCAACATCAACCACCACAACTCAATCATAATAACAACTATCTACAAGTTATGCAACAGCAACATCAACAAGTACAACAACAGCAGGTCCAACAACAAATGCAACCTCCTCCTCCTCATTTGCAACAACAGCCGCAGCAAGCTGTGCACCAAACACATAATGTTTCACCGCGCAATAGTTGCAGCAACAATACTAGCGGTTATCAGAGTTTTAGTAGCAGTACTACTTCTTTGGAACAGGCTTATCCTCCATTTGGAAATGCATTATCGACCGGATCGAATGTTGGACCTAATGGTCCAAATTTATTATCGTCCAATAGACCATCACCTTTCTCCCCAGACTCCAACTATAGCAGTGAAGCTGGTTCTAATCGTTTGGGCAGGAGATCAAGTGATGGCGTTTTATTGGGCTTAAATGCATCTGGACCCATAGGTCCTATGGTACCCGGTAGCGCTGAGAGTTATCGTAATTTACATTATGACTTAAAGGTTTTTTTCTTTTTTAATTTTTTAAATATCTTTATTTACATTTGAGTAATTATTTAATTTTATTTCAGCACAATCGTACTTTTGATTTTGACATTAAGCGCGCCATGGGTTTTAAGGCCATGGAACGTCCTCCCATTGCTGGAGAATTGCGTACTCCCACACCCAATTGGATGGGTATGGGCTTAAGTCGCACTTCCCCAGCTCCCATTGAGACGGTTGATGATTTGGCACCTTGGCAACGTGGTTTGGCAGGAGCTGGCATTCTGGCCTCACCTTATGGTTTGGGTGCAACAACTGGAATTGTTGATTCGACACCCACTAATCGTCGCTTACAACTAAACCAATACAAGGATATACATTCACTGTTGACAGCCTTGGGTTTGGAGCATTATATTAGTAAGTTCGCTTTTGTTTTAAATTTATACAGTTTCATATTAATTGTGAAAATTACTTTTCTTTTTAGAAATTTTCGTTTTAAACGAAATTGATTTAGAAATGTTTACTACACTCACTGAGGAAAATCTTATGGAATTGGGTATAACAGCATTTGGAGCTCGCAAGAAAATGCTCACAGCCATTCATACGTTGCAAGCTAATGAAGCCGCTACATCAACAATGCCCACGGCATCTTCAAATGCATCATCACCACGATTTTCTGGATCTGCTGCACCTGGCGCAGAACGTAGACCTTCAAATCAGTGGTAAAAACACTATTGTTGTAGCTAAAGTTTATAGTTGAACTTTAAACTTTTTTTTTTAACATTTTTCTATTTTTTATAAACTTTTTTTAGATTTTAAGCTATTTTCTTATTATTATTTTTTTTTTTTTGCATGCTTTAAAAAATGAAATGATTTATTATGGTAACTACGAATTTATTTATCTCGATTTTTTCCTATAGAAAGGACTTGCAAAAAATTTTTTTAAAATTAAAACACGAAAGCTAAAATCAATTGATCTCTAAGACAATTTAAAACACCCACTGTTGTCTTATGAAATTTAATTAATAAATTTTATTAACTATTTATTTTTTAACAAAAGAACTCTACAAACTTTAACATGACTTATACTCGTATTTGTACACAAATTTCTTTAAAAGCAACAGTTGATTGTATTTATTTTGTTAATGTAGAAAATGTACTTAAGAGATAAATTGATTATTTCGAAAAACAAAACAGAATACTATTTAATGAAAGTCCATTTATTTATTTAAAATATTTATTATTATTTTTTTATTTGTATTTATTTATTATATCTTTGTTTTTATATTTATTTTGAAAAAAAAAAAAAAAAAAAAAAAAAAAAAACTTTGAACTGCATGAAATTTTCCAGCTTTAAAAACAGAAATAAAAATATACTATTAAGTTGTAACTACAAGCAAAAATTGCTATTATTTATGTACTTAAAATTGAAAATAAATAAAAAAATATTATGAACTTTATTAAAAAAATATTAACTAAAAATGTGGTAAATACTTTAATTTTAATGGTTTCAAAATGTTCTTGATTGTTAAAAACAATAATAGATTTGCTGTTTTTATAAAGCTTTTGTAACGATTAAGTTAAATACAGTGGAAACTTAAAGGACGTTGAAAAGCAAGTATGTATATAACTATAAAGCTTCTTGAAAGCTTTTTTGCATTGAAGGTTCATATAATTGCTAAATTTGAAAATTTTCATAATTAGGTTTATTTAAAAAAAATATGTAGCTATTCTTTAATTTAAGCTCAAAGCTTAAAACAAAAAGCTGACATATTGTTACGTACTTTTCAACTGCACCTAAATTTCAATATTGTTTAATAAAACTCACCACAGTACTGTAGCATGGACAACAACCATTTAACATTTAGCAAAGCAGAATTCACCAGAGTTGCCAGTCGAACTTTTTTGTATTGATTTTTAGCGATGAAGTTTACATTTTAAGATTCAGATTTTTTTAAGTCCGTTTCTTAAAAATATGCGTTAATAAAATGTAATTTTTAGATGAATACAAAGCTAACATATTCGTTTTATTTATTTTCTGTGAGATTTTCTTTGTTTCGAAATACAACACCATATACGAAAAGTTGGCCTTGATGTATTTTGATGTGCTAAACACGAATCTGCTTTCAGTTTTTTTTTTCCATCAGGTCTGGATTTTTTTTATGGGCATGTCTAATATTTCCCCCATAGTAAGGCCATTACTTTAGTATATTTCCTTATAACTCAAGAACGGTGTGTACAATTAACATAAGTGATACACCAAAAGATGCATACTAAAAATATCTTTAAATCTCCCAAACTTCATTTTTTTATGTGCTCAATAGTATCGAAGTTATTTCAAAATAAGTATAAAAAAAAAAAAAAAAAATGCAAAATTTTAGATTTTTTGTTACAAAATTTTTTTTTAATAAATGAAAACATCAAAAATGTTTCAGTTTATCATCTTAATATTAAAGCTGGTAATACTGGTAATGCTGAATCAAATAAGGCACGTATCTTTAAAATTGATGCATAAATCTTGATTTTATTCACAGTTAAGTAAAAATACCCATGTTACATAGTGGTGGGCAAAAGAAATTATTTTTTTTATTTTTTCTTGAAATAAAAATAGGTGAACTAAGTGGATTTTGACGAGGTAAACTAGAATCTGCATTCACTTTTTTCTATCATGTACTGATTTCTTTTTATGAGCATGACTAATATCATCACCTTATTCAGTGGTCATTCTATAAAATTCGAGAATGGTTTGTCATATTTAGGCTATAACTTAAAAACCGTTTACACGATTTTCATAAATTTTACACTAAAAGACGCATACAAAAATGTTCTTCAAGCTATGTCAACAATATTTGTTATTCGCTCAAGAATTTCAGAGTTATGGATCAAAATTTTCAAGATTTTTCAATTTTTTTTACTAATTACCAAATAACTACGGAAATATTAACTGAACAAAAAACTCAGCTTAATATTGCAGTTTAATTTATCGTAATACATCAAACCGTTATCGAGTTATACAAGTCTGACTGCCCAAAGGCGGGGTCATAGTAGTCATGCCCATAAAAAGAAATCAATACGTGATAGAAAAAAGTAAAAGCTGATTCTTCTTTAGCACGTTAAATTCCATCTAATCCACCTATTTTCTTTCTTATTTAATTGGACATTTTTTTTTTGCCCACTAGTGTATCTCCACTTAACTGTAGGTATGCATAAGCATCCTAACTTAACTGTGAATGCAATCATGATTTGTGCATAAACTTTTATGATACGTGGCTTTATTTACTCGTAGTATTGCGAGCTTTGAGATAAAGTTGATAAACTGAAACAGTTTTGATGTTTTCACTTTTAAAAAGAAGTTTTAGTAAAAAAAAAAGAAATCTTGAATTTAGCTAGGAAAAATTTCTTTCGCACACATATTTCGAAATGTCTTAAAGCCAGTTTTATTCCATATATTTTGGTGTATTATTTACATAAATCGTGCATACCGTTCTCAAGTTATAGGGAAATATATTCGAGTAATCGGCTTATTTAGAGCGCAATAATAGTCATGCCCATAAAAAAAGTCCCGACCTAATGGGAGAAAACTGAAAGCAGATTCGAGTTTTGCATGCGGAATTCCATTTTTTTTTTGAAGGAGCACGAAAAAATTTTTTTTTGTCGACCAGTGTTATAGACAATTTTTTTATTTCAAAAGCATCGGAATACATTATCACAAATCATAATTGGTGGCTTATTTAGACTAATCATATCCTTTAATTTTTATTTTAAAACAAACAGCTTCAAATAAAATGCTTTATTTAATTTTTCTTTTTATTCTCATTAATTTTTTTTTTTTCGTCTTTATTTATATTTATTTGCAAAATTATTTTTAATTATAATTTCATTATTTTTATGTTTATTTTAATTTAAATGTATTATAATTAATTTTATATTTTCTATTATTATTGATGTATGTATTATTATTTGTATTTAAGATATGACTATTTTTAATATATTTAAGTTATTTTTTAACTATTTTACAATACAATACATTATACTATAATAATAATTTTATACTATTTATATATAAATATGTGTGTATGTATATTAATCATAATTTTATTAAATATACGCTTTTAATTGTTTGTTTTAATTTTTTTATTTATTAATTTGTTGCTGTTATTGTATTTTATTTTATATATTTATATAGATTCTTTATAACTTTTATAGCATGTTTATTTTATGCTCATTTATATTCAATTTACATATTTTTTTTTTTTTTTCGATTCATTTCATTTATTTATGTCTAGTTTTATTTACAATTATTGAATCAATCAAACAACCAATCAATCAAATTATTATTCACATAAATGTATAGTACATACGACAACTAATTAATTATATATTTTTATTTATTTGTTAAACATTTATGTTGTTGCTTGCATTTGTTTTAATAGAATAAATAAATTTATTTAAATTTTAAACAGTTGGGGTCACATTTGTGTTTAATAAAAAATAATTAATTGTAATTTTTTTTGTATTGATTTTTTTTTTCTTCTTTTAACAGTAATTAACACCATTATATGGTGTTAATTATTTAATGTTTTTATGATTTTAATAGAAATTATTATTTTTTATACTAATTTATGGTTTTTTATGTAATATTAATATTTTAAGAAAATATAATCTATATTTAGCCATGACATCAACCTGGTAATATGAGCGTTTTTTTTTTTTTGTATTTATTTTATGAGCTATTGAATGAATTTAAAATATAAATAAAATAAAATTAATCATTGAAATTATTTTTACAATATATTTTTTTACTTGTAATCGATTAAATTTTCCTTAATTTTTTTCCACATAACTTAAGGAAGACAATTGGCACAACACTTTTGCTAAATACTAGATAAAATAATAATTTAATTACAATTATAAAAAGCAAAGTGTTAAATGATCAAAAATTTTAATAAATATTTGTTTATATAAAATCAAAAAGCTTATATAGAGTACTTAGAGATTTTTATCTTCCCAAAAATTTGCTAAATTTTATTAAAAATGAATTCAATTATGAATTATTTTACTTTCCTTATTATTCTTTTACTCCTTACCGGGGTTTAAGTAAATGTTTAATATACAAAATAAAATTAATTTTTTATTAATATAATATTTTGAAAACAATTTTTAAATATTTATAACAAATTTTATAGTTAGATTATATATATTTTCAAAACATTTTGAATTTAATTATAAGTTGCTATAAAACTTGCCATAAATAAATATTTAATTTCTTATTTGCATTTAAATATTTATTAAATTTTTGGTTTTGTTTATCTCTTAATTTAAGGAACTAGTTACCGTTTTTATGGATTTTTTTCAAATAAACCAATTACATAATTTTTAATACTTTTAATTTTCGGCCTAAAAGTTTTGAAATAATTTTTATATATTATTTAATTTTTTTTTCGTTTTTTCTACAATAAATTTTACTATTTTTGTATTTTTGTTGCCAAAGTTTTTATTTTCTTTTTAACGGTAATTATTTTCCCCAAAATATTTTGTTTTTGTTTTAAAGTTCAAACATACCAAAACATATTTTAGAACTGTCTATGAAAAACTTTAATTTATTTACATATTTACATTCCATACAGCTTTAATATAGAGATCAAATGTTTAAGTTTATTTATAAAACTTTTGGAGAGAAAATGAAAATAATCTTTAACAGTTTTCTGAATTTGTATAACTATTTTTTCATACTTTCAGCAAATGCAATTTTTAAAATAATAATTCAATTGAAATAATTATCTAAATTGAGAACCATAAATGTGACTAGTTACTGGAAATAAATCTATATGTTATAGTTGACATTTAAAAATTTCACAGTAATTCGCATTTATGGAGAATTTTAAATACTGAGAAATTGTTTGCTGAATAATTTGGCTGCATTATTAAGATTTTGAACATTTGTTAAACTAAATACAAATTCATAAATATCATTAGTACTTTCAGCAGAAATACAAATAAATGTGAAAATTGAAAAGCGTTTGGAAATTTCTTTTAAATCCACAATATTTATATATTTAATTCATATATTGTAGAGCTGTAAAATTTTGAATATTTTCTCCTTTTTTTAATTTTTAATATTGTTTTAAGTTTAATTTTAATTTTTTATCTTAGATTTTATGTTAAGGCTTAATTAATATTATTTTAAATATTATATATAAATTTTAAATATTTACTAAATATTAATGTGTTTTTTTTTGTTTATAACAGTCAACATAATTTAAATTTGTTTTTACGTGTGTGTGTGTGTGTGTGTGTATTTTGTTTTTGTCACTTTGTCGATTCTTACAAAAAATTATAACATTTAACACTTAAAGTCTAAACATACAACACATTTGTATTTTTTTGTTTTTAATAATTTTTTATTTCTTCTTTGACTCTCCCTATAGCTGGCCTTAATGTTCACTTTGACAGTTACCCTAAAAGAGCTTATCAAAAGTACCATACTATTGACATAATGCAGTTAAAGAAATAATGTTATAAAATATAAAAATTTATGCAATTTTTTATTATTAAAAAGTATATATTTCATATACATATAAATAATAAAGAAAAAGTGAAAAAAAATAAAAAAATTGTTGTAATTTTTCCTAACGTTAAGCTTATTTTGTTGCTGTTGTTGTCAAAGATTGACGAGGAGAGTCGAGCAAAAGAAGAAGAAAAATAGAAGAATAATGTATCATTCATCATCATTTTAACATCAGCATTGATGCAATAACAATTCACCAATAAACGCCATTAAATAGTTATTCCGGGAAAATGTTGTTGGCGATGGTGATGATGAGTATGAGTATGAGCATTGAGATGATGGCATTGATGTTTCTACTATTGCCAGCGAGGGTAGCACAGATGTTGGTAATAACTTTGACTCTAAAACTAATGCTTTCGCTGATGTTGCTGTTAAGGGTGCAAAATTACGAATACTTGGTGTTTTATAAGTTGAATTTGAAGTAGCAACAACAATAGCAATTGCAGCAGTCGCAGTAGAAGTCATCAATAATGTTTGATCCTTTGACATATACTTGGCGTTATTGCTTTTAGACGCATCTACAGCAAATAATGGAAAACTATCATGTGCATACGTTTTTCTATAACCCAAAGTAGTTGAAAATGATAATGATGATGAGGACAACGACAATGATGATGATGATGAAGATGAAGAGTTAAATGATGATGGCAAGCGAAATACAGCGCTGGATGTAGCTGGTAATGTGGGAGTGTTAGTCGAGAGTAGTGTATCAAAAACAAGTGTTGGTGACATGTGATGTTGGCAATCAATGGCTGTTTTTGTTATTATTCGAGTAGCAATGGTTGTGTTTTTTATAAGCTGCTGCTGCTGTGTTGTAGTAATATTTGTATCTTTTTGAAAGTCCTTTTCGTTGACGACATTTTGATTTGCTACTAAACAATGTTCATTATGTTGGTGCTGCCGTTGTATTTGTTGTTGTTCTCGATGCCCACATTTAGCCTGACACTCATCATTATTGGCATCTTGATAAGAATTTTCATTTTCTTGTTGCTGTTCTTTTTCTTTATTGTATCGTGGTGCTTTATGCCATAAACTCATTGCTAAAAAATTCTCTTTATTTTTCCTCATCATTTGCCTCATTTTTCCAATGCAATTATATGCCAGTTGCTTGTCTTCTGTCATTTTCTTTCTAAGACATTTTCCAAGATGTTTTTGTTTTTGTATTTGTAAAAACAACACTATCAATAGTATTGCGAATGCTGTTATTATGAATTTTATAAGTATTAGATGAAATATATTATAATACGTTGTTTTTATTTTAATAAGATTGATTTTGCCCAAAGTGTTTTTCATGTTATTGACAAGTGTCGTCGTTAAAGCTTTTTGAGTTCTGGCATGTACTAATGACATTAATAGTTGGAAATTTTCTAATACTTTTTGCTTAATAAATTTCAATATTTTAGTAATGACAAATTCAGCTGTTGGAGATGCCGAAGATTTGGGAGCTGAAAGGTTATAAATTAATAGGGTTAATACATTATAAAATACTTAATTTAATTTAACTAGTTGAAGTAATAAGTATTAAAATAAATTACTTACCGGAAAAATATGTTAAATATGATTCATTATGTTCATAACCATCACTGTCGCCATGTGTACCATAGCCATGATCAGGTGGATAAGATTGTCCGGAGGCCATTATACGTGGACGATCTTCTTCTATTATACTTTCAATTTCTTCCTTGAAAATATCAAAGATACTGGCTGTACATTTGAGCTATAAATAAAATTTAAATAAGGATTTAAAATACAAATTCTAAGTGCAGCATACTTTTAGGATCATATATTTTTTAAAATTTATTTTCTTTTGGAAATGTTTTTAATTAAATTTTAGATTCCTTTTTCGATATATTTGCAAAGATATTTATGTTCTAAGACACTTACCCTCATTTGTCCCTTAACAAAATGTTGAGTGGTTACCATAAAATGTATGGCACTCATTACAGATTCCAAATTGGTTTCCTCATACTTTTCAATTTGATAAGTTTTAATATGATGAGGAGGAACCTAAAATGAAATTATGAAAAAACAATTAAAATCTTTTTAATAACATTTTATAAACAATCATGAATTTTAAATTGTGGTTCAAAACCTTTTTTGCATTTGTGGTCAATCAATTATTTTGCCATAAAATTCCTGCCTTTAACTTATGTATTTCATGAAATTCTTGTTTTGAATTTTCACATCTTTAGAAAGTGGTCTACTATTTAAGCTCAAGCATTTTTTGTGTTTAACCAAAATTGTCACACTTTATGGAGTCTAATTTTTTTTTACATTAACTAACATGTTTTATGAGTTTCTTTTATAGACAAATTTTATGTCTGCTTTCCTTGATTTCATTACACATTTTTTTGGCTAATTTTTTATTTTTTTTGTTTGCTTTATGGTATGAGTAAGAAGTGTTGATGTTGAATATTTGTAGCATACTTTAAGGAGCACCAACAAAACAAATAAACAAGTATATCTCTTAAATATGTTTTTCTATGTATTTTTGTGGCATTGTTTGTGGAAGAGAAAAGTAGTGGCATATTCTACTACTTGAAATGAATTTTAGAATGTTTTTTTTTTTTTTTTTTAGTTGT
This sequence comes from Protophormia terraenovae, assembly GCA_951394005.1. Classification (NCBI taxonomy): domain Eukaryota; kingdom Metazoa; phylum Arthropoda; class Insecta; order Diptera; family Calliphoridae; genus Protophormia; species Protophormia terraenovae. The sequence continues at coordinate 1,226,458 of OX596074.1, read as the reverse complement.
TATTTTCCTTGAATGTCCTTGTCAACCTTAATGAATTATGAGTGTATTTTTTGCCTAAGCTTAAAAAAATTCTTAGAATATTTTCACAAATACTTTACTGTAAATAGTAGACATTTTTAAACTTATGTTTCTCTTTATTAAATTGACATTTGGCATAAATATTAAGCAGAAAAACAAGTATTTTAAAATTTTATTAATATGAAAAACTTTGTATATATTTGAAGGCGCTTGAAAGAGACACACTATATTTGAGATAATTTTCTAGTCTAGGAAGTTTTGATAGACATTAATTGATTCGATATTTATATTTCTGTTGAAATATAATTTAACATGTAGTTAATGTAAGGGTTTTACCAAAAATTTTTATTATATTTTAAGTTAAGTATATACAAATACAAAAAATGTACCCTCTGGTTTAATTATTTCTTTTTATTTTAATTTGATTTTATATTTTTTTTTATTTTGTATCAAAAAATAGAATAATAAAAATCATTTTAAATTAAAGTAATAGTATGGTTTTTCGTATAAAAAAAATTTTAAATCACAAAGCTTTTAGTATTGAAACTAAATTGTTCAAAAAATCAACGAATACATACATATGTATTTTCCATCACAAAAAAAAAAAAAAAAAAAAAAAAAAAAAAAGATTTTATTGTTTATTAAACAAATCTATATTTGTTTCATACAACAATTTAATTTATTTATTATTGCTTAGGTTTTATTTTAAAATAAATTCACTTTTTTCGGCATACCATAAAATAAACAAAAATATAAAAAAATATATATTATAAATATTTCCAACAATTTATGCATAGAAAATCTGGCCTCAACAGATTATTGCGAAAAAATAACAATAATTTCCTGTACATGATTCACAGACTATAAAAAAATACTAAACCCAGTTTTTTTCTGAAGAATAAAACTAAACATGACAAATAGTGAAAAAATTGTTTGCAAAATAAAAATAAAAAAATTTTGCAGTTTTAGAGTACAAAATAAAGAATTTTTTATAGCTTTGACCGAAAAACAGGATTGAGCACAATATGTGTATATAATGTCAAAAAAAAAAAGAAGAGAATTTGTAAAAAAAAAAAATCAAAAAATCTAAGCAAATAAAACAATTTCGATGTTAGTGTTTTTTTTACCCATCAGTTGGAGTTAGAAAAACTTAAATTTACAATACAAAGAAAAATGAAAAAAGGGAAAATAAAATATGAATTATGTTTTCGAAATAGCAACAGATTTTAAGTCATAAATGCCATCAATATGACTAAAAATAAATAAAAAAAAAAACCAAATGAAAGCAAGTAAAGCGTAAAAACGTTGACTAAAATGTCTAAAAGTTCAAGCTAAAATGAAAATAGTAAAGCGACGTGATATCAGAGAATATGTGGAGGAAAACAAAATTTACATCCTGTAGCTACTACCCCCCATTTATAGGCCTTTAGTGTATTACACCTTCACCCACAAACAGGGAAATCTTCAGCGTTTATTTATTGTTGCATACTTTTATGCGAAAAAAAGAAAACTGTTTTAAGAAATGGTATGTAGACTTTCATTTATTACATTTAGATGGTATAGGAGTATGAGTTTACTTTTTTTTTTCTTATTTTAGAAGTAACAGAGACAATGGCTGTTGTTATTAAGTTTCAGTTCTCTTATTATTTTTTTTGTATTTTTTATGACGCACGACCTTTTTTGTATTTTTGTTTTTTTTTTTTTTATTGTTTTACTGGCTATTTGTGCAAAAATATTTCTACGTGGTTATTTTGTTTTGACAGGTGCGGGTACGATTTACAGTTTTAATTTTTTTTGCAGTGATTTTTTTGTTTCCATGGTTTAAAATTTCCATTAAATGTTTAAGGTAGATATATACATATATATATACATAGATAGATATATTCAAAAAATGTGTGTAAATATTTTTTACTTTTGCCTAGAATGAATACTGATATAGCTTTTTTTTAACTTTTTTGCTTTTAAAACAACAATTCTGTTTTAAAATTCTGCCTCAAGTTTTATTCAATATTTAATCTTTCAAAATAATTTTGAATTGTTTAAGTTATTACAAGGCATACACGATTTATTTAATATTTTTATGTCATTTTAAATTCTTTTTAACATATTTGATTTAAAATATTACGTTACATTTATTTGCTCTTTGCCTGCGGATTACAATGTAGGGTTATCGTAATAACTTTTCCAGTCATTTATAATCATAAAATCTTTTAAATCCTAAACACTTAAAAATTTCTACTGACTCATCCAAAGTCATAAGTATTCCTTATATTTCTTTTCATTGTTTGCATATTCAAACTATATGTATATTTTTTTGTAAAAATGGTTGTTGTGTTTTTAAATAAACCATAAAATATGAAATCAATTTATAAATATTTATTATTGTATCTAAAGAACAAAGAAAAACGAATGAACAAACTACTTGTATACAAATTTACTATATTTACAGAGAAAACAAAACACAAAAAATGGAAACTTTTTCTTATTCACATACATTTAAGGCAAACAAAGAAATCTCTTCGAAAAGGGATTTTATTCAAGCGGAAATATTTAGCAAAAAAAAAAAATACAATAGTTTAAAGAAGATTTACAAAAGTATCAGATGAAATGTTTAAAAATTATTTTTTCTTTTACAATTTCTATGAAAAATAGTCATGACCATGAAAATTTGTTTTTAAATTTTAAAGATCACTTTAAGAACTTAAATGAGTACAAAACAAGTTAAGGAGAAATAATTTTATACTCATCATTAGAGTGAAAATAACAACTGAACTTTTGTCCCGTTTTAGATTTTATAGCTCTTAACAAGAATATTTCTATTTGTTTCTCTTCCTTATTGATATTTATTTAAATCTACAAACAGGACATTCATGACCATTACATGGTGCGTTTCTTCAATATTTGTTTGGTACTTTTCTTGTTGTCTTTATATAAAAAAAAAAACAAATTGTTAACATTTTTGTTGTCTGTGGCGTCTCAAGAAATCTTTGTTTTTGTTTTTAATACAGCTGCTTTATAATATTGTGCTTTTTCTAATGTTTTCGCAAAAGAATAGATTTACGGTTGAGTGATTAAGTAGAGCAAGGAGTAGTCACTCTTTGATTTTTTTCCAGTAGCTTCAATTTTAAAAAAGAAGAAAAGTAGAAAAAAATTGCGAAAACAATGTTATTGTGGTTTTTAAGTTTAACTACTGTATCGTAACAAGTATAAAGTAAATCTCGACGAAAATTTACAGTACTGTTTCTTCAATGAATCTACTGCTACAGCCAACAACTGCTTACGAGTTACCACCATGAGCATCACATCATCATCATCATCATTTTACTCTACTTGTCTATCGAATGACTTGACTTTGACTGGTGGCGTTGATGATAAGAAAAGTACTGGAATTTGATGGTCTGTATAGTGTTTTTTGTTTTAATTCAGTTTTTGTTCTTTTTTTTATATTCATTCTTTAGTTTATGATGAAAAAGTACTTGTCAGAAGACAACTAATGATGAGAAATTTATTTGTGAAACAATGAATAAGTGATAGTTAAGAAAAAAATAATAATAATGTTATAGAATATATTTTATGGAGAAATTATTGTTTTTAATGTTAAACAATGAATGTATATCCTTGGCAGAAATATAGAGATGTTTTAAAATATTTTAAATTAAATAAAATTTAAGAAAGAGAAACATTTTTTAAATTAATCAAAAAAGTTTGTTTTAAAATGAAAAAATACATAGTTTGTAGAATTATTCCTTGTTTATATATTTTTGGAATATTGGATTTTACTCTGAAGAAACATATACATATGTCTCTAAAGGTATGTTCAGACTAGTCAAATATTTATATAAAACAATTTATAATTTCTTCATTTTAATGAGGAAATTTTTATTACTTATCATTAATCACAGCTAACATTTTACCGAATGTTGTTTCACGCTGTTTTCTCTTACAAAATATTGCTAGATAAAACAACGTCAAAAAATTTTTTTGTAAAACTAGTGGTCAACCAAATTTGGTCAAATATTTTATAAATGTGAACATAGCTTAAATAATATTATTATAATGTTATGTTAAGTTCAGATAAGGAACATATTTGACAACGCAGTTGGTTTTTTGTTCACATTGAGCGCATTTGTTAAAACCATAAAATTTGTTAATTTGTGCAAATTGTTTATTCAAAAATTATTTGATCAAACACACAACTACCATAAGATTATTTCACATCAAATTTGAAATGAATTTATTGGAAAATACTATTTTTTTTATTTAGTTTTTATTTATTAAAAAAATAATTTTCAGAGAAAATTTCGGAATGTGTGGATGTCAAGGTATTATTTATAGTATTTTTATTTATTTTGAAATGATAGTGCTATTCACTTTACACAAATATTAAAAAAAAAAATAAAAATTCCAATGAAAGAAAATATTTAAATAATAAGTGAAAAGTTCTAAATACTACCAAGCGATTAATTGCAAAATATATATTAATGAAATTTAATTTAAAAATAAATAAGTATGTAAAAAACTTTTTTTAATAAATAAAATATAAATTGATAATATATTTATTTGTTTTATTTTTTTTTTTTATCAATTTAATGTTTATATTAATGTTTGCCCTGTTTGATCTTATATTTATTCTGTATAAACAACATTTCATTCAAAATAGTGACAAATATTAAACATCATGTGTTCATACAATATTCACATTTGCCATATTTTTGACTTATTTTTCATTGACCAAAATCAGCTGTTTTCTTGTTTGATCTCTTAAAATATTTGATTCCATATTAGACAAATAAAACTTTGAAAACTCGCCAAGTATTAGTCTAGTGTGAACTTTAGTCACTAAGTCAAAAAGAATTTATAGTAAAGTTGCTACAAATTATTTATGTCTAATAAATATCTATTGAACTCTTCATTTTTTATTTTTTTTAATTACAATAACCTTTATCTATGGCTAATAACCTCCTTTAGAGCAGGAAATATAAATCCATGAAATACTAACTCACTTTGCTTTTCCAAAAAAAAAAAAAGGGAATTGATTTAAAAAATCCAATTCTACTTTAACTTCATTTGTGCATAAAATTTTCCATCATCATTAATCTACAATAGAACATTTTGTTTTTTGTTCAGCAAAATACTTTTAACTTTTATGCGAGTATTTGATTCAATGTTGGTAGAGAAAAAAAAATTGCTCATTGATTTTAATGCCATCATAAAATGTGTAATAAGCCTTTCTATGCCACTTTTAATGTTAACAAAAAAGAAATATTTTTTATCGTTACTGTTGTTGCTACTGCTGTTGCTGTTGCTTTTGTTATTGGTACTATGTATAGATGTGCAGAACCTTAATACTTACCACTATGCCATTAATAGTCCATGTCAAATTAGCAGCTGGTTTAGAGTATTTAATTGAGCAATTGCCGTCAACCAAATCACCGATACGATAACGTGGCTGTATGCCCGTTACGGTAGCCTGCTCTTCGGGTAATTCTGTGTCAAAATAAATTGAAATGAGAGAAAAAAATTGTATATAAGTAAGAGGAAGAATAATGATTACAAAAATCTACAACAATACTAAGTGAAAGAAGTAATTAATGGTCGAATTAAATAGTAACTATATATTTTTAAAGTATAAACAAAATAAGTTTTAATATATTTAAATATTTAATATTTTCATAAAATAATATTTTTTAATTTTTGTAATTTTTAATATTTTTATCCTATTTTAAATTTCTGTTAAACAAGTTAAATTTTTGCTTAAGTGTAGGGTGTACAAAAGAAAAAGTAACTAAACAATTTTTTTTATCGTTTGTATATGTGTGTGTTGAATGTTTAGGTGCAGTAATGTTAAATTTGCACAAAAAAGGGGGAATATAATGTTTAATCAAAATGAGCAGCAGTAAATGTTTTACAGGGTAATTGTGGTTATTGCAAAAAAAAAAAGGAGAAAGAAAGAAAAAATTGTATCGGTTGTTACAAAAAAAAGTTTGAAAAGAAATACCACAAAAATTCATTTGTCTAATTAATTTGTTTTTTTTTTTTACCATCATTCCAGGGTCCTTTCATAGTTTTTGTTCTTAACTTTTACCCTTGCCACTTACTCACATTTTTGTTTAACACATTTTCTAAATTTTTTATTGGTTTCACACTACTCTAGCACCCGGACATATACTCACTCTAGCACACACATATACATACTCCTATTATTAAGCTATTGTATCATTTGATAAGAATTCATTCATCAAACTTACCTACAACTTCCATTTCACCGGATACCATTGCTGTTTGAAATGAAGGCGCTTCAACGGATATTTCACAAGTGAATTTGCCTGATATATTCAGAGGTACGGCTAATAAAACTACATGACTTTGATTAGAAAGATTGCGCTGAAAAATTTCAAAAAGAAAAAAATACGAGAACATGAAATAATTTTAATAAAAAGAAAATTATTTTTTAAAGCAAACATTTCTACACCTCTTGCTCATGCCATACCAAGTACCAAGAGTTAGAGTAGCATTACAAATTATTCACATAATTTTTTGTTTCATTTTTTTTCTTACAACATTGGTTTTTTTCAATAATGCTTTGAGTTATAATTTACAACAAAATGCAAATTGCAAGTCATGAAAATTAGTATGCTGCTAGTTTTTACTTCTTCTAGCTGTGGTTTTTCTTTATATTCATGGCAGAGAAAAAAAATGATGAATAATATATTTGACTCATTTCTTTTTTTTTAATTTTCTTTTCATTATATCACCACCATCAACATCATATATTTTTGAATTAGATGAGTTTTTTTTTCTGTGGCTTTTTTCTTCTTTTTTTCTTCTATATTTGTGATTGAAAATTGTATGTAGGAAAGGTTTGCAATTGGTTAAATAATAGATTTTCTATTTGAAACGTGTTTTAGAAATTATTCATGTCAGTTTCGAAGTTTACACAGAATTCATAGAAAAATAACTGCTAAAATAATTGCTTTATTCAGTTTACAAAAGGTAATTAATATTAATTCAATTTATAAAACTGATATGGCATCGTTTTATGAACAACATTTGTTATACAAATTATATTTCAAAAAGTTTTCAATTAAATTTGTTTAAAAAAAATTAATAATATTTGTTGTTATTAGAACTGTATGCAAAAAGAGTTGGACGATTCCAATTTAATTGTATTGATTAATATATTAATAAAATATATTGCTTTTGGGTGTAAAATATCGAAAAATGTTCACTTGCACGTCAAAAAAAGCTAAACACACAAAAAATATTATACAAGCTACTTCTCTAATAATGACAGGGTGACATTTTATTGAAAATAATAATAATATAATAATATAAAACAAGTTTTCCCTGAACTCGGATTTTGGGTATTTTGGTACAAAAAAGTGTCAATTTTCAATTACGGAAGTGAGTCTTTTATGGGAGTTATAGTAGTAATTTATGAACCGATTCTCACATAATTTTGTATTGCTGTTTTTATAACTATTTTTTTTATTCGTTAATTTTATTTATTGAATCTTCACAAAATTTAAGTGAACTAACAATAATTATTCGAATCTTAAATCTAAATGTTAATATCTATTTAGTCTAACCACCGTCGGAATAAAAGCGATTTTAATGCATATGGTTTAACTTCGGCTCAGTTCTGAAGTGTTTATTCTTCTCTATCGGATGTGTCCATTACTTCTTAGTATATTTCGAGCTAGTGGGTTAGGGTGTATTTCCAACTTTTTCAAGTATGCTCCTGCATGTTCTTTAATTACATCTTTTACCAAAGGAACTTTTAGATCCTTATGTACACAGAAAAAAATATTTCAAATAATTTTTTAATAAAATTATTAATTAATTTTATATTGGAATTTAATTAATATTATTAATTTTCTAATTGGCTTTCAGTTTTGCTTTTCAATAATTTCACAACTGTTAATAAAATATAAAGAAAAATTAAATAGATGCTCATTGCATCTATTTAAGGAAAATAAGTAATAATAATATCAATTATTCTAGTTATTAATATTATAATTTTGATGATTGGAGCAAAATCAATTAAAAATTAATTAATATTACAAATTTCGTAATTGAAGTCCATTTTTACTTTTTTCTGTGTATGTCAGTATTTCTTACATACCAGGGGCTGCGGTTATAGTTCGCAATATTTTGTTTTGGTGTCTCTGTATTTTCTTAATATTTGATGCTGAGGTCGTACCCCATAACTGGATCCCATAACTCCATATTGGCTTTAAAACTTATAGAGGAGTAGTTTACAATCTAGACTGAACATAGAGTTTCTGCTAATTAGCCAATTTATTTGGAGTGCTTTCAATTTAATTTGGGTCAACTTTGTATCAAATATGGAATTTCCAAGTAAGGCGTCGATCGAGATGTATTCCGAGGTATTTAACCTCCGATTGCTGGGGAATTACTTGGTTATTTATTAGGATAGGTGGGCATGATTCCCTTCGCAAGTTAAATGTTATATGTGTGCATTTGTGTTCATTTATTTTTATTTTCCATTTTCTTAGCCATCCCTCAATATCAAAAATATGGTCCTGCAATATTCGAGATGCCTCTTGTGGACATTCATGGGTGCTTAAAATAGCTGTATTTTCTGCAAATGTTGATGTATGGGTTCGACTATTAGTTGGCACATCGGAGGTCTATATCGGGTACAACATAGGGCCCAGTACACTACACCTGCACACCTACTTTAATAAGTTGTGGTGTATTAAAAAAGTCACCTTCTTTAAGAATAAATTTCCGACCAGTTATATAGCTTTTTAATACTTTATGTGTATTTATGGGTAAATTTTGTTCTATTTTATATAACAAGCTGTTATTATTATTAGCAAAAATTATTGAGAAGGAGATCGATTTCTTCTGGTGAACCTAGCAATATGTTCTATGTGTACTGAGTACAAAGTAAAGTATTTCTTATATTTTAGTCAATTTATCCTTTTTCCTGATATCGCTAAGTTACCAGTCTGGGATACAATTTCTTGAGGGCTCAATAGCGTAACATATAACAATAGCGTAATACCGGATGACATCCGGTATTTTGTGTCGATTAGTGAGCTAGTATGTGGGGTTTCTGCTCGAAATTATATTCAAACCCCTTTTAGAAATTGTATCAAACAAAATACGACTTGATCCCCAGAATATATGCTCAGAGTTATAGTTGCCAGCTGCCAGGAAACGGGGGCCTAGTGATTTATAAAAATTGTTGTATTGATTTTTCTGTAATTGAAAATCTGGGGGGTGAGTATATCGATGAAATCACTAAGTTTCTAACTATAACAATCTTCAATACAGATTGTTGATAGCTTGAAGATAATCTTCACAAAGATCACACATTAAGTAGTGCTTAATGCGGGTATTTATGAGATGGTAGTATGGTTTCCACCACAATTACTAAATTCTTCAATCATAGAAACTGGTGGTAACCTACAGTAAGCATGAGTGTTTCCATACTCCTGACAGTTTAAACATTGAATGGGTCCCGTTCGTTTATGTGGCACTTCTATAGTAATTTTTCGATGCAATAAGTATGAGATTATATATGGGGTTTTTATAAATATAAAACAGATTTGCGTTAAATATAACATGATACTAACATATGGGATTTATGCACATAAAAGTGATTTTCGGAAGAGCGGTTTATATTGGAGCTATGTTCCATTAACGATCTTAGAGAATTTAACTATGTTAAAATTACATCTGTCGAATTTCTAATAAATATTGGTATATTTAAGGCATTTATGATCGTTTAACATCTAATCAGGAGGGAAGAGGGTTACATTTGTATGAAATCTAGGTGAAATAATGTACCGATCATAACTGCTGAACGTTTCGTTCTTGGAAAGGTCATATGTATAAAATTTAATTGAATTATACGTATTCAAAACTGCGACCTGTACTTTGATTAAAATGCTTACATGGACGAACGGACGGACATCGTTAAATCGACTCAAAAAGTGATTCTATAATACAATAAGGTGGGTCTTGGACCAATATTTGGGTGTTACAAACATCAGCACAAACGCATAATACTCGCCTATGAAGGAGTAGGGTATAAAAATCGTTTTGGGGCTACTGTGATGATATATACAAAATTTAAGTCTTTGACATCTTTCTAACTAACACCTGTTAGTATTTTAAAATGATATTTAAATTTCTTTTGAAAATTGTTAAATATTAAAATTAATAAACTTTTACCTTTACGTATTGTATTATAAAAACTGTTTTAAATTATTTCATTTAAGAACAAGATTATTTGAATGAATCCTCTTCTGTATTAATTATTTAATCCCTACTTTGAAAATAAATTTTCATTTGTTTCTTTAATTAATTCCCGCCATTTATATTTTTATTAATTTGTAGTTAAGCATAAAGAGAAAAAAATTATGTTGGTGTTGAAAATGTTGCTCATTAAAAGCAAATAAGTGTTGCAATGTAAAGGCAAAAAAAAAAAAAAACAAATTATACACAAATTGAAAGCTATGGAAAAAATTGGATTATTAACAACGATATTATCTGTTTAATTTTTTGTTTTTGTAATTTATTTATTTTTTTAACTGCTTTTACCTTTCATATAGTTATTGCAAATATAGCTAAATTGCTATTGAATTGTAAATTAATAAAAAAGTGTTGCAAATGAATACATTCATTGTGTTTTACACTATTATTTTATTTGTTTGTACAATTTTCATTGCAAATTGTTAAATGTGAGAAATAAAAAAAAGTGTGTATAGTGAAATATTTTTCATAACTTTATTGTTTATTAAATGTAATCGATCGATAATACATTATTATTATTCAATGTATTGTTAATGAGTTTTGTTTGTGTTGCCTTTATTGCAACTGATGCTGTTGAGGTTGTTGTTGTTGCTGTTGCTCTCCTCATTAAACAACAATCGTTTTAATTACATGCATTTATATTTTGTACCTTGTTGAAAACAACTGTATTGATGTTTATTTTTTATTTTTACTTTGTTTTGTTTTCATAACTTTAGCAGTTTTTTTATATTCGTTCTCGTTCAGTACGAATATTTATGAATTATTTCGGTTTATTTTTTCGTTTTCCTTTTCCGTTACAATTTACTCTTCATCTATTGTAGTTTTTTTTCTCTACGCCAGTTTGTGTTTAACAGTAAAGATGTGCGTAGTTGTTTGGTTTGTAATGCCAATGTACTATAAGTGTACCAAACAACCGGTATTTGCAGCACAAAAAAAAAAAAAAAAAGTGAGATGAATATAAAAACTTACCTCTACATTTAGACCACTTTGGCTAGGAAAAACTTTCATTGCCGGATTTTCCTTTGGTGTATAACGATAAAATTCACGTCGTCCTTTGTACCATTTTACAGAATATAAAGTATCATTTTCCATATCGTAATTACATGTTAGCATTGCATTACTACCACGTTTTACTGCTTGTGGTATCGTTACCGAAACATCCTTGAGTGCTACAATAAAATCTACAACAGAAATACAAAAAGACATACAAATATATGAATAAGAATAAGTAGTAGAAGAAGAATAAGGATGAATAAGAAAAAGTTGCCATGAAAGAGTTATAATGGTTGTTGTCAGTATCGGTGCTGTTGCTGTTTTTTTTATTTTTTTTTTTTTTCATATTAAAACATAAAAAATATGAGAGTTAAAACTAACTAATTGTTTAAAAAGTTATATCTCTTTAAATGTAAATTTGCATTTTGTATATATCTTTACACTTCCATTTATACATTCATACATACATGTGCAATTATCACATACATGTAAACGAGTGCATATGTATGTAATACATATGTTGTATATATTTATAGTTGTTGATGTAATATCTGAACGTAATACTGATATTAAACTTTGTATTTTTAGTGTAATAAGGATATGTAAATTATTTTCTTTGCCCATAAGTACATACGAGTTCACATGTGTACAACTTTAATATGTTACAAATTATTTAAAAATTCTTGTTGTTTTTATAAGGAAAGTACTCGTATCTTAATATTTTATGCATTTTGTAAAGTAATTTGTGTTGTTAAAAGAAGAAAATGAGTACCCAAATAAATTAGTTAACTTTAACGAAAATATAAGAATCAAATTTGTGAGAATTAATTGAAATTTTAGTTTATACTTAATATTCAGTTATGCTGAAAGCAAATTTTAGGTCATCGAATTGCCTGAATTAATATAATTAGATGATATAATATTCGATAGCAGTTGAAATTTATATAAGATATAAAATATTAAAATTAGGGTCAAATTTATGATACTAATTAAGCAAACAATTTATGCAAGTTATGACAAAAAGCTTTTAATATCAAATGAATTAAATGATTCCATTCTAAAATAATAAATATTATTTAACAAATTAAATATTTAAATAAAATTCAATAAATCCTTTTAGTTCCTTTGTGAATATTAATCCTTTTTTTAAGCAATATTAAATTCAATTTGCAAGCTGTTGTATATGTTGTATTCATTTGTTTTTATCTATTTATAGTTATTACCCTTATGTCCATTTTACATATTTACATAAGTTTTGATATTGAGTCTCTAAACTCTGGCTCCATTAGAAGTGAACATTTCTGTTCATGTCATATTTTTTTGTTGCGGTTCTGTATTATGTCATGTCTACAGCATGCATTTACATGCAATATTTTTCTCTTGTTCATAGAGAAGAAAAAAATACATGTATTTTAGAATATATTTTTTTGCTTTTTATTTTAATATTTTTTTCATACTGTTAACAAATCATAAAGTTTCCGTTTCCGTTAAACACACATCTATTCATATGTATAGTGTAGTTATACTAAAATTTATGTTTAGAATGATGATAGAGCGATAGAGGACTATCTAACATTTAAATATCATACACATACATTATAAAACAAATACATTGGCATATATGTGAGTCTGTGTATTCGCGTATGTGTATAGAATAATAACAGACATTGTATTTTATATACACTTATACACAAACATATATAAAATTAAATAACAAAATAAAAAAAGTCTGACATCATGTTTAGTGACATGTGCATATGGTGTTGCTGATATTTAGCTTTATATATGTTACTACCGCTGTTACTTCAGTTTGCTACTTTTGCATAGACATTTAAATACATTATGCATAACAACAACTACTAGTTGCATGAATTCTAAATAAAAAACCGTGATTATATTTATGTACCGAAATACTATAGTTTTGATGTTTATTTTAATTTTACAATTAGATAGTGGTGAGTGAGTGCGATGGCTTAAAATTAAATCGATATTAAAGCTAAAAATATCTCAGATTTAAGGACTTGTCTTTAATTATAAATACTAGTTTAATGCTTTCTCTTTATAGAAAAGTTTGTACATAAATTTATTTTCATTAAGGTTGTTCACGATAGGCTGGTTATCAGGTTATATATTTTTTAAAGAAAATTGTAAACATTTTTTTATTGAAGATATAAATAAAAATTTCCAATGGTTATATTAAAAACAGAAAAATTCATTACAAAAAATAACCAGCTCTGCCCAACTTGTACCCTTGTTTATAGATTATGTGATTATCTGTTTATTTGTAGTGTTGAAATATAATAAAAATTTAAACAAGTTATGTATTTTGTTGTTTTTAATATTGCTATATAATCACATAACCTGATAACCAGCCTATCGTGAACACCCTTATTGATTTTAGTTCACAATATTAAAGAATTATTTCTTAAGTATTAACTGCGTAATTTAAAATCTGAAATTTATCAAAGCTTTTCCATACAAATTTGATTAATAAAAAGTTTAAAATACAATTATATTTTCCCAAATGAAATAAAAAAATTATTTTAACCCAGTACAAATTTTAGAACTTATTTTAAAATGATTGGTTCTAGAACTGATGCAACTAGAACAGCTTCAGATTTTTTTAAAACATCCTTAGAATTAGTGGTATTGCATCCTATGCTGGCACTCGTGAAGTTTTAAGATTCTAAATTGAATTTTAAGAAAGGTTTTTTTAGAACCAGTGATTTAGAAATAGTTCTGTATTATTTCTACATCACTTTTTAAAATAATTTACTAGTTCTCAAATGACTTCCTAGAACTGTTAAAAAAAATTAAGAAAATATACTTAAAAAAACTTTAATTGATTTAAAGCTGATCTGAGGAAATAGCTGATTAAAATAGAAAATAAAATCAAAGGAAATTCGAGAGAAAGACATATAGTCGGTCGAGCCCGACCCTACACCATGTGTACCAAAATTCGGGGAAGGGCCAATTATGGCCTTTGTATTAAGTGTAAAATAAAAAATACTAGTACTAATTCTTTAAATGTTCCCTAACTATAATTCTGAGTGTGACAACTTCGAACAAAAATAATTGATTAGAGAACTAGTTCTAGTAAAACTTCGAAAAAACTATAAAAATCATCGTTCGTAACATCAAATTAGATGGACTACGGGCTATTTCCATGCATTCTGGAAACAGTTGTAGAACAAATATATATTGAAAATTTTTATTTATATCTTCAATAAAAAAATTTTTACAATTTTCTTTAAAAAATTATTAATTTTTTACTTTTTAACCACGTAATGGGAAAGAAAAAATTATACTGCAAAAAAGATGGTACATCTTATACTATTTTTATACATTTCTTTTGCATTTACAGTTACTTTCATTGGATCAGTACAACTAGATGTATATTTTAAATTTTTTCCACACTTAAATCTTCCACTACCAAACCAATAGGAACATATTCAGAAGCAGCTGTTCCACTTATAGTAGATCCAATAACAAAAGTAGTTCTTTTACCTAATGGTGTAACTTCACAGGATACTTTTATAACTTTTGCTGTTGTTGGTAACATATCGTATTCTTCACTTAAATAAAATGGTATAAAATCAACCTATTGACCATTATTTTGTTCACGAATGAAATAGAGAAAAAGGTCCAGATACTTCTAAATACCCAGATTATATTGTATATAATAAAGGAAGTGTAAGAATGAATGAAAAAGTACATTAATTTTTAATAAATCAGTTTTAAATAATCAGGTAACAATTTTTAATAAATCCTATTGCAAATTATATAAAAGGAGGATTTGGTTATGATACTCAATCTTAACTATATGTAGGAGTAGTTGCAACTCCACAATTAAAACCAACTGATAATGCTGCTAGTTATTTAAATAATACTTGTTATTGGAAAGTGAAGAGTTCAATTGAAATACAATGTAATATAACATCTGCTTTTGGAAAAGGATTTAGAGTTAGTTGACCACTAGAAACTTCTTTTTGTGCCAATCGAATTTTCATTATTGAAATTTTCTTTTTACTAACACACAGTTTTATTATTTATCCATTTCTGTACTATGAAAAATGTAAGAAAGACCTAAAGAGAATAAACCCAGGAAAATTGTATTAGTTATACGACTAAATAGTTCTAGAACACATGAAAATAGCCTGTACTTGTTCTACTTTGGCGTTACGACCAATGATTTTTGTTTGAAATTGTCACCTCCAGAACTAGTTCTTTGGAAGTGTTAGCTAGCCAGTACCCAACGTATCTAGAACTACCCAGCAAAAACTTGGTAATGGTATGTAGTTACGGATGTACTTACTTTTCAATCATAACAACATACTTTATGCATTACATGAAAGTAGATTAGTAACTACTTACTTTTAACTTGATATGTAAACAGTTACATAAGATCAGATTTTTGGAAATGTTACTTTTTATCTATCTCTTTATTTATATTATAAAAATTATATATTTTAAAAGTGGGTAAAATATTAATTATTTGTTAAAGTCACGAAGACTAAAACAAATAATTAATCGTAAACACACCAGTCTTCGGTGAAGTCGAAACCACGACGTAAGCAGACAGAATAGCTTATTGTTAACAAATCCATTAGGCCACTTTATACGCAAATGAATTCATTCATGAAGTCTGTAATTTGAGTTTATGTAAAATACTACATCAAACATAAAATACGGTATAACTCTTAAACCAATAAAGGGGAATACAAATGTACTAGAGGAAATTTGTAGGAAATTTTATTATCTATAAATGTTGTATTAACATCAAAATATGTACTATGCTCAATAAGCTAGTTATATGCAAAAAGTATTATTGTTCATTTAATTTTACTGTAAATTTTGTGTCTGAAAAAATGTTTGTCAAATTTTTCAAAATTAAAAATTCTTGACATAAAAAAATAAATTCAAGAAAATACAATTTTTTTGTTAATGTTACAAAATCAATTTCTTACTTCAAAAGGCTATTGGTAAATTATTAGTGTTTAAAAGTGGCAAGTATCTGAATATTACTAAAAAAATATCCACTAATTTGTATTATTTCTCTTAGGCACATTGACACAAATTTATAATACCTTGAAACTCAACATGCAACAAATTTGGAGCGATTGCAATTTAGGAAATACAATTACATAAAGGTAAGAAAATTTTATTGGCTATATTAAAACAATTTGTTAAACGTATTAAACTCTTAACAATTTTCAGACGGGGGCAGTTCAGTAAGGTCCGGTATTTTATTCAATGTCTGAAATAGTATGTCAAATCCTGATTTCCGCATATTTTCAAATAAATAAATTTCAAAAAAAAAAAAAATTTCTGCTTTTTATTTTCAATGCTTAAGTACTTACTTGTAACCGATAACGTAACTAGTTACTATTCATTTTACTAATAATGACTTCTGTAATGTTTTGAAACTAATGAGGGATTGAATAGCTACAAAGTAATTAGTTCTTGTAACGACATCTAAGTAATGACTTTCTGAAATGCCTACCTGTAATAATATAGAGTAAGTAGTTGCCTCTAATGACATCACCGTGTTAAAATAATGAGTTATTCATCTAATGTGAAAGTAGTGTAGAGCCATTATATTAGCTTCTTATCTCATTACATGGCAAGCAAAGTTTTTGCTGGGTAGTTCTTTAATCAATGATTTTTGTTCTAAATTGTCACATTCAGAACTATTTTATTTTATTTTTTTTATTTTAATGGGCTATTTCCTAAAGGCCACTTTTAAAATCAATTTAATTTTGTAAATACTCTTTTTTAATTTTTGAAATATTTTATTGAAGTTTTTTAAATAGTTCTAGGAAGTCATTCAAGAACCAGAAATTTGTTCTCAGAAGTGATGTAGAAGTTATACAGAAATAGTTCTTAAGCACTAGTGCTCTTAAACATTCCTTAAAACGAATTTAGAATCAGAAAAAGTTCTACTCCATTAGAGTCAGAATTCGTTGTGATACCATTGGTTCTGAGGGTGATACCCAGCAAAAACTTAGCTTCTATTTTTAAAATCAACAGTTTCCTGTATGCATTACATTGTAGCCTTATTTGCCACTCGCAGCATTACTTAATACTACTTCAATAACTGGTATTTAGTAAATATGAAAGTAATTTGATTTTTAAGTGGATCAGTTGTCTAGAGCGTCTAAATAAAAAAATCAGTTTTTAAAATTAAAGAGAGTTGAACTCGCACTCAAGGTAAACGCATTTTTTTATAAATTGTGTTTATTTATTTCCCTATATGAAAACTACTTTTTAGCGCACAAAAATATAAGGCGATTGTGGTGTAGCGAGTAAGACTGCAGACTAAGAAACACAACTAGAATGTTGCGTGGGTTCAAATCTCAACCGAGCCAAATGTTTTTTTTTTATGCGTAAAAAAACAGCATCCAAAACAGCTCTTTTGGAACCCAAAAAAAAAACTTATTTAATTTTGGACATCTCGAACAAAATTCATCAGTTATAGCACCAAAAATGGAAGCAGTTTTTCATACCGACTTCGCTTACAAATCACGTTATTTGGTAAGCGAAGTTTTTGCTGGGATATTAAAGAATCTGAAGTGGTTCTGATTTCACTAGTTCAAGAACTAATAAATTTAGAATATGTTGTAAAATTTTTCCTGGAATATAATATTTTTATAAATAAATTATTAAAGAAACGAAAACAAAAATGAAAAGATTTTTTTCTAATCAAAAATAAATTTTCATGTATATTTTATTACACTTTCATTTCTAAAGGATCTTGATTTTTCCCTTCTTTTTTTTTCCTTTAAACAAAGTGCTTTAAATTAATCCCAAAAATCTCTTTAACTTTTATTAAAGATTTCTAAAAAAAAAAAAAAAAAAAAATAATTCTTATACTATTATTTTATTTACGTCATTTTTCTTTTATTTTTTTTTGAAAATTTAATACTTCTTTTGCGCTTTTTCCTTATTTTATTTATAATTTGTAATTCTAAACATTTATCAACAACTAATTAAAAAGACACATTAAACTAAAACTTTTCTTTCGGCTAGAATAACAAATTTTCATTCTTCTTAAATTTTGCTATAACCACATAAAACTTTGTTTTTGTCGTAATACAAGGACTGACTGGTTGTTTTAGTTGCTATTTTAGTTGTATTGTTGTTGTTGTTTTTATTACCAAAACAAAGTATCATGTGTATGTATTTATCGGGAGGAAATATAAAAAAAATAGAAAAATGTTTTGTTTGTGTTTATAGTTTAGTTTAGAGGTTAGTTGGTGTATGCAGGAGTGCCTTTCATTTTTCCAGTTTTGTAATGGTTTAGTTGGTCTTTTGGTGATGACAGTTTTTGTATGTTTGCAATAGAACAAAGCACTGAAAAAAAAGTTATATATTACAGAGAGAAAATAAAAAAATACAAAAAATATAGTTAGAAAAAGTAAAAGATGCAGGAACAATTTTAGAAAATACATTTTGTAATTCATACACCACAAGAGTTTATTTTATTTTATTTTTTTCACACAAAAACATTCAATCCTTTTTAAATCACTAAACTGTTCATGATTGTAAATGTTTTTAGTTTATGTATAGGTTTCTATCTTTATACCATCTTTTTTTTTTATTTTGGTCAAATCCACCACATTTTTTTATTTTAACAAAGAAAAAATAAAAATAACTGTTAAAAGGACAAATGTAGTCTTTTTTGAGAAAAAAAAAAAAAAAAAAAATATTGAAAATTCTCTATTGCTTGAATAGAACACACAGAAAATATACAGCCTTTTTAAAACAATATTTAGATAAAGTTTATCAGTTTGTTTTGTAACATTTTGTGCATAAAAGAAATGTTAGTTTAGTTATATTTTTTTTTTTCGTTTTTGTTGTTGAGCAAAATGCTTTTTAAATCTCCATTTTCATTTTTGACCAGCATTTTGTCTCTAGCTTTTTCTGTTTTTTTTTTTTTATTTTTAGGAATTTTGGTTTTCTTGTTGCCAATATAAATATAATTTTTTCTCTCTGTTTCCAGTTTTAGTTGTAACCACTGGCTATCATTTGCAGTTAACCTTCACCTGAACATATCAATTTATAACTTTTTTTCCTGTTGGTTTCTGTCTAAACTTTACAGTTATTTATTATTGGTTATCAGTTGTGCTTTGTGTTTTTCAAGTGTGTGTGTGTGTGTGTTATAGTTGGTTTTGCAGGTGGAAAATACTAAAAAATGATAGTTTTTAAATTCAAAGTTTTTGGAAATATTTTTAATGAATCTAAGGTATTAAATGTATTTAAAGGTAAATAGTCATTTAAAGTATTTCCTGGTTTTTATTAAAATAAGTAAGAGAAAAAAAAAAAATTAACTCTGACAGGAGGTGTAAGTGAAACATGTAAGCCAACTGCGCTCCAATTCTATTGCATATGTTTACTACATATGTTTAATGCATAATATTACATTGATACTAAAATATATGTAGAATTTATGCACTTTAAGGCATAAACAAAAATTTTTTTTTTGTCATTTATCCGATAAAAACTTATGAATAATTTTGATCAATTTTTATTTTAATTTATTATGCAAAATAATTATTTTAAATTTATTTTATTTTTCTATTTGAATAAAGAATATTTATATAATTGAAAAATTCAGGGGGGCTTCACTACCTCTTTTGATACAATAAATAATTATTACTTTGTATGGAGCTACTTCTCTCACTGGACCCCTCCTCTATATTCGAAATTTTATATAAAAAATATGTCTTTAAAATGTAAAGACTCTCCCTTTAATACTCCTTTAGCTATGCGAAAACTAATATTTGTTTATATAGGCGCTTCTACTCTCCCGGACGTACCCACTATATTTTATTTAAGCAAGGCAATTTGATTAGAAAATGGTTCCAATAAAGTTTGAGTCCCTTCACTGTTTTATTTAGATGTATGAAATTTGGATTTATTAACATGTTATGTAAATGACAAAGCAGAATGAAATCAAATAAAAGGATCAAAAGATTTTTATATTTTTTATTAACTCTCGCATTGTTATAAGAGAACGAAAAAGAGCTAAAACTCTGTTTGCAACTTTAGATGGTATGCAGCATCAATGAGTTAATGTTTACATTGTATGGGAGCTAACATTCCCCCCAGACCTACCTACTAAATTTTTTCCTCAACTTTTTTACAGCTTTCACTATAGTTCTTGAGATATGCGATAATTAAAATGTGCTCCGATCAAAAATATAATATCCTATTTAAATTTCGGGACTCACAGGTTGATTCTGTGAAAATTTCAAGAAAATTGGTTAAGCCGCTTGTATGTTTTCAAAAAGTGTGCATGACATTCGATATAGTTCTGGCATAAACTATATTTCTTCCAATAAGACACACAATCTGTACACCAAGTTTTATTTTAAAAGGATGTATAATTTGCGTGTAATGACGTCACAATGAGAATCAAATATTGTTATCGAAAAGTGGTCAATAAAGATCTATATATGTACCAAATTTAATATAAATAGCTTCAGAAGTAATGTAGAAAATTGAGAAATGATAAAAAATAGGCATTAAATGTTGTCGTGTCATACGATAAAGGTTTGGATTATATTTTCGATTTTTCTATCATAAGTCACATCTCTGGACCAAGTTTTCATCAAGATATTTTTAAAATTGCATTTTAATCAGAAAGTTTATTACATGGACATCCAGTCAGACAGACATCATTCAACTGACGAAATAAATATATAGTAAGTACATCATTTAACCATTTTCAAAACTACATATATAAATCTTAATTACATTCTTTCTCCCACAAAAAATATTAGTGTAACTGACTTTTATATAGGTATCAGTTTTAACTTCAGCTTCTTTGCGGATATTATTCCAACATATTGTTTACTATACAAAGTTTCTGACAGTAATAGTTTTATAAAACAAAACTGTTTCACAATTTTAAAGATTTTTATCAAGAATCCTCGAAAATGTTTTAAAATTAAAATATTTTCTAACAATAATAGTTTTAATTTACAAATAATAAATTGTTTTTTTAACTTTAAGAATATATTGCTCAATTTTCCTTTAAAAATAGTTTTCTTTTAATATGATTTAGTAAATATAACAAACTGCAATTTAAATTCAATAATTTTTAAAGTTTCCAACTTAAAATAGTTTTCTTTTAATGTTTTTAATAAAAATTATAAAATTTCTCTGCAAAACCTTTGAGACATAATCAGTTTCATAAATTTCATATCCTTTAGGATTGTTCCCAAAAATTCTACATATAATTTTCACTCAATTTTCAACACAAAATTTTCACTTCATAACATGTTCACAATAATCAAAACAAAATAAAAAACTTTGTTTAACTAAACTTTTTTTTTTTGAGAAACAAAACCTTTGACCAATACTCCAATGACATGTTTATAAACAGACACAAACAACAAATAAGTAATAAAAAAATAAAGTTTTTAGTATAAAATATAAAATAAAAAATGGTAGCCAAAGCTACTTCCAAACGACAAGAGCAACAACAACTACAACATCAATAATAGCAATAACAAGAAGAACAAAAACAACCACATGGCGCCATATGTATGAAGCACAACAAATAAGTTTGTAACTCTTAACAAAAATAAACTGAAAATCAAATATTCACATAATAACCATGCAAACACATACATATACACATACAAACATACACCCATACTCATATATTTAAATGAAAATTTAACAAAAATAAAAAAGAGAAAAAAAAAAAAAAACAAGTAATTCATAAAAAATACATAAACACATGAGTACATGTATGAGTGTATGTATGGATGTGTATGGGGATGTGAGTATCTGTGTTTTTGTATCCACATACAATTTGATTTCATTTTAAATGAAATTGTATGAATGAGGATGTGAGAGAGTTTTTATATGAACATTGAACATACAAAGTATTTATACTGTTTGCATTTACTACACATACACACATACACATAGTCACACGAGTTGCAAAATCCAAATGGAATATTGTTGCATAAATGTAATATACATACATATGTATGAATGTAGGCAAGTTTGTATGTTTGTAAATTTTTGTATGCATCTGTATTATTCATTTGTAGGTTGTAGAGATAATCTAAAAAATAAAGTTCCAATAGTTGTGTATTATTTCAGTTTGGAGTTTTTTTTTTTTTATTTTCTTATTTTATTTCACAGTGATATTGACATAAACATGTAACATGTAGTAAATAGTTTCGTTTATTTAAATTTTTATTATAGCATTTTATATTTTTTGATAAGTTTTGTTTTTGTTCCATTTTAATTTGCAATTCCATTGTAGCGGGTCCATAAGGGAATTGTTGTCACAATGGTTGAACGAGATTAATTAAGATCGACTGTCATTTAAGATGTGTTTGTACAGGTTTAAATTAAACTTTTTCCATAAAAATGCTATTATAGAGTATCTTTTTTTTTTTTTTTTTTTCTTTTGCGGTGATTTTATTTTTTGGCTACTTTTTAATGGAATAAAAACTGCTATTGTTAAATATTTTTTATGTTAAAATATGTGTATGTAAATAAAATGAGATTTTAATATCCGCTGCTTTGTTTTTATTACTTGAATTTCGTTAACATAACTGCCAAGGGTGTATTTATTTTTTACATATTTCATAAATATTTAATTGCAAAACCATCGTTTGCCAAACTCTATTAATTTTTTAATAATTTTAATAATAATTTAAAGTATTTTAAGATGGAATATTAGATAGTAATGTGATGTTATTTTCTATTTTGTAGGAAAACCAAGAAATTTTTACACATTCCACTAATTCTTTATTTAATTTAGCTTATGAAAATTTTAACATAAATTGTCAATATTGTGAGGACAAACTTGAGCAAGAACCAAAGTACAGTTCTTTTCTTCTTAGGGATCCAAGTATCATCAGACACGACCGAAGATCTTCCGAAACGTTGCTGAACCCCTAGTTATCAGATGGAGTGCCGAGGAATTTATCATGATAGATTGTAGTTCATATATTTGTATTTAGCCGATTGAGAGCAGAAGTATTTATCTCATGGGATTGTATATAAAGGCCGGAACTTTTAGTTAGTCTAACAATAGCCAAATAATTTACCTCAATGGATTCTTTTAGTACACAGAGAAAACACAATTTATTTGTGATTATAAAATGAATATGATACGCGCAAACGATTTAAAAATAATTCAGTAAAATTGTTTAAAATTATGAAGGACTCTATTGTGAATTAAAACCTTTTTGATTTGTATTTTCTGACATTTTATTTTAATTAAGTTAATAAAAAAGAGAAAGAACATATTTAAGTTACATGAGAATATATGTAATTATTTTTAAAATCTTGAATGTATACAACAATGAAGGAATAGCAAAGTAACTTTAAGGACACGTGTACAAAATGATTTCATATCTTCCACATGACGAAAGTTATTGAAGATACAAAAACAGTACCGGAATAATTTCCCAAAACTTATGAAATACCTATAAAGAACTTTCATTCATATATTTACCATTATTTTTTCCATGATAAACTTGGCAAAACCATATTTCATTTAGTATTTTCAATGCAGCCTAAAGACTAGCCCAGGAAATAATTATTAATTTTTTTGTTGTTTTCCATTATTGGTGTGTTTTCCAAACGATAATATTACCATAACAAAATTGCAGATTGATCTAAAAGATTTAAATTATTCGTAATGTTTTCTTAACTATTTTGCTTTTAATATTAGTTGGTCTTAAAAGAAAAAATACAAGGTTTTATTATTTTTTGTTTAATAGTTTTATTTAATTTTGAAATGTCAAAGAAAATATTTACCTCATTTTCGATTGTGGGTATCGAACGAGAAATTTTTATTAGAACCGAATTTTTATAATTAATTTATATCAACAACCACTAACATTTGTTGTTGATATACGATAAAAAATATTGAATTTTTTCATTGCAACTGATTTTTTTTAATAAATGTATATCAGCAATTATTATTGTTTGTTAATATCACTATTACATACCTATTTTTTGCTTCATAACTTGGGATATTGGGAAGGCCAGAAAATTGAAAGGAACTCCAAACACATCTGGTAGGAAATCAGCCCGGTTAGCTCATTGCTTTGACTATTAAGTGCGAAAATTTAAAACTAATGCAGAGTTGATAACAAAAAGTTCCAAATGCTGCAAAAAATTTAGAAGCCAAGAATAGGACACGGAAATTAAACTCAAACTTCATACAAAATCACTCAAGTTGTATAATTGACGAAGAAACGTATATGCTGACAGAATTTTCGCAGCTTCTGTGTCAAAACTTTTTATTGTTAATGATAGAGGCAATGTTAAAGATAAATTTAGGGCCCAAAAGCAGAAAAAATTTCTTACAAAATTCCTGGTATAACAAGCTTTTTTCAGTTGCGGCAAAAAAGGAAAGTCATTTGATACAATCGGATCTATAAATACCAAAATATATTTGCAAAAAAGACTTCTTCCTATCATAAAAGAACACAACGTATCCACATATTTTTGGCCCTATTTGGTATCATGTCACTATGGTAAGAAAGCTCTGGAGTGGTACCAAAAAAATAACATAGTTTTTGTACCAAGAGAGGTAAATTTTCAAAATTGTCCATAGCATAGACCAGTGGAGAGATATTGAGCTCTTGTGAAAAGTGAATTAAAGAGCACAAGAAAGGTATCCCAAAATACCGAAGATTTTAAAAGAAGATGTACACACTGTTCTAAAAAAGTGACTGAAGAAGAAATCTCTAACGGAAGTATTACCAAAGAAGGTTCACGATTTCATAAGTTGTGGTTAGAACTATAAAAGTTATATATTTCTGTGATCTGTGATAAATTATCAATTAAATAATAAAAGAATGAAAAATCTAAGATCAACCGTTTCCAAGTTATTGAATATTATATATGTTAAGATTTTTTCGATCGTACTCCTTAGATTGAGAGCCGAAGCATTTATTTCATCGGTTGATATTGGGTTGTCAAACTCTATCGTCAGCCGAACGAGAGCCGAAGAATTTATCTCACTGGATTGTATTTAGAATTCAACTATAGTTTTCTATTAAATTCTAGTTTTGTACCAAGCTAGGTAGTTAGCAAGTCTATCAACATGGGGGTTGTATGTTCGATTCCCATCGGAGACTTTGGTCTGTTTCATTATAACGGACAAATAGCCTACATTATTCTGTTCATTTAATTTGTATTGTGACAAAATAAAATAAAATAAAATAAAAACAATAAAAATTAATTATTGTTAGCCGACTGAGATCTGAAAAATTTATCTCAGAGGGTTGCATCCCAATAATTAGTTTATCGAAAGTATTAGATAACCCAGTAAGTCATATAATCATATACACCTGTTAATTGTTTATCGTAGTTAGGTATCTTTTCGTTGCTGTTCGTGCCACGAAGGAACAAGGATACCCTGTGTAATAATCAAACTAAAACTAAAACTGCATTACAAAATTGATCTAAATACAATAATATTTTAATGTCCATCAATTTAATCTTTTAAATTTATTTTATTTTCATCAAAAACTAGTGCTTCTCCTAAAACTTAAGATATCTTTAAAGAAATTAATGTTTTTTATTTATATAAAAAATTAACTTAAACAGCTTATTAACCTGTCTAGACGAAAACCACATACTTCCATATGTTAACATAAAATAAGAAAATAAATTCATAACAACCGCAAAAATAAATATGTATAATGAACAATTGAACAAGCTAAAGTTGCCTCCAAAATACAAGGTCAAATATATTCGTTTTGACACATGAACCTCATCGCCTCACTGCATTAAACGTTTTCTTATTTTGAATGTGTTCATTGATCTTAGACATTTGTGTAAACAAAAATTATTTTCGCATTTACGTTTGCTGCTACTATGAATAACATAAATAAATAAATAAATTTAAGATTTTTATCAACTAAAATATTTTGTATTTTATTTGGCCATTTCTTGTGTGTCTTTCCAATGGTTTATCATTTATTGCTTTTAAATAAATTTTTGTTATTACTTCGAGATGTCTGTAAAGTTTCTTGGCTTGTTTGCACTAATTTTACTTTTAAATAAAAAACTTAAGGGCATTTTATACTTATAATTGTATTGGAGTGGCTTCAGGCTGGAAAATAAGATTTTATTGTATACAACAAAATATTTTATTTACTATAAACAAATTAAGATTAATGAATAAATTGTAAGACAAAGTATGTCTAAAGTAAACACTAAAACATTTGGTATTAAAAACAATTCTCTATTGGAGATTTCTTTAGTATTATAGAGTTTGGGATAAATTTAATTAATCACGTTTAAATGATAGTGATATTGGTGAGGTCTTAGGTTAAGTCATTAAACCTAATATTTATAGTTAAAGTTAGAGCTATATTCAAGTTTGTTTGATTTATTTACTTAAAAAATTGATTTTTATTTATAACCACTATATAACACTCTAATGTAAAAATAATATTTTTATAAAATCTTTTACAACTTTCATTCTAAAATTAGTAACTAACAACACAAGTTTATTTTAATATTAAATTTAAAATACTACCCTTTTTTGATTACCATATTCA
Source organism: Protophormia terraenovae (assembly GCA_951394005.1). Taxonomy (NCBI): domain Eukaryota; kingdom Metazoa; phylum Arthropoda; class Insecta; order Diptera; family Calliphoridae; genus Protophormia; species Protophormia terraenovae. Next base: position 1,199,600 of record OX596074.1, on the reverse strand, counting down.
TTTTAAATGAATTTGCACATATATTTTACGTTAAAAATAACTACCAATATAAAGGAAATAAATTGAAAATCAAATACTCATTTTAGTTATTTGTCAATCAAAATAAATGGTTTTAGTATTATTGCATATTTGCGTTTCAATTCATAAACCTTTCGTTGTCAGATTGATGATAGTTCTTCGTGACCTCCATTAAGTGTCCTAACACGTTTTTCTATTTTAACAACGTAAGAAATATCACTTTACTATGAAAATAAGCATGATTTGCATACGTAAGACATGAGTAAAAGAAAACCCATTATCAACAATCGTATGAATTGTTTGAAGAGCAAACGTAACGTTGTACTAAGAACTAACTGCGATAAACAATTGTTACACAAGAAAAAAAAAATCGAAAAGTTTTCGTTAAAAACACCCTTATATTTTTTATTTTTTTTTTTTTTTTGGCAAAGAACAACTTGACACCACTGCTAAAGGTGATGTTGGAAAATATTATTTTCACATTTTTAACGTTGACACATACACTCATCAGTGAAAGAATGTCACGTGTTGATGAGATGATTTTGGTAAGAGGTTACTAACATTTAAGGATTGTAGTTTATTCTGATCCAAACAACCCTCCTTCCCTAGAATAGAAATATCTACAAATACCAACTGTAGCAAGTGGTGAATGCAGAAAAAAAAAAAAAACAAAACAATCAAACCTACATTTTATATGAGAGCATGCATAAAGTTGTCGTAAGTTTTAACGTTTGTAGGTAGATGTTACAAAATAAAAACAACAGTAACAACATATGCAGATAAATGTTAAAACGATATAAATTCCCACTTAAAATAAAGTAAATTCCCTTCTCAAGAGTCAAAAGCAGAACTAGTACAGGAAAGTGATACATAGAATGAGGGTGAATGAAAGGGAGGGGGACAGGAATTGCGAGACAAAATATTGCTAGTGTTGCTATTAGACGGAAAAGGAAGTTCAATTGCCAAGGTGTGAAGCAAAAGTGCAACACTTAAACAAAAAACAATTGATATTGTTTTTATAATCCGGTCTGTAGTAAAAATTTATGTGTGGTTTTTGAGTCTTAAAATGCAGGTATGCATATTTTTGCGATGAACAAAATAATGGAACCACTAAAAACTAAAATTTAACTTATTCCTCGTTTAATAAAACTCATTTATTTAAGTAATAAAGCCAAGCTAATACCTCAAAAAATTTTAACTATTGTAAATTTTGTTAAACTTAATTAGATTTTCAAATAATTTTTTAAAAAATTTTAAAAATGTAATCTTTTTTGATTGAGGCTTTTTTAAAGTTGGTCACATCAAGTATCTCTAGTCTACAAATAAAATATTTTTTTTAGATTTCGTAGATGCTGGAAGTTTAAAATTTTATTATTGTAACCATAAACTAGTAAACTAAATGGAAAAGTAATGTTATAAAATGTCATTTCAATAATGGCTCTAACCAACCCATCAGCCAACCCACTAACTACTAACCTATAAAAATAGATTAATCTATATGAGCTGGATTCATATTATTATTTTTTCTTTTTGTATGTGTATTTCCAGTGATGATAGGAATTTAAATTTAAAAAATTTATTTTCATCCATTTTTTGTAGCTTTTTTTACAACATCCCCCCAAAAATTGTCTATACTACTGCAGTCTGCAGTTGAACATTGTATGTTGCACAACAGTAAAAAAAAAGTTATTCCACACTTAATTAAAATTTTGTTCACTAGACCATTACAATGTGTGGTGGCAACCCTGACGGCTGTATGACTATAAATGAAAATGCATGTGCTAAATAATAAAAAAAGAAAACTGAAAATAAAATAAGAGAATAACAGAATAGCAAAAGCGTAACAATTAAATTTCTTTACACAAAAGCAAGAGGACCCCCTGCTAATAAAATGGTCATAAAAAATAAAGAAAAATTAATAAATTCTCAGACCAAGATAAGGCGTACATTTCAGTTTTTTTTCATATGAAGGTGAAGACAATGCAGTAAGATATACGATTTTATTTGGTAAAAACTTATTCGTCTCCAAAGCAGATTTTAAGATTAATAAAGAAAAAAATAATTTACAATCAAAGTATTTTTAAGGAATATATTAAAATTTTTAATTTATAAAAGTAAAATGAGAAAAATACGTACATCAGAATCTGTACAGCTTTCTACATTTCCTGTGATGTTTATCCATATAAGATCAAAGGATAATATGACAAACAGCAAAAGGTTTGAGAAAATCCAAATAATATCCTAATAAAATGTCTTTCTTCTAAATATAAGAAAAAATCAAATGAAATCAAATGTACATATTTTTACTTCTACTAAATAAATTTTACAATTGATATTTATTCCAATTTTTTTTATTTCCATTTTGTTGAAATTTTTATGATATTTCTTCAAAAGTTATTTTACTTTTTATCAAATTTCAAATCTGAGTATTTCAAAAATCTTTATCATTTACCTGAAGTTCAATAATAAAACTCTCTATTGAGCAGGATCCTATTGTTGTTTGTCATTCATTTATTTTACCTTTTAGAAATTGTTATCACAGTTATCAACTTTTGACATTATTATTGTGTTTTTTTCTGTATTGTTGTTGTTGTTGTAGCTGCTGTTGTTTGTTCAAAGAAATAGTCAATTTTCTGTTTGTAAAGGATAATTTACAACATTTGAATAATATTTTGTGATCATAAATCATTTGTTTTTAGCATATCAAGCCCAACAATAGTCTTGCAAATAAATACACATACAAAGAATAAATAATTATTCGTATTGTATATTTACAATCATACGCATACACACAGCAAATGTATGTATAAATACGCTATGTATGTATACATATACATACGTGTGTAAATAGAAAATATGATATATGATATATACCTGGAAAATGTATGACAAAACATATTGCTTGATCATATGATAAATGATGATTATTCTATTACAAACAGCAAACAATTCATATTCATCTAAATACATATATACAAACAAACAAAAATAACTATAAACAATTGTGAAAATATGAAAGTATATGAATGTACATTTATTTTTATATACACCAGACCAGACATGCATAATAACCAGAAATTGTTATCAAAATCTTAGATGTACATATGTATATACAATGACAAATACATACACATACAGGCATACATTTAATATGATTGTATATGAAAGTGTGTGTAAACGTAAATAACAATCACCACAACAACAATAATTATACAACAATAAATATTTCAACAGCACAACATAGCAGCAGCAGCAGCCAGCAATACACATTTGTACATAAATATTTTAGCACATTATTTTTATTATTGTTGTTGTTTCATTTGTTTCAAAAATTCTATGGTACTTTAATAAACAGTTATACTTAAAATAATAGCAGTACATATTTCGAGTTATTTTTAATAAATTATTCTAAAAATAAATACATTTCTAGCTAACTAGTGCTATTGTGGTCTAGCACAACTGTAACAATGCTACACAAAATACCAACATTGTCAAATACTTCAATAAAACATTTATGTATGAGTGAGCATAAGTATTTATGCCTGTATATTTACTTGCATGAATGTGTCATCAGAGAAATATTTCTTAGATTTTGGAAACAATTGAATATTTCGTAATCAGCATTTTGTTGACTTATTTCGTTTGGTTAAAAGGCCATTAGAATCCAATATAAATTATTATTTTGTCATTCTATGATTATGATTTGCATTTTTTTGTTTTTTACAAAACCCTCTATTTTATGAAAGACTTTAAATTTAATTTTACTTTGATATTTGACACAATTGTGAAATGTTAAAAATACATCACATTACATAAATTGGAAAATTATTGATGAGTTATTATGTAAGTGTCGATAAAAGTTGTAATTCATAAAGTGTCAATAATTTTAATTATTTCTCATTTAAACAATAAACAAAGTTAAAAAAATTGCTAGTTTATGTTAGTGCAGGGGTTCCCACAATAACTCATCTCACAGACTTTTTCAGAAATTTTGAATTTTTCCGCGGACCCCAAGCATATTTGAATTCTTCAATAATACAAATGCAAAATTAGTAAAAAAAATTTCGTAGGGTCGCCAAGAAAATATATTGGTATATGGGCAATTCTCTTTTTACGTTTGCCTTTATGAAACCGACCTTCAACCTCAAATATTTTTTTTAAATTCAGACTTTTTAAAAAAACTTTTGATGCAATTATATTAACAACACTTTTTGCTGTACCAGAAAAAAAAAAATTCAAGACCTGATACGGTTCCATGTGATGCCGAAAAATTCCAAAAAAAGTGTTTGAAACTAACAAGTTTTTTTATTTCTTTTTATTGCTGTAGTCGCGGATTTAAACATAAGACTTCAATTCTTCTAATGTAGACTCTAAACACTTGTAGAAAAGGACCAGCATAGCTTTAATTAGAGAGAAATTAACCAGTGTCAAATTGTATTGTGCAAAAGTCGTGAAACCAAATTTTAAGAAAATTAAAAATTTTGCAGTTTTTTCACTGGGGATTTTACGCCGTTTCGGATATTTCAAAATTCAAAGAAGAGCCCAATAGCTCTTAAATTTGTGCATCGTTTGACATATATCTCGTTAATGTGCCCTCAACAGAAATGCTGTAGGAGGTACCCAAAATTGGAGAGAAAAAATGTGAATGGCTCCAAGAGGTGCATTTTTCGCGAGGCACACTCGTAACGTTATTTCAGTGAATCTAGAGTATAGCGTTATCAAAGAAGGTTTCCAAATGACATTTAAAAATCATTGTGGCGTTTTAAAATATTAATTTGCTAAACGTGTATAGCAATTTTAAGAAATTCAGCAATTTTGCATATTTTGTTGTAGCGGATTTTGGTGTTATAAATCAATTTTAAACTGAAATATATTCCTGTGTAAAGTTTTACTTGCGCAAGAAATATAATTTTACTAAAAATATTCATCAGCGGTTTTCATGGGCTAAGACAGCGATGTTTTTAGTTTAACATTAATTGTCGAGGCACACCCAAGGCGCTAATCAAAATTAGCGATGATATATTTCAATCTGTAGCTGCTTTAATAAAATACATCAAAATCAATATGGCGTTCGAAAAAAAGTACGATTTTGCATTTAATTCAACTTTAGAGATTCGAGTAAGTGCAATTAGAAAATGCATATAAAAGACATTGTTTTATGACTTATTTAAAAAAATAATGAATTTTGCAATAAATGGATGAATATGAACAAGACTACATCACTAAAAACTGAATTTTGCAAATTTTATAAGAAGGTTTAATAATTATTAAATCGCTAATATATCCCCGAATACTTAGCATATCGCGAAATTTTTAATTTGTATTTTAGATAGACCATTGTAGGGTACATAAATGAAATAATTTTTGATTTAGGACTATAAATAGAATTTTGGCAATTTAAAAAAAAAATCTTAAACCGCCATAAAATTGATGTGTTCCGTTGCAGCAAAGGAATATTGGTACTAAATATCGTTGATGTGCCATTAAAAACTTTTCAAAATTTTTTTGAACATCAAAAGTAAACGAGTTTGAAGAATATCCCATATGAATTAATTCTTAGCGTTTTTTAATAAAAAAAATCTAAGCCAATTTCTGGTCTCGCAAAATAAGGCCGATCACCATCATTATGGAAAGTCATGGACTGCTCTGGCCCTTTTTCGTTAATAGCTCTGTTCATATTGATCAATTGATTCAGCACAGGTCTTTCGTATTCGTTTCACCCTGTATTAGCAGCACATAATACATGATATAGTTTTGATCCAATTAAATTCAGAGCATTACTTGGGTGCCATAGTTACTTGACTTTGGTGTTAGTTTTCCGGCCTCTGATTAGGCAACGCTTTTCTTAAAAAACAAAATAATAATAAAGTAAAACTTCTCAATCAGGTTTCTATATACATATATCTCGGGAAACACTCACGAACACTATACAATTTTCACAAGACTTATTACTTTATTGGGTATTTTAATTATCTCAATTGGTTCTTTTATCGATTTCGATATTTTATTAAAAAAAAAAGGTTTTTATCAAAGAACGGATTTTAATACTAAAAAAAACAATCTTTTTATTTTTATTTCAATCGAAAAACAATCTTTAATGTTCAAAAAATAATAAAAATCCTTCATGATTTTTTTTATTTTCATCAGTAGTTTAATTTTTTTCATCATGATCGAAATAAAAAATATAAATATCTTTTGTGATATTTATTACAAAAAATTATTTTGAACTTTTTTCATCGGATGGAAAAAATTCTAAACAGAAACAATTTCATTGAATAAAAAAAAAAATATTAAGCAATTTCATAAAATTAATCTTTAATTTCCTACTAGCGATTAAAAATCTAAAGTCTGAAATATTTTGAAAAAAAAAACGAGAAAAGAAGATATAGTCGGTCAAGACCAACTATATGATACCCTACACCATTGCGTGTAAGCATAAAAATTCGAGAAGGAGATTTATATTAGACCTGTGGTCAATTGTAGACCAACACTTTTATTAAATCTAAAATAAACAGCCTGTCACAGAAAACCATTCCGATCGAAAGTGGAATTAATTCCGTACTTTGTTTCTTCAAAAAACATGAAATGAATAAATTTTTCGGCATGAAACCACTTTAAATTTTCAAAGTGGAATTGATTTGTGGTTTCCACCCCAAAAAATTTCTTCGTTTCATGTTTTTTGAAGAAACAAAGTACGGAATTAATTCCACTTTCGATCGGAATGGTTTTCTGTGACAGGCCTGAAAATATACAAATCCAGAGTAATGCGTTAATAATAACATCTGGTTAATTTGTGGACTATAGGACGATTCCCGGAAGTTAAATTTGGTACAAAGATTAATATTTGTAAAAAACTTCTTTGCACCGAATTTAATTAAAATATTCTTACTTTTAAGGCATTTTTGAGTGTTGAAACTCTATTCTGGGGGGACATTTGTATGGGGGTAGGTGAAATAATGAACCGATCACAACCATTCAAGAGGCTTTGTCCTTGTATCATAAAAATACCACCTGCCAAATTTCATTCAATTATCTTCAAAATTGCGACCTGTACTTTGTGCACAATGTTTACAAGGACAGCCGTCCAGCCTAATAAAACGGTTTTTTCATATTTCATTATTAAGAGTTTAATCAACATTAAATTTCCATAAAAATATAGAACTTTTTAATTTTCTTTATAAAATGTCTTAATAACTTTCTCTAAACTTAAGTGTTGCTACAACAAAACGTAATTTGAACAGGAATGACACACAGACAAACAAGCAAATAAACACACCTAACAGGTAGGAGAAATTATTTGTTAAACTTAAACTTATACATGAATTATTAGTTGCTCACTGCATACCAACACTACTATCAATGTTACCACAAAACTCCTCATACACACACATGTATACGCACTCCAACACTACAATTTATTTGTGTATGTATGTTTACTATACCAAATAAATACAATAATATAACCAAAGATCCCAAGCAATACAATAATAATCAACTAAATCATCTACCTTTATATACACATATGAAAATTCATACGAGTAGTTATGTATGAGTGCATATACTCGTACATACACACATATACATACATACTACTACTACAAGTGTTTGTATGTATATTTGTATATGTATATGTTTTCTAAATGCAGTTATTTTGTTGATTGAATTTTGCGTAGTTAGTAGTTGTTAATGTTGTTGTTGATGCTGCTGTTGTTCGTATGTAGTAATCGTAGTAGTAGTAGTAGTATTGAGTTTTGTGGTTACTATGTTTTGGAGTAAATTTATGGTTTTTCATTTCATAGTCTACTTATTGCTACTACTACTACTTCTGCTATATAGTAGTAGTAGTAGATCCATAATAAATATAACTACATTTATATACAACAAAACATGCTGATGCGGTATTATAATTAAATAAATAGTTTTATTGTATGTTTGTATGTGCTATATATACACACAAATTCACAAGTAAATGTGGGACCCATACTCAGTTCCCTACATAAGTCTGTTTCTTGTAATAATACATTTGTTTTGGTGTGTGTTAGAAGGAGTTGTCATTATTTGTTACTGAGATTTTTGGTATTGTCATAACTAACAAAGAAACATTAATTACATTGACATTTTATTAATTTTATAAATGTTTTACTAGCTCCTTTTACTAAATGTTTTATTTTACTGTTGTTGTTTTTTCTTTTCAAATCTTTAGTTGTTGTTGTTTATGCTGAATTGTTTAAATGTTCATTTTATGTTTTGCATTTACAATTTATTTGTAAACCAACATGAAATTAATTTTACTTGAGGTCTATAAAACTATTTGTACACTAATCACTAAAAGAAAATCTGACATTTGTAGTAGCAATAAATAAGATTTATTTAAAATTAATTTAAGTTTGTTATTTATGGAAAGTAGATAAATTTAAAGGAATTTTTAGATTTTTTTTTACAACTCATCAATTTTACTATGTAATAATATATTAAAATACATACATTAAGTTTTTTTTTTTTTAATAATCCTATTAAAGAAATTAATAACTTTAACTGTGATGCTGATTTAAGCAGTTTTATTGAGATATGGCATAATTTTTTTATTTTAATTTTAAGAATATCTAACACAAATTTGAAAATTAAAAATATGTTTACTTTAGAAAAATCCTATAAAAATTCCCTTTAAATTTATGTATTTTAAAATTAAATAAAAAAATTCCTAATTTTAAAAGCTATTTATGTTTAAGCTGATTTGTATTCAGTGCATAATTTTCTATGTTAAGAATTTTTCTAACTTATATTTTTTTATTAAAAACAAGTAAAAAGAATATTGGTAATATTTTAAAACATTGTAACACGTTTTGGAAAATTGATGTGATAGAAAATTAACTTAAAGTTACAGAAAACACGAAAACAAATTGGGAAAATAAGAATTCCAATGAAAAAATAAAAATGAATGAAAGAAAAAATATATAGAATAAACAATAAAATATTGTCACTATGTAACAAATTAGGAATTTGTGTGATCTAAAGGAATTAGACAACAACAGCAATGATAAAATAAAATAATAATAATTGTACAACAACAGAAAACTAACAAAGCAGAGGGATGAGATGAATGAGAAAACACTTGAGTGAATAAAAAAATTTTTTATATATATTTTTTTTTTGTAGAAAGATTGAGTAGAATGCAAACAATGGGACAAAATTCTTAAAAATGAGGGAAAATATTTTTGGAAATTTTGGATGAGATGAATCAGAAAACACTTGAGTAATAAATAGAATTAATAATAGATAGAATAATGCTATAATCTCCGCTACAAAGTTTCATATATTTTGGATTTAATAGGAAGTATAATCGAAATAACAATCCCCGTCTGTCCTTTCGTCCGCATATTAGTTGATATGACATTTGTGTAGTCGCCTGATAACTTATATACATGTTTTGTACATCACAGGTAGTTTTAGAGTTAAGGTTTTGAGAGCTTTATTATGTCATTTGCATAAATTATTTCGACTTTTTTCACAGAAAATTTAATAACTTTTTTTTTTTTTTTTTTGCAAACCACATCGGTTTAATAAACATATTAGTTTACATTATTTGTGAAAACATATACTTAGTATTTATTCCACAGAACAAACATTTTAGTGTATTTATTCTTAATAAATATTTTTCTTCTTATCCCATTGTATTCATGTTACAAAATATAAAAAATATAAAATTTAATTGAGAAGAAAAAAACAGCAACAATAAATAAATATTTTCATGTTGAGGCATTAAGTAACATTTATAAAAGTTTCTTTTTTGTTCTTTCTCTAAAGAAAAATAAAATAAAAAAAAAAATTCTTGTTTATTTTTGCTGTTAATTTAGAAAAAACACGCAAAACACTTGAAATCAATTTGAACACCATTTTTTTATTGAAATAAAAATTGAAATTGGGTGACAAATGAACAGGAAATTCTTATTGCCCCATTTTCTACTGTTGAAGTGTGTTGAAATATTGTAAGTAGTAAAAAAACAAAATTTCAATTTCTTTTCGTTATTGCTGCTTGTTTTACCAAGACAGGTTATCGAAGTTTTTGATGTTTGACACATGTTTTTATTTTTAATTTAATTTTTTTTAAGGGCATATTAAGTAACATTTTGTATATATTGTTTTTAAAGAAAAAGACTTAAAGTAGATAAATTGTTGGTTTATTTGTTTTTCCTTTTCACTCTGTTTAATTTAGTGGCAGAAAAAAGAAATACGTTTAACAGCGTCGCCCCCTTAAGCAAAACCAAAAAATTTTCTAAATATTTTTCTGTCATCACTGTATGTGAGATAGTGAAAAACATTAGAATTATATTTATGCAAAGACATATATTTTTTTATTTGGCTTTTTTTGTTCAGTTTATTATTGATTTCCTTTTTTCCTTATTGTTTTTAGGCAAATTATTTAATGTTATGGAAATTACAAATTATAGCATATAAATTGAAATTATTTTATGTCAATCAGTTAGAGAATTTTCGATTTGCAATGTAGTTTTATAGGGTAGACAACAAAGGAAACAACTATGTTAACAATAATATTTAATGAACCATAAGTGTAGAAATTTTTTTTTTTAAATTCCAACATATTCGATTTAAAAGCTATTTATTTAAAACAACACTTTGGAACAATGACTTTAATACGTTTTAAACTAATATGAGTAAAGTTACTATATAATAGCACATTTTTAAATATAATTTCAGCTACTGCGGTATTATTTATTTCACTGTTACTTTTGCCAGTTTTTAAATATTTATAATTATTTTATTGAAAAATATATAAATTTAGTATCCGCACTAATTAAATAATTAAATTTTTATATTACTGGCCCTCTTGTTATTTCCTCAAAAAAGTTCTGGTTTTGATCTAAATATTATTCATAAGTTTTATAATTTAATTGCAATATATTTTTTTGCACTGACTTTTCTTTAAATTTTATATTTTCCTTACAAATACTATTTGGCATTTTACTCTATGGATTCAAATAATAAATAAATTTTTAATACCTTGATATATGATTGTATTTACTATGCTGTTTGTTTAGATTATTTTGTATAATATTTTTATTTCTTCTCTCAACGACTAAGAAAATATTTCCAGCTCAATGAAGCTCAAATAAAGATTGTCAGTTAAAAAAAAGAAGTAACTAAGATATAAAAAATAACAACAACAAATTTTTTAGCCATTACATATGAAACATATTTACTTTACGTTTTTTTTTTTTTCGTGTGTATAGCAAACGACTACTAATGTAACATACAAATAAAAGCAAACAACATACTACACACTACTCACTAGTCCATTCATGTACGAAATAATGTAAAAATGCACTTTACACAGAAAAATAAATGCATATTTATAACTGTCAGCTAGAGAGAATAAGGAGCGTCTAAAAATAAAATAAGCAGAGGAGTTTGGGAAAATATCTGAGTAAAATGAAATGGCAAATATAAAGAATTACACTCAGAGAAAGTTGTGGGTAACGGTTTGTGTTTTAAAAAATATTGAACATTTTTGGTTAAATTTTTTTCTCCAAAAAATTTGAAATTTGTTTTAATTTACCCCAGAGGTACTTCTTCTTGGGCCAAGGCAAAAACTACATATAAACAAAATGTTTTGCTTTCTTTTGTAAAGATATCTTACGTAAAGAACTTTCGGTAGAGTTTAAGTAATATTTTATTTAGCACATTAGCTTTGCTACTGATGATTTTTTTGGATTTAATTTGTATTTCATAAAATTTTATAAAATAATTTATTTATTTTTTTAATTTGGGGTTCAAAATTAGCAGCATCATTATTTGATAGTCCTTAATGTCAGATTTCTAAATATACTTTAATTGAATTATTTATATAACTAACATTTTTTCTCCTTGTAAATTGTTACATTCTAACACTAATATATGGACATACTTATATGTAAGTGTGTTAACAAGCTTGTAGTCTATGAGGCAAACGTGTGCGTTCGTCTATTGTTGTCTATTTGTTGTTAAGAAAGTGCTGGTACTACTAGTATTAGTAGTGGTTGCTGATTGTCCTAGCAAAAGAATCTTTTTAAACTAAACAATACATTCTTTTCCCATTTGCTGATTTATGAGTTTTATTCAATGTTATGGACTTCTATAATGTGAACAATAAAATTCGATTTTTTTTGCAGTTTATTTTTAAAAATGACGATATGTTTCTATTTTTGTGTGTTCATTTTATATCTTATTGTATGACAAATATTTTAAATTATATAACAAAACATATTTTTATATCTCAAACATTTACTACCATTATCAGTTGTTTTTTTATCCATTTGTCATATATATATAGATGATTTTATTTTTGGCATGTTTAGTTAGCCATGGTATTTTGTAGGAAATATATACATACATATATACATAGTATGTCTGTATGTCCCTGTAAAAATATTACGGAACTTGTTCAATTAACCTTAAATGGGGACTTTAGTTACTTCTCGTTACTTCTCAAAATAAGTTTTATTATAAAACATTTTCAAAACATATTCTTAAAATTTATTAATAATCGAAAGAAACTCTCTGACATACATATTTTTTATAAAATTTTTAGTCTCATTTTTGGTGACAAAATTCATAGTAAAATAAAATATATTTTTTTTTTTCTAACCATATTAGGGTTAATTTTAAAACTCATAGATACATATATATTGAAGTATATTTGACTCTGTATCGACAATAGGTAACAAATAATACTTTTTCCCTCTATTTTTCAAAAATAAATAGGAAAATAACAACTAAAAAGAAAGAAATATACACATACGAGCTGTCATGTCTGTGTCTCCTTGTATCAACTCGTAGCATTTATATGTTAGATTTAAAGTGTATATGTGTATATACTAGTATTAGTTAGTTATTGTTCAATATCTGTTAAATTGGAATATGTCCAACTAAACAACAAAAGTAACAATAACAACAAGAGCAAAAATATTTTTTGTGTCGTCCAGTTTATCTTACAATAAATATTAACAAAATTACAACAATTTTAGCAATATATATGACAACAACAGTAACTTTAAAAAAAAAAAAAATAATGGAAAAAACACTGAAAATATTGTGAACAAATATATGGGTATTTATGAACCATAAATATGCCATAAAAACTTACAACATATAATAACAGAAAAAAAAAAGGATAACGATAGACATTTACAAGAAACTTTTTTAATGTATGTATTCAAAAGTGCATTAAAACTTTAATTTGAAAACTAAAATTTTTATAAAAAAATTGTGCAAAGTATATTAAATATTATTTGCAGAAATACTTTTGAGTAATTGTTATCAATATTATAAATATTAAAGGATGTGTATTGTAAATGGAAATAGTTGCTTAATAGGAAACAGCATATATTATAAGGTTTAAATTTTCCTATTCTGATAACATTATTTACTCAAGTAGTTCAAACTTTGAAAGACTATTAAATTCACATTTATAATTCGATATCAAATGTAACTGCTTTTAAAAAACAGATCGAAAGCTGACTGATTTTGGTCATGCATGCAAATTTATCTACATATTTAATTATTCCTTTTTTTATTCAAACAAACATATTGTATTTCGCTTACTATTAAAATAAATATTTAATTGGAATTTATTTTATACATCTCTTTGTCTCTATTAATCTTAATTCTAATTAATAAAAATTCGCTTAATTTAAAATGATTTAATTATTTTTTTTTCTATAATTTTAAAAAACAAATCGCTATTATTATTAAATAGAAAACTTTTTTGTAACTTAAAACGTCTGGTATTAAAATATCCATTTCCGTTAAAACACTATTACAAAAAGAGGAAAATAAAATTATAATAAAATTAAACATATGATGACAATAAACTCAATGGGAAACAAAAAATTTAATTTGCATATAAAATAGAATAGAATAGAAGGGTTATAACTTTTTAGCATGATATTAAAAAGCATTGGTTTATTATCGTTCTTTTCAAATAACTGGATTCATTAAATAGCTACACAGAAATCACTAGTTGACTAAATGAAATTTGTTGTTCAGTTAATTGGGAATAAAATCGTTATTGGTTCATCAAGTTTAATGACCTTTAGCTCATTTCAATTATAATGTTTCTAACTTTATAATAAAAGAGTAAAAAACCCAAAATTCTTAAAATTTTAATAATTTTTTAATTTTTGCAGAAAAATGGATTTTGTTTGCCAATAATTTTCGATTAACTTCGGAAATTACGAAAAAAAAAAATTAAGTATTTGGGGTTTTCTCATGTTAATCACTTCAATATGGGGGAGATATTAGACAAAAAAGATAAATTTATTTTATTTATTTTGTATTTGTTATCTAAGAAAAGGTTAAAATATAGAGATTGATATATTATAGAAAAAGGTGGAATGTAATTTGATTGCAATTTTTTTTTTTTTTTAACATAAAGTTAATATTTAAACTATTTAGTGATACTTTATTGAAATTTTAGTATAATATGTATAAACTTGTTCTAAAATCAGAAAATTAAAAAAATTACCACTTTTTTATATGAAAATACCCAAAATCCCAATCCGTATAAAACGTGTTGAAAAATTGACTTTTTTATTGAAATGGTCACCCTGTCGTTATAAGGGGCTTCCTTCATAAAATACTTTTTGGGTGTCTAGCTTACATATAGAGCTATATAATTAAAATAATCTTAAGTCGATCCCAGCTTTACAAAAAACGAAAAAAAAAAAAAATATATATATTAAATTTACAAAATTCGGATAGTGTTTATGAGCAGACCTTTGCCCCAAACTCCTCCGGATTTACTTTACACGCATTTGCATTTAGATTTCTTCACCTTTTTGAAAAAAAAAAAAAATGTAAAATTTTTTTAAAGTTCCATCTTCAGATTAATATAACTTTTTAACGGATTCATATATTTATATGATTCTTGCAGCAGTATTATTTAGAATTTTGTAAGGAATTTGGAAAAAATTTAGGGGCAATATTAAGCCAGCCAAATTAAAAAAAACTAAAAAAAGATGCTAGAAATAAGGTAAACATTTATTTCGACCCGAGATATTCGGGCTAAAAGAGATAACCTACACATGTAAGCGTATTTTTTGGGCTATCTATATACACATTTTTTTCTGTCGTATCATAAATGAATTTTTGATGATTTTTAAAAAAAAATTACATACCCAAGATGGCCAACTTTGGAGGGCCATTCACTAACCCCTGACCCGCTAGGGGTCTGAAATTTTATTGAAATATCTCCAACGGTTCAAAAGTTACAGAATTATTTCCAAAAAAAAAAAAAAAAAAGCGTTTTGGAACCAAAATTTCCAAAATCCGATTTCCTTTTTTTTTTTTTTTTTTTTTCAAATACTTGCTCACATAATTTTTGTGCTATAAAATAATAAAAAGGGTATAATTTTATGAGGTTTAGGGTAATCTTAAAAACATAACACAATAACAAGGTAGTATTTTTCCCATAAAGAAAACGCTATTGAAGTTATTGTATTTTAACATTTAGACACAAAATTAAAAGAATGAAATTTATATTTCTATGGCCGACTTTTTTTTTTTTTCAGTATCAAAAAGTATTAAAATTTGGTTATAGCCCTAATATACATAATTGGAAAAACATTCATATTATATTTTTAATATATTGTTTTTATTCAAAGAGCTTAAAGAATTTTGATTAAAATAACTAATTTGTAATCCCGAAAAAAAAAATTTATATTAAATTATGCATTTTCATTAAAATGTAAATTTATTCAAATCTATATTTTTTAAACTAAACAAAAAACGAATGTGTGTAATAAAAAAAATATGTATTATAGCAATATTAATATAATTATTTATTTTTATTTTTTCTGTAATATTTTGAGCAGAATTAACACAACTATTTTGACTTTTGATTATAGTAAAAGTAGATTAAAAGTGTTCTTAACATTTCAAGCTTTTTTTTAACGTTTTGTAAATAGTAATAGAAAAATAAAACTGTTTTTGTTTCATTTAAAAATATGAAGTTTTTATGTGTGTATATACATGGTTGAGTGTAACCATGTAATTTCAATTTGTAGTTTTTATTTAAAATTTTGTAACAAGTTGTATTAAATTTTTTTATAAACATTTTCTGTTATAGTTTTTAATTTTTTTCTCATGTTATTGTCGGTTTTTTTCAGAACTTTTTTTTTTAACAATTTTCCATTTTTCTTGTTTGTAATACAATAACAATGACAGGTGAAAAAGTAATGTAAAGTCAAGAAGATAACAAAAAACAACAACAAGAGAAAAAAAAAAAAATAAAAATAAAAACTATTTGTGTACGTCATCAGTTACATTTATACATATATCATTTACTCACATTCATATGCGTGTAAATGTATAAGTTTGTTAGTGTTGGTGTAGGGTCGTGTGTACGTTTGTTTTGCAATTCAATTGGGAGTTACTCTATCAAGGTTTTTGTGTTGTTACATTTGTGGTTGTGTTGCATGTCATATGTTTATGTACAATTTTATATTTTCTTATTGTAGTTGCACAATATTCTGCTATATGCGTATCTCTTATAGCTCTTATTACTAACCATTGGTTAGTTTTTTTTTTCCTTTATTTTTTTCGGTTTCATTTCTTGTTTTTGCTCTTTGTATTTTTTGCATAAACATGAGATGTGTTCTGTATGATGAAGGATTAAATAATATACAAAACAACACTATAGAGCAGAATACAATATAATACTAGCATGTCGATGTAAATGAAATGGCATAAAGGGTGAAATGTATTAACAAAATGCAAATAAAAACAATTCCACTGAATTAACATCTAGAGAGAGAAAAAATAAAAAGTAAAGATGACCTCAGATATGCAAGAATGCTAACTTCAATTATATCGATGCCAAAGTTGGAAAGGAAATTTAAATTTAAAACTACATACATACTTATATAAAATTTAATATCGAGATTCAATAATTTTTTTTGGGTACAAAATGTATGAAAAGTTAAAAAGGGCACAGCAATTCAATTACGACTTTAATAAGGTTGCAGATGAACATTTTTTATAAAACTTTATCGTTATAAGATAACAATTGTTATGCATAAATATTACAAAAACGATAGAAGTAAAGATTAAAAAATGTTTTAATTGAAAACTAAGAAAAGCAAATTTTGGTTGATCTCGGAAAATAAATTTGAGTATTAAATAAACAATAAATTTAAGCAAAGCTAAACTATATCTTCTATTATGTTTTGTTAAACAAAAATTTTATATTATTAATTAAATTAATTTCAATATAAAAAATATATCTTCTTCTTATATTTTTCTTATTCCATGATTTTCATTTCAGTTAAAAATAAATTTTATTTTTTTTATTAAATAATAGACGCGAATATGGGCAACAGCTGCTGAATGTTAAAAGAAATGCAAAAATATATAAATTTTTTATTAAAACGACATTTATTAATTCAATATTTTTTTCTAACTTCAGCACAATTTAGTTTTCCTTTTTTTCATAATGCCAATATCTCTCGTTATTTTTATTCTACTCTGTAGTTTTAAAAAAGATTTAAAGGAAGGCAAAAGATAATAAAAAGTATTATATATATTTATGGATTTATTTATACATTGAAATTGAAAAATAGCCAACGATTTTATTAATAAAAAGCACCATGGTATTTGAGGGTTAATTTGAATTTTTGTTTTGTGTTTTTTATAAAAAATAGATAGAAGAAAGAAATATTAAAAATGTTTAACAGACATAGTCTGAGTTATTTGTAAATATATATAACATAATCTTTCAATTTAAAATTTATAAATCTTATAGATATATTTAGTTATTTATTGAAATATGTCTTATAGAATATATTTTTGTTTATAAATAAATGTTTAACTTACCAGGCAGCCAACATAAGAAGACTAATATTGGTATAATGCTGTATGCTAACAAATGTTGTGGACATTTTTTTATTCTAAAGCTTCCTCGACCACCATCTCCTCCTCTTCTTCGTTTACAGAGTGGTAAATGATGTTGCTGTTTTTGTTGTTGTTGTATGTGAGGTATAGCAGAGGTTGTCGAAGAAGTCATATTGAAATTGTCGATATTGTGTTTGTGTATTGTAAGAGGAAACAAAATAAAATAAAAAAATAAAACAAACTAAAGCAAGTAACGAAAGAAATAATTCAAAAAAAATAAAATAAGAAAAACAAACGGAAGTGGCAGTAGTTGTTAAGGGGTATTTATAACTGTAAATGTTTGTTGGGTTTAGGTAGTTTGGCTTCCTTTTTAGTATTCTTTTCAATAGTCAGTATAGTCCAATGGTTGTTAGTGTGTTTAGACTACACTTTTTTTTTATTTTACAATTTCCGTTTCCGTTTAAATATTTTTTCCAACTGAATGTTTATACGTATGTTGTATGTTATTTTTCTTTGGTTTGTTTCTTTTATGGCTTTTTATTTAGATTTATTTAAACCAAATTGTCAATTGAATTTTCTGTCTGTCCTTATACATTCATAAAGTAAATATTATTGTTGTTCTTTTTCTCCTTTTAATGTTCAACAATATTGTAAAACTATTAAATCATTATTTTTTCCCTTTAATGTATGAATCTGAAAGATACAAAAAAGAGAATTAAATTTTAAATAACTTTTTAAATAAAATTTTATTATTTCTAAATATATTTAACAATATTTATGCTTTTAATTCTTTTCATTACTGCCTTCACCTTAATTTGCATTTAGTTTTAGCTACTTGTTTTTAGGGGGTTTTAACTCATGTCAATTTAATGTCTGTTTAAATGTCATTTAAACTTTTGTTGTTGCTCTTTGTAGTTGAGATTTTTTTATTGTTCTAGCTGCTTATTTTTTTTTTTTTTTATTTGAAAGTATTATTTTGTAGTGTTTATTTGTCAAAGTCTTTTATGTTGTATAGTTGGAATTTTTTTCTCATTTCATTCATTTTCATTTGTTTTTATTTTCAATTGTATGTGTGATTCCAATCTTTTGTTGTTTTGTTTTATTATACAATGGTTTTTATTTGTTTTTGTTTAATTTTTTTCTATTTTGTTGTTTTATAGAGTGTATTTTGAATGGTTTTTTGTTGTTGCATTTTTAATTACTTTAATGAAAGTTTTAATTGCATAATAGTATCAACACACTAACTCTCACACAAACACATTTACACAAATTCCAAATCCGTAATGAGTTTTACTGTCATGGCTTGTATATTTCCTTCTTTTTTATTTATTTTTTTTTTTTTTTTGTTGCTGTTGTTCCTGTTTTATTGTATGTGTGAGGGTATGTATGCGTGTATTGCATACAAAGTTAATAGAAGTGTGTGTGTATGTGTGAATATTCATTTGTAAATGTACTTGCATTTGTTATGGTTGGTTTACCATTTTGTTGTAGTTGTAATTGTTTTTTTTTTTCTGTTGTTGTTAATGTACTACTATTAGAAGTTTTATTTAGTCAAAGTATCATTTTATTACAGTTGTTAACTTCTCTACCAAAAACAGAAAAAAAATGTTTATTCATATGTTTGTATACATACGTATATTGTAATAATTTCATTTCTAGTTAAAATGTTGTTAAGTACATTTTAACACTTTGTTGAAAATTTTACAAAATTGTTAATAATTTTTTTATTTTGTACAACACAAAAGGATAACATTTTTTTTTAAACTGCTTGGAAATTTTAATGCTAAGTAATTCCAGATAATATTGTATGGATGTCATAATGTGTGTTTTAACAAAATATGAGAACAAATTATAATTATTCTTTAAACGAAGTTAATTTATTTTTCATTTCCTGATATTTTTTATAAATGTATAATATATGTATATAAGCCATTATACATAGTTTATTGTTATTTACGAATATTTTTTAACTTGTTTGCTAAGGAATTACAGTGTAAATTATTGGCATATAATCAATACAATTATTATATTTATCGCTCATTACATGTTCATGTATTTCTGTATTTAACAAATTATTAAAATTGAGAAATATAAATTAGCCGAACGAAGTAGGTATACGTTTATAAACTAATCACCGATTTTGGCCTACAAAATTTTTAATGAAAATTACTGAAAAATATTTTTTATAAAGCTATACAATTATAAGACTTAAATTACGATTTATATAAATTTCTTCAAATTATCGTTTAACTTTGGTATTTTATTTTATTCCTGGCCACTGTTAAACATTATTATATATATATTTTGTCATAAAATATCTTTACATGTCATTAATTATTTCACTTGTTTCATACTCATAATATTTTTATGTTGTAAGTATTTCTTTCGTTTTTTTATTCATTCGTTTATTTCTGTTTTTATTTATTTTTTTGTTAAATGTATCAGTAAAATTGCTTTTAAAAGATTAAAATACTTTGATAAGAGGTTCAACAAAAGACATTATTTTGCAATTTTCACATTTCGGTGTTGGGTGATGTACAGTTTCATTTACTGGCTGGCACCGTTCATGAATACAGTTACAATCCAAAAAGTAAAAAATGAAAAAATAAAATCATTCTATAAACCACAAATGACTCTCAAAATAATAAAAAAGCAACAAAAAGCAAATTTTTTTTTCTGAAAAAGAGCAAAATACATACACATAACTGCCGGAACTGTTAAACGTTAAATAGCCAGGCAGCAGTACTTACTAAAAAATAAAAAATCCTGGATAAAAGATCTGTATAAAAGTTGAAAACAACTAAAAAACGATGAAAAATATTTCGTATAAAAAGGAAAAAAAAAAAGAACGTAATGTAGCAATCAATGAACCACAATTGTATCTGTGGCTAAATGTCTATAAGTACGAACGTAAAAAAAAAGAACAACAACCCAGAGTAGAAAAGGAAAAAAATAGGAAATGAAATAAACATTTACTATCGTTAGCTATTTATCTTTATATGGATGTACTCGTATATGAATAATGGATAATAAACCGAAATAAAGCCAACAACAACAGCAAAAATAAGTATACAATTTTTAAAACTTTAATAGATAGGGAATAGAAATTGCACAGGAAATTGTTAGGAATTTATATACAGAAATAAATGCGCAAAAAATATACATATACGAG
Source organism: Protophormia terraenovae (assembly GCA_951394005.1). NCBI lineage: Eukaryota > Metazoa > Arthropoda > Insecta > Diptera > Calliphoridae > Protophormia > Protophormia terraenovae. The sequence goes on along the minus strand of OX596074.1, from coordinate 1,178,524 downwards.
AATGACTTTTAGCAAATTAGGGAAAATAAAAAAAGTTCGAAATATTTATTTCAAAAGAGTATAATTGAAGGTTTTTCTTAAATTTTGAACTAAAAAATTATTTGAAATTTTTATCTTATATTCTTATTTTATTTTTTTTTTTGTTATTTTTATGGCCTTCTTTTGACCATTTTACATTTCGATATATAATTTAGTAATTGGAAAACTAACAATATTTAATTAGTTTATTTTAATTGTTTTCAAGAAGAGAAGTTTTTATTTTTAAGCCAAATTATCGAAAAGTTTTTGCTTGAAACAAATAACTAATGTACAGCCTCATTTGAATCAAATTTGTCAAATTTGTGACCTTAAATATTTATACTAATATTTTAAGTTTGTTATTGATAGAAGTTTCTTTTGTTTTCATATTTTTGGCAAAGTAAATAATTTTATTGCTATTGATTAAAATAACCCAATAGGAAATTAAGAAGTTCTAATATAACTTATCTTTACAAAAAAACTTATTCTCTTGCATTGGTAATATAAAAGGTATCCTCGTTTTTTGAACTAAAATATTCTTTATTGAAATCAGCTTTAACCCTGCAATACTAGTGTACTTAAATTTTATATATACCAACATTTTCTAAAACTTTATCTCAGACGTCCGAAGATTTTATGCGAACAAATTTCAAAGAACTTTTTACCAAATCGGTTTTTATATATAAATGCAAAAATAAAGTATTTTCAGTCGTTCATATGCTTAGAATAGATGTGAGTAAAAAAGTGGTCAATATAACGTTAGTATTCTAGGGTTAAGTAAATACATATTCTTTATTATTATCTAAGATCTTTTATAAATTTCAGGGTAGCTTCATAATTCAATCGCTGTAGAACTTCTTTGGTTTATCGGTGAAAAACTTAGGCAAGTAATTTTAGTTGGCCATTTTTTTGTACCATCAAAAGAGTTTTGCAGAGATTGGAGAAAATTGTAGTCAAACGGTTTAAGGGCCGAGTTATACTTCCCAACTAAATGCAGTAAATTTTTGGTGGGTCATCAAATATGTGTGTGGCCTGACATTATCCAGATGGAACACAAAACGTTTTCTGTTTGCCAATTCTTGTCGCTCTTTCTTGACCACTTCGTTGAAATGGTTGTGGTGAAGAGTATAATTCAGAATTGTTTGTTTCGTCAAGATGTAGCAGCTCGTAAAAGATAATTCCCTTTAAGTTCTGCCAAATACTCAACATAACCTTGTTTTCCATCAAACCAGACTTTGAAAACATTTGTAGATGGTCGCCGATATTTGACCATGAGTTTTTTCACTTTATGTTTTTGTAGTGAACCCAGCATTTCACTGATAAAAATTCTGTAAATCTAAATTCTTAGCGATAATATTGAAGAACTATTTTCATCAAAAATGTCAACTTTCAAATACGTGTTCGTTTGATACAATCGAATCAGAGCTCTACAATATATGAACACCAACCCCATTTAGTAAAAAAATTTTTTTGTTTGGAAATAAAAAATAATAATAAATTTTGTTAATTTTTAATTCAAATTTATCTTTAAATATCTAAAAAACTGTTTATTCCTTTGCAAATTTGTAGACTTGCCTTAGGCTACTTTAAACATTTATGTTTCAATTTGAAAAATAATTTCACTAGCCAGTATTAGTAATAAAATTCATGCTATACATTTAGTTATTTAGTTTTTATACAGCATTTTGTATAATTTCCTTTTCTTGGCACAAGAAAAAAATTAGCAAAACAATTTGCAGACTACTTATAGGCATTTTAGCTAACATTTCTTTTAAAATGTGCTACTTTTAATGTAAAATTTGTTTATCCTACTTTTACAGCTACAAAAAATATTTAACAATAAAATATATAGTCTAGTTTTAGGCTCTTATTATATGTAATTATTTTTTGTTTAACATTAATTTCATTTCTCGGGATTATTTAACGTTTGTGCTAAATAGGAGTCTCTTTGCAGTATGTTTTCTTCCTTTCATTTCCTCTTCCACATTTCTTTGTGTTGTTTATACTAGTTTTGGCAAGAATTTTTCTTTTAATTGCATTTGTATGCACTCATTACCTTAAATTTGTCTACATGTTACTGAAATTTAATGTGTTTGTTGTCTTTGGAAGTTTTTTTCTATGTTTTTTGCTTTACTGCCACTTTTAGACGTTGGTACATTTGTATTTATTCGTTTGTTTTTCTTCTTTTCGCAGTAGTGTAATGTAATACTTAATGTATATTTAAGCGTATACTCTTTTCTCGTAATCAGGGAAGAAAATGTTCTGCTAATGTTCTACTATATTGCTGTGATTCTTAGTTAACGTTTTTTTTTTTTTTTTTAATACCCTAAGAGCGGGTTAAACAACTTTTAATATTTTAATTAACAAGTAACTGTACCAACAAATTTTTTGGTAACAATTATAATTTATTTTATTTTTTAAAGCGAAATATATTTATTAATAAAGTAAATAAACTAAATTAAATAATATTGAAAACATTTGTTAACTTTTTAAAATTCATGCTGAATTCCAAAAATGTCTCTCAATAAATTGTTTTTTATTTTTCAGATATATATTTTTTTTTTTTTGGAGATTTTTGTCCCTAAGCTTTCTCAGCTCTGTTTGATTTCGTTCATTTTTTTTCTCAACTGTTATCGTAGCTAATACGGTCATCTAGTCCCTCGATATATTTTTGAAATTTGTTGGTTTTAAGGTAAAAAGGAACATTTACGTCGGTTTGCCCTTAAATTAATCCTGGACTCGTTTTTTTTATTTGTTCGATGCTGTTGCTGCTAGTCACTGTATTTACTGTTGCCAACACATACTAATACAATTACATTTGCACACATTTACACAGAGTCATTGTAAATGCCAAACTTGGCAACTTATTGTTCACTAAAGACACTTTGTTTTTCGTTTTTGTTTTTACCGTGCCATGCTGTGTGTTTTTTTTTTTTGTTTTCTTATTTTTTCATTAGAAGCTTTAAGCGCCAACAAACTTTTTGCAAAGTGTAAATTTCTTTCAGCTAAAGGATTATATTGCTTGCCTGCAGTATAATGTACTAAATATCATCAGTACTAACTACAACAACTACTGCTGCTACATGTACATATACGCAATCATATATCCAAACAGCCTTAGCCTGAAAGTAGAAGTATAGTAGAGTATAATATGGCATTTGCTTTGTGAGTGTGTGTTCATAAGTCTATCTATGGCATTAGTTAAGGCGTATACATAGAAAGCATTTTTGTTGCCGTTGTTTTGTTTTTGATTTTTCATTGCTGTTTTGTTACTATATGACGACGACGATGATGGTGATGGCGATGATGATGTTTTTCCGTTTTTTCCAAATTCCCAAGTGCGTATTTTTTTTTCGGATAAATGTTAAGTTAGCAAAAAGTGAGAAATGGGTGTAAACAAACAAACTAACATATAAGAAATATTCATACATACATATGTTTACTTACACATACATACTATTTCGCTCATTTATTGCGATGCTTTTGATTGCATGCCATATACATACACATAAGTATTTATGTGCATGTGTATGTGTAAGGATAGCATAGATAAACAAACACATGCAAGCGTATATACAAATGTCTACATTGTGCTCTTACAAACTGTAATTAAATGCGGATTAATGCTTGTGCAAGAACATAATGAAGAAACAATAATAAGTAGAGATGAAGACAACGAATAAGGATACACTAGCAAGGATACCAGTGGCAGTACCAACAAAAATAACAATAAAAATAGCTATAGAAATGTTGAAAAGCAAAACAAATTAAGACTTTAGCAGAAAAATAATTTTTAAGGAGTTATTTAGTAGATAAAACAAAAAAAATAAAATAAAAATAAATGAGAAAGACAGTTAAAAATTTATGTATTCGTATTATTTTAGCATATATGTATATGTATGCGTATGTTTTTTTTTTTTTTTTTTTTTTTAAGCAAAGATTAATGAAAAAGTCTTAAATGAAAAGTCAAGGAAATTATTAGAAATTACAAAAGCAACAATTTGTACATAGAAAAATATTACGCATTTTAGAACAAAGTGATAAAATACATATGTCAGTCACTTATGTGTCTATCACTCTCTGTCAAAGATTTTAAAATTTAAATAATTCTTCTAAATATTGTAGTTATTTCAATCAAATTAAAGTATGATATTTTTAAATTATGCCTAAATATGCCATATAAGGAACAAATTTTACTCTTTTTAAAATCATATTACATGGTAACCATAAACTAAATCGATACAAAATAGGTGACATATTTTATAAAAATTTGTCAGTAATGAAATACTTTTAGTTTTTAACTTTAACCCATTTTGGAATACTATCCGATTCCGTTGAGATTTTTGGACCCTAAGCATTTTTCTGAATAATATTTTGGACATTTTTTAGGTCAAATTTATAGTTTTTTACTTTTAGAATGGACCAATAGCAAAAAAACACTTTTTTTTGGATTTAAAAGTATCACCGAAATGACCATTGATGCGTTTTTGCAACACTTGGTTTTAATTTTTTTTCTCTTATCTTTAAGACAACATATTAATCTAATAATAATTATAAAAAAGTCATCATTAACTGCATAATTGTTTAATAAGGCGATGAAAAAGTTTCTGATGTGAAAACGCAAAAGCGGTACAAAATATGTTTAAAGATTAGTAAATATAAAATTTTGTCGATATTAGAGCTGTCAAGATTTCTGCCCAAATGTTGACAAAAGTACTGTACAAAAAGTAATAAGAAAATAGTCGAAGATGGTGTTAAGTAAATTATAATAACATAATTTTATTTTTAATGTAAACATAACATAATTAAACTAATGTTTATGTAGGTGAATGTATTTAAATGTATATAGGTTGTATTTATAATTTCTATCGCTTTACATTAGATTACGTTAGAAGTATTTTTTTTTTTTTCAGGTGGTCTACTTTGTCAACTACGCCACGTAAAGGTACTGTCATTAGACTTTCTTATTCAGTATGTAACATTCTGTTGAATGTAAACGGTATAGTTCTTTAAAGCTTTGAATGTGGAGACTTTGGTATCTTATATTTATAGAAATTATGCTTAAGCTGGGGAAATTTGTTGTGAGGCAACTCGTAATAAAATGATATAGTTACTGCATCGAAAATTAAATATGATGACAAGTGGATTCTTAAATTTATAATACAAAGCGAAAAAAAATCATATGGGAAGTCCGAATCGACATCAAAGCCGAATACCCCAGTCGTCAAGATTATGCTTCCTATTTTGAAGAGATCGAAAGAGTGTAATCTACTATAAGTTATTACAACTGGGTGAAGGGGTCAGGGAAAATGTGTATCGAACATAATTGATTCGTTTGAAAATATTATTAAGCGAAAAATGACCAGAATATGCAACCAAACTCGAGCCCCGGTTTGTCTCTCATCATAGAGTAATTTTAATGTGTATTGAATTGCTTGTATTGAGTAAATATAATGAAGCTATACCACATGTTTTATTTATATTTTCATAAAACAATTACCATAGGCTAAACCAGGTATTCCCACAATAATTCAGCTCGTAGCCCCTTTCAAGAATTTTTCATTACACCGTGGATTGTCATACTTTTTTGAGCTCTTTAATAATACAAATGCAAAATGAGTCAAAAAATGTTTGCTGAATCGCCAAGAAAATATATTGTTATGCAGAAATTTTCATCGTTTCTTAATAAAAAAAACTTTCATCCACTTTTGCATATTCTGACCTTTTTTCGTTCAAAGCACTCTTTATACTGATCACTTGTGTTCAACAGAGGTCTCTTGTGTTCGTTTAACCCTATTGTAGCAGTGCATAATAATCTTTGTTGTCGATTTTCCTGTTTCGGTTGATTTTGGAAACCTGGAAATTATTGCTTCATATACTTCTAATTATTATGTAAGCATTTTTTGCATTTGGCATGAATCATGATTGAGCAAAGCTTCCATTTTTTTTCGCACACACGATGAATTGTTTTAACTAAAGCACCAACATACGATGACTAGACAGTATACACAAGACTTAATGATTATATTAGCTATGAAAATCATCAATCAATTGTTTTTTTGATCGACATCTATATCTTATTAAAAAAGAAATAAAATAGTTTATACACTATTTTAGACTGTTTTGCGTACTCCTTAAAATGGGAACGCATGGCCATAATGGATATGCTAAGCACGTGCTATAAACTTTTATAACATTAAATATTAAATACTTTTAGTGGAAGTTGATTTTCAAGTTTTTATTGGAAATCAAGTTCGTTTTTGAAAAATATGAAGTTAGATCACTTTCGAATTTTTTGTATAAAACCAAAAAGTCAGTTAACTGGTGCTGTTTTACTATCGATTCCATTTTAATGAAGTCAAAGACCTCTAAGTATGGATTTCATTAATATCGAATTTTTATGTGACAAATTTTAAATCTATTGAACTTTTCATATTCGTATTTTTATATTAATTTCATTTAAAATGGATTAGATTTCATCTATCTTAGAAAGAAATATTATTAACATATGAAACGAAATTATAAAAAATAATTACTTAAAATATTTGAATGAAAATATTTTTTTTAAAACATTCCTAAAAAAGAAACATTCCTAAAACTGTTCCATAACCCAATGTAGCAGTAACACGATGAAAGTATTTTAAACATTTACTTAATTTTTTTACTGCAATAAAATGTTTATAAACATTTCTACACTTATTGCTTTTTTTAAACTTAAAAAAAGATTTAACAACTCATAACTTCTTAGATTTTCAATACAGATATTACTTATGTACCTAAAATGTTCATTATTAAGTGATATACCACAAAAATATCTATACATAAATTTACTTGCATTTCATAAATATCTTTAATATTTTAGAAATATTTCAAACAATTTAAATGGAATTATCAATTTTTCTATCAGCTGTAGTTTATAAATAATATAAAATAAATCTTCTTCGTCAAGAGCTCTTGAAGAAGAATCTTATTGATTTAGCAATTTAAAAATATTATCTTAAACTAACCATAAAAATTCTATAAGAATACATTTATACTAACACACACTTATAAATACCACAACAATATAAATATTACGGGTATAAAGAAATACATACAAACTTAAGATTTCATACATTATTGAGTGAGTGTGTGTGAAGATAGATATACACACCATTAAATTTTATACATGATTTTAAAATATTTCTTTAGCAGAAAGTAAACGAAAAAATAAAATACAAAAAAACCAAAACAAAACAAAACAAAACAAAACAAAACAGAAAAAAAAGGCTTAAGGCCTAAAAATTTTAACTCGTACACAGACTATAGATACATATACATATATATGTATATAAATATATTTTGAAAGATTTTAACACAACAGTAGCAGCAGCTAGCTACTAGAAAATTCATTGAACTAAATAAAAGCATAAGAACCACAAAAACACTAACAACAAGAGCATTTAAAAGAAAATGTTTTATATAGTATTATTACATACACACACATGTTATATATGTAACTATAAGTATAGTAATGGCCATTACTTATGTGTACTAAACATAGGCCAACACACACTATAAGTAGTGTATATGTATGTTTAAGTATAGATTAAGGTCCTAGAAGGCAATTGATTAAGGTTTTTGATGAAAGCAAAGGATTTTATGAAAAATAAATTGAATAGGGTTACAATATGGTTTGATGTCCAATACAAGAGTAGAATCTTTTGTTAAAAAGATTGTTAATTCTCTAATATTTTTCATACGTCCATTCTTTTTCATTTATTTTAATACAGTATACTTAAAAGTTGCCGGGCCAGAAGTGTTCAAAAAAAAAAAAAAAATGTAAACAATAAACTATTATATTGAAAAATATTGATTAAAGTTTAAATATTAGCTAAACATAAAGTATTTGCTTGAGTAAATATCAACTGAAGCAATATATATGTAGAAATATAACAATGTATTGTTGTATAAGAAATTCACACTTAAGCTATTGAAATGACAAAAACACAGACTGTCTTGGGGAATTAATCCTAAAAGACATTGACATTTCTAACAAAACACACACACATATACGTATGTATGTAAATATCTTATACATATTTTGTGCATGAATGGGAAAGGAATAAACGATTTTTTTTTAATGCATTTCAAATTATTAGACATTACTTAATGTAATTTGTTGACAAGTTAGATATTTATATGTTTGAAAAAATAAATTCTATTTATTTTTAATTAAAATCCTTTTAACACTTATTTCACTTAATAAACATTAATTATTATTTTGATAATAAGACATGTTGGGTTATTTTTTTTTTTTGGCATTTTTTCATTTTATTTTTTTTAAAGACTTAAAGTAATTTAATTCTGCTGAAATCTAAATTTCATTATGTTGTTATGGTTTCTTTTAGCTTTAAGCAAAAGACTTTTCTCATTTTGACTGCTGTCTTAAAAAGCTTCTGCTGTGTAGAGTTGTTGGTTCCTGTCACCCTCTCCAATTTATATTTCACACCAAATGACGCTTAAATAAGCCCTGGAAATTGTCGTAAAATAATAAGCCTTAACAAATTCACATCCCACACTTATTTATATAAACACAAATATATATACATATTCCCATTTATACATATATAAATTTATATTATTAGCTTTTAAACATACATACATACATAAGTACATTTCACACTCAAGACAGTTATTTCTGTCGTATTATTATTATTTTCCCGGCTGTGCTTTTATTATATATACATATTTGTTGTTTTTGTTTTTTTTTTTAGCATCTAATCGATTTTGACATTTTAAAGTAAATGCGTGAAAATTAGGAAATTATTTAAATATAATTTTTTTTTTCTGTGTTTGTCTGCTGTCATTTGTTTTTTATTAGACTCGTTAGGCAAAAAATATAAGGAGTTGGGTTAAGTTGTTGTATTTTGTTTTTAAATTTAATAAGTATTTACATACAAAGAAGGCTAATAAACCTAGATTTAAGTTGATTTGAAATTGTTACGATTTTTAAAGAGATTTTTATTATACAAATTAAATTTTTTGGGGTATGAAAATTAATATTACTCATACGTACCAAAACAATAAGCTTAAAAAGTATTGATTTACAAAAGTAAATTAGTTCATTACATCTTCAAGTTTATTTCAAATAAAAATTCTTTGTAAATTAAATATCAAATATTGTTTTTAAAGCAAATTTTAGGTATTTTTCAGGTGAAATATCAAAAATATATTTAAAAGATTAAAAATATATTAAAATTTTTTCCTAGAAAACCAAAATAATATATTAATGTATCATAAGCATTTAGATATTAATAAAACGATGCTTCATTTATTTAATATTTTTTCATTTAATATAAAATCGTAAAATAAAAACCTCAATTTTACATTTATTTTATATTTTTTTAAACAAATAAAAATTATGCTTTTTGTTTTGCTTTTCTTAATAAATAAGGGTATTCATGTACATTTGAATTTTTACAATCACACGTACAAGAAAATAACTAGTAAATGATCATGCTCCTTTAGAAAACACTTTCCATACAACTTTAATACTTGTATTTGTTATGTCTCATATCATACATGCTAGACCAGGAAAGTTAAGGCAAGATTGTAAAAAAACGTTTTTAAGCGTTTTTTGTATAGTTTTTTTATAGTGAAAGACATAAAATTTAACAAAAAGTATATTTTAAAATGTTGTACAAGTATTTCCTTACAAATATGTTGCTTTCTTGTTTTAGCCCCTCGCTGTCTCTCCCGGAGTTGCGTATGTTTTAAAAAGCAATAAACTCTTCAAGTATAAACAGCAGCTATAAAAACATAAACATGACTCTATTTTAAAATGATTTTTTATTTACATTTTAACAGAAAATAAAAGACGAAGAAAATGTTTTTCAAGATTTTAAGATGAAACAAATGGCAAGTTATTGACTGTAACTATGAAACAAGTTGGTTTATTGAGGCATGAATGCGTAAAGAAAGATTCCTACGTAAAGTTTCAGCGTAAATTTGTTTCACTTACATTGTTTGGGAGAAAAGGAAATAAGTGTTTTATCGATTTTATTGCAGTATTACCGGATATTTAAATTTTAAACTGAATATAGTGAATATTTTTCTTAGTATCCTTAAGTTCATAAGATCAGTTTTATTTGCATTCTTAACATAAAATCGAATTTATTTAATATATTTTTCATCAATGGATAACTTGAATATAAAAACTTTATGATATGATACTTAACAATAACATTTAGTACCTACTGTAAGCATAAAACTATTAAAAATTTGAATATATTTGGATATAATAATTTATTACCTGATTATATGATTTAAAATATCTACAAAAACATGTTAATGAATATATCTGTAAAATCCATAAAATAATTCCAATTTAAAAAAAGAAAAAATATAAAATCTCTTATTTGTAGAAAATTTATAGCAGTTTACATTTTTACCCCTTAAATTATAAAATGAGTGCTGTAAATATCGCATAAAATCGTAATTGTTTACAATTTACATAAACTACCAGAACGTATGATAAATATCAATACAATTTCAAACAATTTAATATTACTCATACGTACTTACGTTCACTATTTATCTCTTTCTCTCTCTCTTGTGCTTTTAATATTAAGCTTCTTCTAAAAATTGTTATTATTGCTTTTTTCTGCATAAATCTTTATTTTTTCTCTACTATTTTGGTTTAATTATGGTTTATTATGGGGATGACTGTGTTTTATTGAGTTTGAAACAATATCATGGTGTATTGTTGTTTTTGTTATTTTTATTGTTATTGCCATTTGCCTTCATTATTGTTGTTACCAGTTAAACAATAAATAAATAAATGAAGAAGAAAAAATATTAAAATAAAAAATAATGTATACAAATTCTACAGAATAAAATGGCTGAAGATTGACAGACATTTATTATTTTTGTTAAATCATGCAAATGTAAATTTAAACACAAATTAATTTGTTTATTTATATATATTTATTTTTTTTTTCTCACTTAGCACACTTATTGTTTTATTTATTTTTTATTTTTTATATATTCATTTAATGGTCATGCTGGTTTTGTATGCAAATATACGCTTATAGCACTTAAGTACAAAAGTTTTAAATGAAAAAAATAATAAATTATAACAATAAATTTTTGTGTGATTAAAACAAATTCAAGAAAAGACAAACTGTCAGTATAACGATTTATTTAGCATGACTGAGATGAACGAACAAGTATTTTATTTAAATAAAAAATGTATAAATTAAAGAAACAATATGAATTTAAAGTACTGGCTGAATTTCGGTTTTTATTGACAATTTTATCTTATGAAATGTAATGGACCATTTTTATTACTTGTTGTATTAGCTCTAAATAATTGTATTTGTTTCCTATATAATTACTTCCATTCAAATTTATTACATTCCAATCAATTAAATAACCGGAAGCAGTTTATGTATTCGTGATTATGCATGCTTTATTACATAGATAAAGAAAATAATATATATGTACTTGAAAATGTATAAATTTACAATAATCTATGTATTAAATTTACTTATGGCACAATAACCAGATTTTCTTATTTAACGTTTTCGTAGGAAGATGATATTAATTAAAATAAACCGATATCGACTTAAACTTCCTGTTTTAAATAAAATTTAATACCTTTTTAGAGTTAAACTCTATTAAAACAAATTTAGCGCACAAAAATTGATAATGTTATTAAAATTGCTTATAGAATTACTCATAAAATATTCATGGTCGGCTTTTTGTTAGTCATTCGACTAAAAGTATATTTTCATTTATTTGTTTTAATTGCATTTCTATTTAAATAAATAAAAATTTGCTTACTAAACATACAGATTTGAAAATAAATCAAATTGAAAACAAACTTTAATATATTTTAATAGTTATATAAAAATGTCCTATAATTTTTTATTATTATCTTTATTATAAAATCCTAAAAAAATATGTTTGTTTAGAAAATTACAACAAAAATTTAACATAAAATAATGCAAATATTTCTCCATAAAAAATAAAATATAAATAAATCTAAATGTATGTGTAATTGTGTGTGTATGTATATGTAATGTTTTTCAAGAGCAATGAACTAAATTGACCTATTTACACATGTATAGAAATATATGAAAAACATATGAAAGTTTTATGGTTTTAAATTTGTGTTTCTATTTATAGTATTTAAAAAAAGATCTATTGTGTTGGAAATTCTTGTTAAAAATATATATTTAAAACATACTGTGTTGTATATTAATGCTTTTTTCTATTTCTATTATATTTCTATTTACTGTATTTAACAAAAAGAACAAAAAAACTACATGTTTTCACTTACAATTTTTCAGTTTTACAAACGATATTCTCTTAAACGCAAGATTAAAAAAAAAATAAATAAATATATATATATATATAAAATAAATATAACAACAACTATTTGTTTTTAGTTTGTTTTTACAAAAAATTGTGTGAAAAATATAAAAAATTTATATATAAAACAACTTCAAATGTTAAAAGCTTCTGCATTTGTAATAACAACAACTGCATCATCATGGCTTTAAAGCAATAGTTAAGAGAGAAAAATAAAATAAAAAAGTAACTTACACAACTGTAATAGAAATACAAATACTTCTTTTACTCTTGTATGTAACACATTCATACTAACTAATTCCCACATACATATATAACTACATACATATATGTTCATATATAAAAACACTCTCACACATTTAGATATTGTTTGTATGCTATATTACAACTACGAGTGCAATCATTTGTGCCGAAATAAAAAGCAAAAAAAAAAAAATTAAAAAAAAAAAAAAAACCGAAACAAGTTTGTTCTAAAGCAAATTGTTAGTAGTTTACTATAGGGATTATTTTCGAACATACTATACACACTCATCCATATATGTACCTAAACACTCTGCTATACACTTTCTTAGAAATATAATACTGGTAATGGTGTCAGGTATACGTATTTATATAAATGTAGTAAATATATATTTTTGTGAATATATATATTGTAAGTACTTTCTAATACAGTAAGCAACAATAATGAACAAAAAAACTATTTCTATTTTTACCAATACTACCGCAATATGAGAAAAGGTGGTATACGAACTGATATAAATATTTTTGTTTTTATTTTTTTTTAATTTCATAAAGTTATTATTTTGAGGTAAAGCCTATACTTCTCGGAATATTGTATAAAAGTATTGCAAAATTGGAATAAAATATTGGCCAAGTATGTTATATCTTTTAGTAACTATAAAATTATAATATATATTTTTAATGCTATTATTTTCGTAAACAGAAAAAAGTAAAAATTGACTTCAATTACGAAATTGCTTACATTAGTTAATTTTGCTCCAATCATCAAAATGATAATATTAATAATTAGAACATTTGATCTTATTGTTACTGCTTTTTTTTAAATAGATATTGTGAGCTGGAAATTGTTGGAAATTGACTCAAATTTATTTTATTTCTATATTTTTATAGAAAAATTTTTAATTTTTCTTTATATTTTATTGAGAGTTGCCAATTTATTAAAAAAAATGTAAACCAATTAGAAAGTTAATTATATTAATAAATACAGCGTTACCGTTTGGCGACTTTAATCGCCATTTGACCCTTTTTCAACCACCTGGCCACGTTTTTGGCCCATTTTTTAAATGGCGACTTTTTAAGACTATGTGCTAAATTACGATAGACTAAGTTGTTTGAAATATATCGACCCATTATATATTAATTTCCATAAATAAATTAATAATGTTGGGACTGCCTCATAAAGTTTATGAAAAGCTATTTATATTATCGTATGCTATTTTTTTTTGCACTGGATTGAAAAACAAAAAAAAAAAAAAAAAAAAAAAAAATCGATGAATACTTATATTTTTTTAAGGTAGTTTTGTCGATATTATGTATAAAGACACTAGAAATCTAATTTTCATAAAAATGTGTACAGTACACAGAAAAAATATTTAAAATAATTTTTTAATAAAATTATGAATTAACTTTATCTTGGTATTTAATTATATAATTTATTAATATAATTAATTTTCTAATTTGTTTTCAGTTTTGTTTTTTAATAAATTGACAGCTGTTAATAAAATATAAAGAAAAATTAAATATTTGTCTACAAAAGTACAGAAATAAAATAAATTTAAGTAAATTTTCAAAAATTTTCAGCTCATTGCATCTATTTAAGGAAAAGAAGTAACAATAATATCAATTGTTCTAGTTATTAATATTATCATTTTGATGATTGGAGCAAAATCAATTAAAAATTAATTAATATTACAAATTTCGTAATTGAAGTCCATTTTTAATTTTATCTGTGTATAATGAAAGAACACGTGATCATCTAGAATTGAAATTTAAAGCTCTTAAACATACGTAGATGTTTTTAACCAACTCGGAAATTATGTTGCAATTTTATAGGTAGGTAGATAGGTGAATTGATTTTTATATAATGTAAATATTTTTTTATGTTTGAGCAAAATAAAAAAAAAAAAATTAATTAATACAAGCAATTTTGTAATTGAAGTTTATTTTTGCTTTTACTTTTTTACTTTACTTTTTCTCAGAAACTAATGTTATGATCAAAATAATTGTAGAGGGCTGGAGGGTATAATTCCAAACAACATTATTTCTGTGAAATCTAAATTTGATGCTAACGAGTACTTTGTGAGCATTGTTTGAATTAGTTAATCTTTTCTGTAGAAAGATCTTTTGTCTAGGACTATATTTTTCTGACTTGTATTTCCCTAAATTTAAAAGATGTTTAAAGTATTTTAGCTCATATAACATATTAACATTAAATTCTAAATTCAGTAAAAATTATCGAAAAATCTGCTAACAGATTTAGCTTACAATGAGCAGTATTATAAATAATATTCTCCAGATTTTAAGATTTTTTATAATTTCAAATTATATCCGCTATTACTTTTCATAGTCACTGTAAGTAACTCATATGATGTTGTTGTTTTCATTCTTATTTGTATTTATAAAAAATAGTGCGTTTTTGTTTTGTGGGTTACTTTCAAGAATTTCAGCATTAATAATAATAAAAAAAAATAAACACAAGAATAATGATTGCAAGCAAGTACCACCACCAACAAGAGTGTGGTATCATTTTTAAGTAAAAAAGGAGAAACTATTGTACATACAAATTAAAGTGTAAGAATAGTTTTTGCAGCTGGGTTTATAATATATGAATTTATTTTTTAAACACATACATATATATTTGTACATAAATAATCACATATACCTACATAGACAACAATATGCATTTCTTTATGAATATGTGTGTATAAGTACAATATTTCTTTAAGAGCATGTGTACGTATTTATACCAACAAACATAAAAAAAACTTTTCTTTCATTTTATATAAGATGTAATTTTAAACAAGTACTGTATGAAATATGCTATTTTATTGATTTTAATATGAGATATTTGTTAAAGGTTAGACCATAGATTAACATAGATATGAAACTTAAGAAAAAACTCAAATGAAAAAAAGTACTTAAAAAATCACTACTAGAATTGTTTTAGTTTCAAATTATTTTTATTTTTTTTTACACCTTCGTAGACTTAAGTATTTTTTTGATAACGAAGTTTCATATCTATGTTAATCTATGGGTTAGACTTTTTACAAAAGGTTCAAATCATTTTGTGATCAAAGTAACATGTTTGCTGGGTTATTTTATATAGGTTTGTAGCAAGTTAAAGCTATAATCACATTTCTCTCTGTTTTTCTTGGTGTTTGTTTGTTTGTTTTGGCTGTATTGTTATTGTTATTTTTATGTAAGTTTTTTATACATATTTTTATTCTCGTTGCTATTTTATTTTTCTCTTTGCAGCAGGTGCATTGAAAGTTCAAAGTGCAATGAAATCTTTGTTGTTTTCCTTTAACCTGAAATATTTTTTTATAAAACTGTTCATTTAAATGATTTATAAACGATATACTTAGACAAATTTTCCCTTTTTAATTGATAATTTTGTGAACTAATTTATAATATGGTGTAAACTAAAATAAAACAATTATTTTCATATCAAAATGTTTTAAAATCATATAAAATATCTAATTTTTTTTTAAGAAATACATGAGTAAATGATTTATAAATCATAAGTATGAGTAATATTATTATTTTTTTATATAAAATAATATTAAGTATATGTATGTACATGATCAATTTGTGTTTATTTAGCTTTTGAAATACAATACTTTCATTTATAATTTACATTTTACTGTAATTATAAAACTAAAATATTATGGTATTTATTGGAATTTGTAATAGTTTTTTTTTTTTTTTTTTATTGAATATTTATCAAATGTAAAATTTACAAAAAATATTTGTATATAATTTGTAATACAATATTTTACAATTTGCATTATTCATATATTTATATTTTTTAATTTTAATTACAAAATAATATTATTATTAAATTTGTTAATATTTCCAAAAAAATTAAGGAAAACATAGTTACACTTTGCTAGTCGCAAATTCTAACAAGTTGGGTACCCCACTGGTAAAGGAAATTCGAACACGTTGAATTCAATGGTGGCAGCCATTTTTTGAAGTTAGCGCTCGTATTCGCGATATTTGCGTTTAAACTTCATTATGAAAGTAGCATAAATAATAGAAAATTATACAAAAAATTACATATATATGTAAATTAAGTAATAAATCGATTAAATATATTTTTTAATTATATATTAAATCAATTTCCGCACGATTTTTAATAAATTTATATTTCTGTGTGAAATGTTGCTCATTGGTAACACTGCTAGCTAACTTGCGGAAATGTAGTTATATTTTTTTAGAGTAATTTGGGCTCTAAAATATATATTTTTTTTTTGATAATACTTCAATAGATTCTTAATTGTTTATTTTGCTTAAATTTAACTATCAAATTATTAAAATACCTTTTTTAGCCATTCAAATTTAAATATCTTAAAAACGAACGCCAACTTTTAAAAATGGTTTACATCATTAAATTCAGTGTAATCGATTTAGTTTAACCCAAAAAAAAAAATTGGTCCCATTTTCGAGCACAGTGTTATTTTTTTTTTTAAATTAAATATTTTTAATTGCTGCAGTTATTCGTTTATTTCCTTTATATTTTTAAAGTATTTTTTTTTTTTGTTTTTTTAATGTTCAAATTTTAATTTCTTTTGTCTATTACTAAATAACAAATTTTTATTTAACTTATTTCTTGAGTACTTAATATTTCAACACTTTCTTTAATCCCGTTGAACTCTCTTTAATAGAAGTCAACTCTTATTTTCATCTTTGGTATTAACATTTAACTCAACTCTTTCTTATTTATTTAAGACCATAAAAACATCTATCATTTTTCATTGCTCTTTAAAAATCTCAACGAAATATTTTCAAAAGCATTAATTAACAATGATTTAAAGACATTAATCATTATTATAAAATTAGCTAGAAAATTGTGCAAATAAATAAATACAATCAGAAGTAGGGTTAAAAGTAAGAGCTTATGATAAAGTAATAGGATAATTTAATAGGAAAAAATTTTAAATAGATTTTATATATAAATATTTGCGATTTATGAAAATTTAATGACCAAGTATTGAATTTGAATATAGAATAATGTTTACTGATTAATAAAGTTAAAAACTATCAATCTTAAGCAAATAATAGAAATTAAAAGAACATTTAATTTATTAATAAAAGTTCAAGTAAATTTACAAGTTATATAGTTGAGATTAAGTAATTTTTTTTTACTGAAAATTGAGAAAAAATATAATAAAATGATATGAAATGGAAAAATGTTGTTTTTAAGCCCCTAAGCAATTTTGTTAAAATAAAAATTACTTTTATAAGTTCAAACAAATGAAAATAAGGGTTATTCCAGTGAATAAGTTATATCAGTAGGCATGTTAATTGAAAATATATGTACACACAGAAAAAAGATTTCCAACTAATCTGGTTCTAGTACTTTAATTTTAATAAAAATAACTAATTTTTTATAATAATTACTGAAATTATGTAAAAGTAAACAATTTTCAGAGTTTTTTTAAATTAAAAGACAGGGTTTATTTTAATTATGTATGTATCTTTCTGAGATAGGCTTCTGATGGGAGAACGTCTTCTAAAACTGTGGTAAATAAATATTTACTTGAGTAATCATGAACAATTAAACAAATTTTTAATGGGGAACGTTTTTTACTGGTCAACACATCGTTAGATGAGGAGATGTAGAAGCAAAACGGTTCATGTGTTCTGATATCCAAAAAGTTGTGTGAAGATTCAAATCTGTTAAAAATACTAACTTGTTAAAAAATTCAATCCCTTAATATTTTAGAGAAGAAAGAAATAACCATAAATTTGTGTTACTTTTAACTCATAATAGAGTCATATCTAATTCCCAAATCCTTTACTGAATTATTTGTTCAAATCAGTTGCATGTACCGTATTTATTCAGTAATCACAATTAAATTATGTGACTTTACTTGCAACTGAACATATTCGATTGACAATAAATTCGGTTGCCACAACGAATCTATTTTTTCTGTGTAGGTATAATAAGTATTTAGTTTAAATTATAAATTTAGTTGTTCATTTACTTAAAATAAGTAATACTATAATAAAGCTGTAATACAACTTTATAGAACTTTAATAGTAGCGCTCAAAAGAACATTTTTCTAATTTGTTTACCTTGGCTAAAACTAATAAAAAATAAAAAAACTTTACTAAAAGTCGTTTCAATTTAAACAATGCTATAGAAAACTCATCAGGATCAAATGTTTATTTGTCACATAATAAGATATTTAATTTGGTTTAAGCAAATATAAGCATCTTATGTTTTTACCCTATATAATCAAAGGTAATTTAATATACATAAATGTCTTAATTATATGACAATTTCGATAATATTTCCTGCAAGCCTTAACCAGTATGTTAAATTTCATGAACATCGGTGCATAATTTATTATAGTTTCCATTAACAAATAAAAATATTATTTTCGGTTCGGCTAAATCTAATAAAAAAAAACTTTGTTTTTCATGATAAAAATTCTAATTATTTTTCGTGCCAAAACAAAAATTTTTTTTAATTTTGAATTTGTTATTATTAGAGCACCAAAAACATGCAAATCATAATGATTCCAGGGTTTCAAATAAACAAATCTTTTTATTATTTATCAGTTTCAGATAATTTTAGGAATTTTGACATCGATTTGCTCGAGCATATTTTGGTCCTTACAGCAATTTTTTTTTGCATTTCTTTGAGCTAAGCTGTATTTTTTTAAAAATATTTTTATATAAAATCCTTATTTGAGAGCATATTTTGGCATATTTTTTACTTCAAAGTACAAAGTAATTTAAATTTTGCATATTTTACATTAACCGTAAATTTTAACATAATTTTCCATTAGTGAAACTTTCTTTTTACTATCACAAACGTTTTTTCAACATCAATTCCCTTACAATTTTCATCTTATAAATTTACAGAATTTTTTTAATTTCATGCTTTGAATGTTTTAAGTGCAAAAGAAAAATATTTGCAATTGCTAATAATAAAGTTATTTTTTAGCATGAATAGTAGATAATTTACAATTTAGCTAGAAAAATTATATTTTTTGAGCATATTTTTTAATTTTAAGGTATTTTTTCCGACTTTAAGAGCATTTTTTATGCGCATAAAACTACGTTGCCCTGGTTATTATTTAAGAAAAAAAACAAAAAAAAAAAAAAAATAATAATAATAATTTTTATAGAATTGCACCATATTATTTATGCACATGTTTTTTTTTTTTTACTTGTTACTATAAAATTTCTATTTAAATATTAAAAAGTTTAATTGTACTACATTCTGACATACAACTATTGTTTTAAAAAAATATTTCTAAGAATAATAGCAAGTCAAAAAATTCTGTGAATTGTCATTTTCAACTGAAGTAAACTTTATTTGTAGTTAGGGATAACGGGAACGATTCTCTTCTGATCAACTGATTTTTTTCTTTTATTTTTTTTTTTTTTTTTACAGATTTCACGAAAAAAGTGGTTATGAAAAATTTCATGTGTTTAATAGATACTGACAATAAAATATGAATCGGAGTTTTATGAGGCATTATCTTTTTTATGGTTTCTTATCCATAACATTTTGGTTTAATAACAGATTTTATACAACTATATATTACGAGCATATTAGAATGCAATGCCGGGAAATATAATACTATAATAATAAAAGTGTGCACAAACAAATCTGAAAATCTTTAACAAAATATATGAACAACATTTTGACGCTTTTCCTTTCCCTAATCGAAGATAAAGATTTGAAGCTGTTAGAATCTGATGGAATAATAGTGATTAAAGTACTAAATTATTAAACTTTTTAAAACCTAAAAAATCCATGTAAATACCTTCCTTGACCGAAATGTAAAATCAGTTTTCGATATGATTTGGAGAGCAAAAAATGAAGCAAAATGAGCAAATCAAAATTTCTAAAAACCAAAACAGATCTCAAAAAAAAAAAAAAAAAAAAAAAAATACATAAAAAAATTGCATATTCCCGACAGAAAAGTCTGGCTCCATTACAATTTGTAGGAAAAAAGGTTTTATAAGTTAGCCAAATTTTAATTTTCTACGTTTCCTGGGAGCTTCATAAAGCTCTGAAAAGAGAAAATATGTTTAGCAAATTATACTTATATATAGAACCAGAAGTAAAAATATGTCGAGCTAATTTTTAGTGCATTACCCCCTTATAAAGCTAATTCGAGTATGCTGAATGCAGTTTTTCAAAGTAAGTACTCGTTTTCGCTTTATTTGCGTTTAAAATTTATTATGGAAGTAGCACAAATAGTACAAAATTTTAATTAAGGGGGACATTATTTATACAAACCAAACAATAAATCTATTGAATACATCATGGATTAAATCAATTTCAGCCAGACTTTTAATATATTTATATTTTTGTAGTTGTAGTTGTTTTTACGGAATTGTTGTCATATTTTTTGCTGGTATAAGTTTTGTAATTTAGCGTTTAAAATATATTTAATAATAACAATTTATGATCCTATGCAACAATTGAAACCTAATTTTTTATTGTGTTAGAATTTAGTGAATAATTTCTTAAATTTAAGTCAAAAAACAAAATTTTCCTAACAACTCTTTTAGTAATTCAAAGTGAAGTATCTCAGAAACGAGTGCTAACTTTTAAAAATGTTTAACGCCATTAAATTCAGCCTCGTCGACATAGTTTTACGTAATAAGTATCCATCTTGTTAAAAATATAAGTCTAGTTTTCCAGAATAAAATTTAAATTAATTATAAGAAGATGTATTTTTTTTATTATAACTACATGACAGCAAAACTTTGGCTGTCATGTAGTGAGTTGAGAAGCTGATATAATGGATCTTCACTACTTGCACATTAGCTGAATAACTATTATTTTAACACGATGACTACTTACACTATACATTACAATAACTAATTACTTCCAACCTGTTCAATAACGCATTTATTTTAAAGCATTACTAAAGTCATGATTAATAATTGTTTAATAATTTTTGGTTTCCCTGATAATGAAAAAAGTATTGAAAATTAATTAAGTTTTTGCAGTATATTCTAGGATGAAGTAAAAAAATATTTTTTGTGTAATTTCCATTACTAATAATTACTTTTTTTAACCAAAAATTAGTTATAAAGTAAAAAAAAATACGTTTCTAGCTTTTGCTTAGTGTAACAAAACTCGATATTTATATATTTAAAAAAATTTACTCAAAAAATTGTTTAATTTACTTTGATCTTAATACTAGATTTCGTAAAAAAATTTCTCCAAGATTGTTTTTAGATTCACTATATGTATTCATATCCCAAACGTAAACAAAATTCATTTGCTGCAATTTACAAATTGTGTTAGGTTTAAGGTATTTTTGAATACGTAGAGTCAATAGATTATTTTCATTCTAAATGCTTGGGTTTGTTATAGTCAGAATACATGTTTTGTTCATTGTGTATGAGAAAATGTGTGTTGGTAATTTTAGTTCAATGTGAATTTTGTGTTCTCTGTATAAAGAATTTTCGATTTTTAGAGTAAAAATTTCCTATATATTCGTAGAATAAAATCTGTATATTTTTTTGTTAGTTTTATGGTTTTTTCGTTTGAAAGTTGTATGTGAATGTGTGTATTTACCTTTGGGATAACAAATCATAAAGTTTATGATTTGTGGGCAGCAGTTTTACTAGAGAGAAAAATAACTTTTTGGTATTTCGTTTGTTTGTTTTCTGTTTCCAGTTGATGTTGTTTTTATGATGTTTTTGTTGATTTTTATACTGAAGACAGACTTTTGCTATTTACGACCATTGATGTTGTTGTTGATGATGATGTTGACTTGACCATCATGTTTGTGTAGAGGTATTATTAAGTAAAGTTTGGCAATTGTAACAAATTTTCATTTTCTTCAACTGATTTTTTTTTATTTCCAATATTAAATTTTGTTTTAGCACAGAGACATTTTTTGTGGGTGTATAATAAGATTCTTAAGATATTTTTGGTATATATTATTTACTATTTATAATTTGTTTTTTTTTTTTTTTATCTTGACACTTTTTTTTTTTACCAAATAAAGTAATTTGATTATTTACAAATATTTTGGAAGATATATTAGCTGATTATTATTTGCTTTACTTAAACTTCTTACTTAAAAATATTTTTAAGTTATTTTAAATTAACATAAAGAACTATTTTTGTAATTTGTTTTGTTTTTTAAAATTTTTTTTTTTTTTTTTTTTTTTACAAAAAAAATTCCGTTTTATTTTTATATTTTTCTTTTGTGTAATTTTTTTTTATTTAAAATTTATTCCGTGTTTAGTTTAACATCTATTCGTTTTGACATTATCATTATAACTGAAAATAGTATTTACTTCGTGTTTCGTTTTTTTCCTTTCTACTGCTAAAACGAGCCTTATTTTCAGATGCTGCTGCTTCTTCCTTTTCCAAATACACTCTTTTTCGTTTTTGTGTAAAATAGAATAAAAAAAAAAGAAAAGGAAAATAAAAACAGCAACATAAAAAAAATGTTTAATATTTTAGCACACTGATGTTTCAATCTCAACTGATTCCCATTTGTACCCACTTGTACGAAAACAATGTTTACTAAATAATTCCAAGAGCACGTAATAAATAAAAATAAGTATTTGTGCCTTTTAAATTTCTATGTTTTGGGTGTTTATTGCCAAAAGATGAAAATATATTTCGACAAAATATTGCATCTGTGAGGAACGTTGTTATTTATGAGTAACTAAAGGATTCAATGTTGTGTTCTAAAGAGAATTATTATGGAGTATTTTGCTTAGGAGAAAAATTAAACAGTTTAGTTTTCTGTGGAACGGGCTGGTATAATACATCGAAATGGTGTCTTTGTTAAAATAACTTCCAGTTAAGTGTCTGTTGTTTAACATTTACAATGTAAAAAAGAAATGTTAAATATTATAGCATTAAAGTTTGTATTGTGTTAAAAATAAAATAAAGGTGTATGATGTAAATAATTTATATATTTCTTTATATTTTAAAAGAGCCTAAGAGCTTAACAAATTTTAACTTGAATAATATTCGAATTTTTTGAAACTTACGTTCTTTCCATACAGATAAGTTATATAGGAACTAAAAGTATTTGTATTTGTTTTGGAAAAAAGGAATAAAATTCCAAAATGTTGAATCGAAAAAAGGAGTTTGAGATTTTGATAATTTCGCCGGCCAGAAGTGAAATTTTTGATCATTGAAGTTGATTTGTATTTTAAAAAATTTTATGAAAGAAAGAAAGTCTATCATTTCACAATATTTTTAGGAGTTAAAAATACTTAAAAAGATTGTTGAAAATTGCTTATTTTTGAAACGCCATAACATTTTATTGGAACCAAATTTTCCATGATTCTCTTTTTATTTTTTTAGGTAATTTATTTAATTTAAATATATGATACAATTCATTAAATGTAGGCCTGTTTACGAAGGCTAAATTTTAATTAATTGTTTTCTTTCAAGTAAAATTTTTGGTGAAATTTGATGTATTTGCAATGAATGATTCTTTATTTTTTTAACAGAAACAAAATGAATACCCAGATTTTTAATTTTCATATTAATAATATGAGAATTTGCGACAAATATAGACCGGAAGTGATAATAATACTGGTAGGCCAAAAAAAAAAAAAAAAAAAAAAAAAAAAGAAAAAAAAAATTGTACTGGATGGAATTCGACATGCTAAACACGAATATTTTTTCAGTTTTTATACTCTGCACTAACATAGGTGGTTGGGGTAACTAACGAATAATCATACAAGGGAAAATCGCCCAAAACTAGTGTTTATAAACCGGTTAACCGAAAACCCGGTTTTTTCTTCAAATGTCGGTTTTTTGCGAACCGGTTATTTGAAATATTCAATTTCGGTTAACCGGTTTATTCGGTTTTTTTGTGTCGGTTAACTGGTTTTAAAATTTTACTAAAAATATCATTAAATTTCCTTCTATTGTTGCCTTTTTCTGAATTTTAAATAAAAGAAAATTTTTTGAAGCCACTAAAAATACTAGCTATTTGAGTTAACAAGTAGTTAGGTGATATATTTATGTGTTGCAAGTTCAGTATATTTTAAAATTGTATGTATAATAAAATCAGATAGATAACTGAGCATTCCATTTACAGAAACTTTAATTCATACGAATGAAATTTCAAAAAAGAAGAAAATAATATTACACCTACTAATGTATAGCTTAAGAGAAAAATAAGATTTTATATAAGATAATAGGACAAAAAGAAATACTTTAAAAGTTGAACTAAATAAGTGCAGAAAATGTGCTTATAAATGATTAATAATTCTTCTAAAAATTAAAAACAATTCTCTCTTTAGCAGAAAAAAGGTTAATTATTTTTCCAATGTTATACAGATATTTATTATTTACATTTTTTTATAAAAATAATATAAACAATTCTTTAAGAGAAAAACTTTAAAAGCGGTGAATATAAATCATAATATAAAGTACATTTTCCTAAGTCTGAAGCTTCCTTTTTGGTGAGATAATTTAATTTAATTTTTAAATTAGAAAAATTTAAAAAAGAGAATATTAAGAAACTTTATACAACAATTTTAAATCATTAAAAAGCTTCAAAAGATGTACTAAAAGATGCCAGAAAAATTGCTTTTATAAATTATACACTAGTCTAAAAAAAAAAGTATTATAAACTTTCGATGTAAAGCAGTCGCTATTTATAAAGAACAGTGTTTATTATTTGGTATATGGTTGAACCTATAATCTAAAAAACACTTTTTTTAACCAAAAATATTTTTATTAATCTTCAACTTAGAGCAATTATCAAAATGTCGGTTAACCGGTTTTTAAGTAGACGGTTAACCCAAAAACCGGTTTTTAAATTTTACCCAAATTTTGGTTAACCATCAAACCGGTTTTTTAAAAAGTCGGTTTTTTATAAAACTACCCAAAACATAAATGTAAAAAGACCTTGTTTTTGTTCACAATGAATAAACAAAAAAAAATGTCAAAAAACCCAAATGCAGTGAACAATCACTAAATTTGAATTTGTCTTTTTTTTTGTAGTTTGTTCATTTATGGGGTTTGGGCGATCATTCGTACAGTTGGTTGGAGTTACGAGTTTGTGATGACGCGCAGAAAGAATTAAGCAACACCCACTTTAAAGTATACCAATCGACTCAGGATCACTTTTTAAGTCGATCTAACGATGTCCGTCTGGCTGGCTCTCCATGTAAAACTTTAGCACAAAATACAGGTCACAATTTTTAAGATCTTTTATGACACAAGGACGAAGCCTATTGAAATTGGTTATGATCGGTCTACTATTTCATCTAGCCCCTATATAAACGTCCTCCCAAAATAGTGATTTAACAAACATAAATGCCTCAACTATAGGAATATTTTAGCGAAATTTGAATGAGTCTTATACAAATATAAATCCATGTTCCAAATTTCATGCAGAATGGTCCATAATTAACCATAACTCCCATATAAAAACCTCTCTCAAAAATCACTGTTGGTTTCTAGTTAATATTTAACATAAATATGTTTTATAGAAGTAGAAAATACAGTACCAAATTTTATGAGGATCGGCCCATAATAGCTCCCATATAATTCCCACTTCTGGGAATCACCTTAAAATGCATAAATAACATAATATAATGTATACGTATGTTTCATAGAGAATTCATTACTCTTGTAAAAAGAGCGGTCAACAATTGGCCACGCGTTCCATATAGGACCACCCCCCAATTTTTATGCATATTCACAATGATGTAGGGTATCATACGGTCCGGCTTGACCGACTGTATCTTTCTTACCTGTTTCCTAACAGGTCGAGATTTTTTTATGGGCGTGTGTAATATTTTGCCGCAAATAACCCGATTACTCCAGTATATTTCACTATAACTCCAACAACAACAGTTTCGGAGTTATTTCATAATTATTGTTAAAAAAAAAAAGTTTCCAGCAAAATAAAATACCTTTTTCTCAAAAATGGTAATAACAAATAATCCATGTATCTTCAAAACTGATGCACAAATCTTGATTTTATTAAGTTAAGTGATGTATACTAACAATTAAGTGGAGATACACTGGTTGGCAAAATTTTTTCTTTTTTTTTTTTAAATAGATGAATTAGATGGAATTTAACATGCTTAGCAAAAATCAGCTTTTATTTTTTTCTATCATGTACTGATTTTCTTTTTTAGGTATGACTTCTACGACCACGCCTTTCGGCAGTCATACTTGTATAACTAGAGAATAGTTTGTTCAATTTAGATAAACTAAACTCCAATACATGCCGATTGAAATTATCTTCGATTTTTTGGTTCACTTAATATTTTTGTAGTTATTCGGAAATTTGTAGCGAAAAAATTAAAAAATTATTATGAGAAATTGATCCTTATCTCATTTATTTATTTTCATATCGATACCTTATTTTTTCAAGAACTGAAGTGATTCTAAGATAAATGATTTAAAAAGGCTATAGGGCCATTTCCATCATCAAATATAAAAATATATTTATTTTCCTGCGAAAAATTACAAAATTTAGAATATTTGCTGGGAGCATTGAGATTCCTAATCTTTTATTATATTTTAATATTTTTATTTTATTTTTTTTCACCCATCATTTTAAAAATATTAGAGTGTAGATTTTTTTTTACTGACTAACTGTGATGTACGTATAAGTATATGTACGTATATGTAATTCATTTCAGGCGAATTAAATGATATCCTCTGTTTTTTAAATTGAATACACACATAGTTTTATTGAAATTTGCATAAGTTTTATATATTTTTAACCCAACTGGACTTATTTCCTGAAAATGGGTGGGAGTCCTTGCTTTATCCATATTCTTTTTTTCCAAGAATTTAAGAAAAGTTGTTTTTAAAAGGCCAATTACTATTTTTTTTTTTTTTAATTTATCTTGCTATGTCTCTTCATACCCTTCACCAGAGAACTATAACTTTCCCATTTATTTCAAATAACATTAGTTTGAAAATACAATTAAGCCGAACGAATATTCCAAGAAAAATATTGATGCCAACAAAGTTAAAAATTTAGCTATTAAAGAGATAATTGTAAAATAGCGCCGAAAAATTTGTTGTGATAAAATGTTTGGTGTTAAACAAAATTTATAATAAACTATGAATCAATTTTTAAAATAATATACGTAAGTAAGCGATAAATAAATAAGATATATTATACATTTAAATATAATTTTGTAAATTAGTAATATCTGCTTCATATATAATATAATAAATTATAAATTATAAGGGAAATGGTCAATATCTTAAGTGTATAATACAAAAGGTAAAAATAATGTTGTTTTAGCTATATGTCGACTATAGTTTTTTATTTCACTTTAATTCATTTTTTTTTTTTTTTTGTAATTAAATTACAGTTTTTTTTTTTTTTCATTACAATGTCTTAAAATATTTCCAACTTTAATAGATATTTTCCTCTTTTTTGTTTGATTTGTCTGCTCATTGTTTATGTTAAAAGTACCAAAGTGTAAAATAAAATTACAATTAAAAAACAATCCCTTTATTATTCCCTT
The DNA here is from genome assembly GCA_951394005.1 of Protophormia terraenovae. Lineage (NCBI taxonomy): Eukaryota > Metazoa > Arthropoda > Insecta > Diptera > Calliphoridae > Protophormia > Protophormia terraenovae. The sequence continues at coordinate 1,150,438 of OX596074.1, read as the reverse complement.
ATCGCACAACAATTACAATAGCAGCAACAACGAAAAAACAACAACATAAGTATGATTGGTTGTATAAAAAGTAAAGCTTCATTCATACATACTTCACTCTAGATCACAATGAAAATAAAATTGGTCAGCAGAAATTTACACTGAAACAAAAAAAATTAAATAATAAAAAAAAAAAAAAACAATATATAAAAATAGCAACAAAGATGAGCACAAAAAAAGAATTTGGATGGCAGTAAAAACAGAAAAACGCTTGTGCTGTTGGCATAATTTGTGGTAATGTTTTATTAGTCCATTGGGAAGTATTACAATTTTAAATGATTTATATATTCGTGGTTAAAATTGAGAACCGAAATGAAAGATGCCAACAATAACAAATACCAAGAAAAATAACAAAAATAAAAAAGGGTTTTCAATAGAGACATGCCCAAATAAATTACAAAAAAAGAAGAAAATAAAAAAAATAAAGAGAAAAGATTTATAGTAATATTTTTTGAATATTCTTGTTTAAACATCAAAATTAAAAATTAATTGACAAATACCAAGAATAAAATGAGAATATTATAATACATATCACGTAAAAGAGATGTGATCCTTTTCATTTTCCTTGTATTTAATTTGAATATTTGTATGAGTTCCGTTGACGTTAAAAGTTTATCAAGCATTTTTTTATAATTGAATACAAGTTGACTGAATTTCTGAGAAATAAATGGAAAAATAGCTTGAACACACATACTGATATCATATACATATATAATATATTTACTACTTATGTGATATTAATATAATTCATGTTACTTATTTTTTTATAGGTACGTATATATTTACATATCGTCGATGCACTGACGATAAGTCATAAAAGTTTTATTGCTTATTAGATTGCAGATTTTTGGGCATTAATTTTATGAAAATATATGCCTAAAAATTGTATTTCACAAAATATACCATAAAAATGTAATACATGCAAACGTTTTTCTTTAGCAAAAAAGTAAAAAGAAAAATTAAAAGTTTTAAAAATATGTAGTTTAATATGATTTATTCTGAAATATATGACAAAATGTGCATTTTCCCATAATTAATGGAAACATATTCAAACATATTAACAAAACGATGTCATTTTTCGGTAAAATGTGTGATTCGGATAGATAACTAACTATCTTATGTTATCTATCCGAATCACATATTTTACAGAAAAATTACATCGTTTTGTTAATATAAATAAATAAAATGTTCAGAAAAATATATTCATATACATGGAAATTCGTACCCTATTGGTTATACATTTTCATTTTTAAAGTGTTTTCAAATATATGTATTAGTTCCGATGTTATCAAAAGGATTAATCAGTAATTTTGTATGGCTTTCATACACAAATTAGATTGTTTTTTCGCTCATCTGAAAAGTTGTTAAAATATAAATTTTCGTCGGTGATTCGACCATATGTATGTTCAAGTTAAATTTTATACTTTTTTATACGTTTTTTTTTTGTTAGTAATAGAAATATAAATAGATATTTTTTTAAATGGTTTTCCAAAACTTTAGAAGTAAAAAAAAAAAAAAATTGGTTGCTTGCCGATTTTCCTATTAGCGATTTTTAATAGGAAAATCTAGGACCCAACATATTTACTTTCTGGATCAAAGGATTATTTCATAACTTAAAATTTAATTTATTTTCGCACATAAATTCAATTATTTAAAAAACAATATTTACTTATAGTGGAAGTAATTAAATATGCAAAGAAAAAACAAAAACAAAACAAAAAAAAAAAAAAAAAAAAAAAAAATCAACTAAAATTTTAATTTTCCTGGAAATATTTCATAATATTATTAAACTGGTAATTTGCTTATTTTTAGTGAACTATACAGCAAAAACTATTTTCTCAAATCAATTTAATATTTTGTTTAGTTTACTTCCAATTTTCTGATTTGCCAATTTTTTATAACTGAATGGTTGGATTATTTTTTTTTTTCATTGATTCATTACTAAAGTTGAGTGCGGTGTATTACTTTTATTATACAGTATGTAACAACTGTTGTATAATTTCACTTGTTGAGTACATATATGACATAAATAACACATTATATACATGTAATGTGATTTTTTCAATTTATAAAATTTTATTATTTTTGAATTGATTTTTTTTTTTTTTTTTTTTGTTAACATATACGAAACTGTTATGTTTATATAGTTCGTCATAACCTATATTTACATTTCCTCAGAAATGAATGATATTTTGTTGTCCTATTTTTTTTTTTTGCCAGAGTACATTTTTTGTTACTGTTATTTTCATTTTTGTTTTGTGGTTAACTTTTTGTTGTTTTACATTTTCGTGGTAATAATAGTCACTGATAGATTTTTGCGGTTTTACATTTATCTACAATTTTTGAACTTTTGCATTCAATGTTTTACAAATTAAAAAAAAAGTATTAAAAAAAAGTTCAAATAATTATAGAAAAAAGCTTAAATTAAGGAGAAAATTAAATAAATGTTTAAATTTCAAATAAATTAAATTTATATTTAATAAATATTTTATTTGAAAAATAATATACACAGAAAAAATATGATACATAAAACGATTTATCAAAGATTGAAATTTAATTTTATCAATCATTCAATTGATCAAAATTCAAATTTTCTAATTTTTTGTATAAAATGGAAACAATTTATTGACTTTCAATTATTTTTCATATCATGTCAATTAATAAATTAATCAAATATAAGTGATAATTTGAATAACTGAATGTACAATTTTTTCGTAGGTTGAATTTCAATTAATAAAATAATTGAATACGTATTATTCGTAACTGAATTTGGATTTTCGATTTCTCTGTTTAAAATTTGAAATTAATTTATTACAGTACTTTGATTTTGAGCTATATAATTATAAAAATATTTGAAATCTTTTTAAAAATCTGATTAATAATTTAATTGAAATTTTGAAAATATATTTTTCTGTTTATGTATACATATAAAACTGATATTAATAATTTTGTTTTTATTTTTAAATGAGTTGAACTGAAACAATGTTATGCAATTTTTGTTGTATATATATATTTTGTTTATAAATATAAAATATATAAGTATTTATTATTTCCATATAAATTCTGACACCTTTCTATAATACTAAAATATTTATAATTTTTTTTTATGATTTCACATGCATATGAATCTCTTTCTTTCTCAAGAAAATAAATTTCTGAACATGTACATTTATAGTTTAATAAAGAAAACTTTATTATAATATCGAGTACAAAATACATTCTACTTTTTATTAGTTTCTTCAATCACATTCAGATTTCCTTATTAAAATTCATATTTTTTCAATGTCAAATAAAAATAAAATTATTTCACTATACGCTGTAAACAAATGTATGTATGTCAGATTTAATATAATAAAAAGTTGATAAAGAAAATATTATAAAAATGCAGCAAATATAAAATGAAAATTAAACTTTATTATATATTTCCCATACCTACACGTTCATCCATATATTTAACAATCAAAATAATTTGATTATTTCTTTTGCTTTTTATTTTTAATAGAATTTTACGTTTCTTTGTTGATTTTAATATAACAAGGACATGCTCGTGTTTTTAATATCTCCTGTTTTAACATTTTGACATTGCAAGGCACAAGAGAATGAGGATTTTGTTAGCCGTAAATAATATTGACTTTAATTTTAAGCCTCATCAGTTGATAACACGATTAGCTATATCTGTTTAACTATTAGAAAACTGAATGCATAACATTTGCCTTTGACTTTATAATTCGCTTAGGGATTCTTAGCTGAGCTACTCAGGCTTTAAGCTGTATCTGCACTAGTAAAATCTGTATATCTCCAGTGTCTTAGACTGTCCAGATAGCAGTGCAATTGCTGTAAGTTTTTAATAGTCTTTACCTTCAGTTTATTCAATATTTGATGTTGTACGAGAACTTACTTGTCTTGATGTAGTTTGAGGATGATGACTTTATGTCTTGTGCTATGGTGCATGTTAGCTAAATTGAATTGTATTAATCTAATAATATTATTTAAGAAGAGAAAGACAGAAAAGCAAATCTTGGTCTTTGAAAAAAATTTATGTTATTTTTGTTGTATGTACATTTCTGTCAATGTCATGAAGTGATTTATATGAACGCCCTTTAAATTATTATAAAATACAAAACAATATTCTGTTTGGGACTTCAATGGTGCATGACTTGGTCACAATTATCTTAAAATATATACTGAGTAAGAGCTTTTGTTGTTGTTTTCTATAAGGTGTTGTGAGTTTATTATTATTTTAAAATACCACACAATATTATGAAATGCTAAACGGCTATGGTAGCATTAGCTCCATTGTTTGATTTTGTTGATATTTGTTCCTGCCATTGTGCTTTGTTAATTATATCAACACTAGGGATTCCGGTTTTCTATTTAATTTATTTTATAATAAGATTTACCAGTATTTGCTTTTTTTTTTTTTTTTATAGAATTAAAAACTTTAGATTTTGTTTGTCTTCAGTTATTTATGTTTTGTGTTTTCTAAATTCTATTGAAAACAGTCAAGCCAGTATTAAAAATATTTCATTTATTTCATTAAGATTTTCATACTAATTATATAATATATTGGTGACATTGTCAACTCAATAAATTTTGTTATTAAACTTAAAAATATTTTATTTTTTATTTTTTTTGCAGAGATCAATCAAAATATCATGCTTAAAATGCTTTAATCTAAACAATTACTTTTTTGGTTTCAAGTTCTTTTTATAATTATTGAAATTTGCTATTTGTATTTCTTATTACCTTGTTATTGTTTTTCTCTATTTTTATTTTTTTTTTTGCAATTTTAATCTTCTTTATTCACATATCAAATAACATCAATTTGCAATCAATGTTGTTGTTTTTTCTATGTGATATGCTTTTTACCACAAAAGTGATTTTTTTTTGTACGATAACAAAGCAATAGCAACGAGGCAGTAAGAGAAGACAACAAAAAATGGATAAAGGAAATACTACAAGAACTGTGTTTACAGCTTGTATTTCTGTTTTGGGTATACGTTTAATACGGTTAACATTTATTGGAATTCAGACATGTAACACACATACATACAGTCACAAAGAAGCAGACATACTCAACTACACACATACATATACCTAAATATGTATGTAACAACAACAACAATCTCATAAAACAATTTACAATTTGTTTGTTTCAGTTTTACATTACACAAAAGATTTTCTGCCTGCTTTCGTAATCCTTAAAGAACAAATTTTCATTTAACTGAATGCAATCACTAACACCTACATGTAAGTATGTGTGCATTAACAAGCAATCAGTTACAAACACACGCTCACTTACATTTGCGTTTACATTTACCAATGTACACCTACATCACATCCCAACAAAATACACACCCACATACACTCACTGCTGTATTTACACATTCGTTTGTACGTACTAACAAACATGATTATGTGGTCGAATCAATGAACACTATGATTTGTTTTGTGCCAATAACTGTGGAAATTTGTATTGAAACATCTATAAGTAGGTGGCAAAGGGATTTATTTTCAAAGCTTACTTTCATTACCATCATTCCATGCCTTATTCTCTACCTACCCATTGCATTGCTAATATTTTCCCTCTGCAAAAATCAGCAAAACAAAATAATAATGAAGAAAATTTTTCATTATGGAAATTTGATAAAGAAATGTCTACGGATATTTTTCAAAATTCCGTTTAATTTTTTAAAGTTTTGGTTAAAATTTAATTTTTGTTTCAGATTTAATATTGTGCTAATTTTGTTCATCTTTTCACACCTAAAATCAAAAATAGCTTCTCTTAATTCATTTATGAATATTTAATGAATTTATATACCAGTTGACCATGCACGCCAAACTGCATTCATTCATACATATGCATAAGCCTACAAATACACACTTATATATTCATTCATTCATACATACTTTTATAAATATGTATGTATATGCCAGTAGCAAAAATATGAAATTCAAAAATAAAATAAAAATAATCCTAAATCACCTTTACAACACAGACAATTCCAACAGCAGCAACAACAACAATGAAAACTAACAAATGCAAAACCACCAACAGCAGCAGCAACATCATCATTGCTACCACTGCTGCTATCACCACTAACACCATTATCTGTATACAAAATACCAAAAAAAAAAAACAAAAACAAAATTGACCATACAACGAACGAATCATCAACAACAGCCACCAATGTATTCTCAGTCTTACGAATGAACGAATGACTGAATGAATGAATAACTGAATGAATGAATGAACGAATGCATATTATATATATCTACTATATGTATATGATCCTACAAAAATCATCAAATTAAAATCTCATCATTTTATACAAAGTTTATTTATATATGTATACATATGTATATGTATGTGTGTGTTATTTAGTAAGTATAGTTATATTGAATGAGTAGGCCTACTTTTTGGCACTTTATTTGGTTTGTGGGCTAAGGGACTTTTTCTATCTGTTTGAGCAAAATATTCCAACCACAGGCAACAGAAACAACAACAAAATATAGAATTATGTATGGGACCACAACTACTATCACTGTCCACCACTATTCACCTACAAAAAAAAGGAAGAATTGTTTATGTGAAAAGGAATAAATAATTTGTGTCTATACTTATATTTATTTTGAAAAGGTGTAGGTTATACAATACAGGGAAAAAAATTTAGTGGAATGTTACGAAAAGATTATACTATTGCAACCTAATTAAATATTTCCAAAATTATCATTAAAAACAAAATTTTCGGTAGTTTCTGGAACTGATAAAAATGGATTGGGTAAATGTTTGATTACTACAATGAAACTGTTTTTCATCTTTAATTCTCTGCCAGCGAATAAAAATATCTAGTAAGGTACATTTTGGCTAATAAAAAGTTTGAAGATTTTTTTAAAAATTTTCTCATTTTGAGCTTGCTATTAAAAAAAAGAATTCTTAAATTTTTCTCTGGGGGATATTGTTCTATGAGGGTACTTTTCTGATCAACAAATTATTTAATTAAAACTAATTTATTATAATTATAATATAAAATTCAGAAAGTGGTCTCATAAGGGTCCTAAGGTCAATTGTTTACCAATATTTGTATTAAGTGAAATTTATATTTCTATAGAACATATGTATGCAATACTAACATTTATATGGGACTTATGTACTTTTGGGTGATTCCTGGAAGTGGGCCTTATATCAGAGCTATGATAAATTATAGACAGATCCTCATAAAATTTGAAAGTGTGGATCTTACTTAGATATACAAAATTTATTTGTGACAAACAATAACTTGATACTAATATTATTTTTTGGAATTCATGCACGTTATTGGGATTTTCGGAGGAGGGATTTTTTTATGGGAAATTTGGCACTCAGATTTATGTTTATATGTAACTTACTTAAATTTGCTGAATTTAATTAAAATATTTGTATATTTAAGTCATTTATGAGCGTTGAAACTAGGGTTGCCAGATTCAAATTTTGTTCTTATTTGACATTTCTGAAAAGCAAGCTTGATTTCCAAAAAAGAACTTGACAATAGACTTCATCCAATAATCTTTTACCTTTTATATGAAACCTACATATATAGAATAGATAAATTTATATTGTCAGTATAATAAAGTTTCTGGGAGAATAAGTGTGGATATAGTAGCATATCCGCTTAGCCCATGAAAAATATTAAGAAATGGGGTATTCGATGTTCGTAATTGTTATTTGAAAAAATAAGCATATGGCACAGCTTCTTTATATTGAATCAACACAAATATAGTGGTCTATGTATAAAATATCGTAATCAATATGTTCTGTTTAAATTTAAAACAGCCCTCTTTTGTAAAATAATTCGTATATCTCAGATTTAAATGCTTTTAAGATTATTTAAAATTCAATCATTATGTTGTGTAGTTCTGTAGAAATTTCACTTTTAGGGTTCACTTTTAAAGCAAAAAACTTTGTATCCTATAAAATATAAAAATATTCTTTCGATCTTGTCTTTATCAAAATATAAAATATTCTTAGTAGCTACAAATTATTTTCAACTTGACAAATTACATTTGAACTTGTAACTTGACAACTTCCAAAATATATGGACAATCAAGTTCAATCAAGACCGTCTGGCAACCCTAGTTGAAACCCTATTCCAGTGGGATATTTGTATGGGGCAGGGTGGAGTAATGGACTGATCAAAACCAAATTTTAATAGGCTTTGTCCTTGCACCATGAAAGGTGATCTAATATTGCGACCAGTAGTTTGATTAAAATTTTGTGAACGGACAGACTAACGGACGTATATCTTAAATATCACTTGAAGCAGTATTATTATACTCATAAGGTGATTCAAAGGTAATTGGTATACAATATGTTTTATCTTAGACCTTTATTTTTGAGTGTTATAAACATCAGTAAAAACCCATATTTTTGGTGTATTCTGTTTATTAATATGCACGTTTGAGTGATCTTCACTAAAATTTTTTTTTTTCTACATTACACTAATTAAACAATTCGTATTGCAGTTACAAATTATACATCACATTTCATAGTAGATTTCTGATTATATATATAAAAAATTGTTTAATTTATATTCGCCTCTGGTTTTAATTTTTACTAAATTATTCAATAATCGACTGTATTATTTTATTTGTCTAAGTGTTGATCATCCGCCAAAATTTTCATATGCATACATACGTTGTGGTTTAGGTATTGAATTTAAAATCATGCGTTAATTTCATTTTGAAAAGGCAGGCTAATGAAAAATCCTAGAATACCAAATACCAACAACAGGAAATTATGATAGCTGGCATTTTTGTTCATATGTGCGTGGATATATTGACAAACTTACAACACATACAAAGGATGAGAAAATACACATCATCCTAATGATGATGATGACGAATATGACGATGAGCAATAATGCTGCTATTGCTGACTACCATCAATGGTGATGATGTTGGCGATGATGACTATGATGATGGTAACAATGGCATGCATCCATTGGTTGCATATAAAGCAACCACTAATATGAAAACATTGTGTGTATGTAATTTACATACACATATCTAAAGTATTGCAATAAAAAGTGTTATTTATTATTGTACTTTCTGGAAATATTATTGGCAAATTGATTTAAGAATTTGTTTTGAAATTAAGCTGCTCTTGTTATTTTTATTCTGTATTCCAAAGTGTCTTTACGCTTTAAAGACAGCAATTCAAAATTATATTTATTTCTTAGTCAAGCTCCAATTTAAAGAGAAAACTTAATTGCTCTTTTTAAAAATTTTTATTCAAAAATAAAAACATCCATTCAATAAAATATCTGTTATTTTTATTATCTACTGAAATTAATCTGATTATCAACGAAATATTTATTTGCTATTTGCTATTTAATTGCAGAAAAATCCTTAGTTTTGCAATTCTATTCTCATTCTTTTCTAACAAACTTGTACTGCTCTTTGTGCAAAACTCTATTTACTATATGTATATATATATACATATATATACATATAATAACGAAAAGAATTTGAACATAAACATGCATTTGAAAGTAATGACACAATTGTTTATTGTCTGTACAAAATTGTTATTTATTTTTTGTTACTTTTATACGCTACATATATTAAAAGTTAAATTTGGTGAAAAGCAACCATAAGGGTAATTGGCTGGAAAAAATAAACAAGTATATTGACGAAAATTATTAAAATTAAAAATTTACTAAGCAATTAACTAGGGCAAATAGATTAGAATTAAATAGCTACTAGAAAGCATATTAGAAAATTAATGTATACAACAAATAAGCTATTAAATAACGTAAAGAAATTTTTAATAATATTCATGAATCATGATGTTAACGAACAATTTTGTAAATACAAAATTTAATAGAAGTATATTTATATGTATTCAATAAACAAAATATGAATTAATTATTTTGCTTACTTTCTTTTGAATTTTTAAAATTATATTTATAAATTTTTCCTAATTTTTATTAAATACTGCATTTTGTTTATTGGTTAAAAAATATAAATGTTGTTGTTTAAATAAAACTATTGTTTTGGTTCTACTATACAATTTAATTTATATAAATTAGCAACAATTTAAAATGCTTTTCATGTTATACCACATTAAACACCTTTTTAAATAAATTATAGGTAAATTTAGCTTTGTTGTAATCTTTGACTTTATTGAATTCTATAGAGCATATTTTTTTAAAATTTTAATCTGTTGTCATTTGATAATTCCAGGTAATAATAGAGACAATAAAAAACAAGTTAAGCGAAAAAAATAAAATTCGAATAGACAATGTATTTATGAAATTTACAAACTGTTTATGACAGCAAACAGTAATTAAAATAATTGTGCATAAATTACAGATTAACAAATCGCAACAATCAAAAATCTATTTTATAATAACAACAATATAAACAAGTAAAGCTCTAAAAACATATACACATAAACATAAATAGATAAAATATATATTTACACAGTCTAACAAACAAACAAACATACACATTGTTTACATACATACACCATCATAATTTATAATTATTAAAAAAAAAAAGAATAACAATAATATTGAGAACGTATTCATTAATACACATGAATGAGCACAACAACATAAACAATTGACAATAGCAATTAACAATACATTACACAGACTAAAAAAGGGGGAGCGTTAAAAAAACAGTAGAAATGTTTTACAATACAATTTAAAGGACTAGAACTACTACTCCACATAAACACATTTATAATTATTATGAATCAAACGAATAAAAAAACTCACACACACAAGCCAACCATTGAAAAAATAATATCGTGATGATTTAAAAAAAATATATATTTCTATGTAAATTATTATGGTTAGTGTTGAAAATATTAAAAAATACAAAAACAAAAATAACATTGAGATAAAATACTAATAACAAAATAATAACACAAATATACATATTTACGGTTTTCACAGTTTTATATATACGAACAATATGTTTGTGTGTTTTCTGTATCAACTAAATTCCTAAAAATTTGAAATAATATAGAATATTTTACGAAATGTGACTGCTTTAAATGTAAATTTTTATTAAAAGAATACTATAATAATAGCAACAGCAGCAATAATAACAAAAACTATTCTAAATATTTGCATTATTATCATTATTACTGTTATTGTTTTTCTATTATTTCTTCAGAAAAAAAAAAAATAAAAAAATCACCAAAATGAAAATTAGAAATAATAACAACATAAATAACAAAATATTTATAAATTCAACCATGAAATGAGTTTTTAAAATATAACTGTAAATGACGAATATTATAACACTCTAATTTGGGAGTTATAAATGTTTAAATTAAGATTTGGAATAAAATATTATATATTAAGGGTTAAATGAAAAGTCATAATGAAAGGTAAACTTGGCGTAATAAACATATATTACTGCGATAGTTAACATCATCTAGATGTGATCGTTTCTATATATATATATATATATATATATATATATATATATATATATATATATATATATATATATATATATATATATATATATATATATATATATATATATATATATATCGCTTGGTTTATTGGAATAATTAAATTTTGCAAAATATTCTATTGTAATGATCAAATGTATTTTAAAACGAGAAAGAAAGATATAGTCGATCAAGCACGACCATATGATACCCTACACCAATGTGTACATTAAAAATCGGGGAGAGATCTTTTATTAGCCTTCGTCCAATTGTGGACCGATAATCATATTGTGTAAAATAAAATATACGAATACAGAATATTACGTCGATACTAACATTTATATGAATTTATTCACTTTTGGGTGATTTCCGAAAGAGGGCCTTATATGGGAGCTACGGTCAATAATTGACCGATCTTCCTGAAATTCGGCACATAGATTTAGACTTATATGGAACTTATATGAGCAAAACATCAGCACAAACCCATAATACCAAACGGTATAATAAAATTTCTCACCAAATTTATATTTTATGTAGGTATATTTTTATATGTTTTTAATAAAAAATTATGTTATCTTCAAGGTATTGTATATCGGAAGCCATAAAATTTATAGATATTATCACAAAACCACTTCTCATTTTTTGTTATCAGAAACGAATCAAGTCTGTTTTTGATATCTTGTACTGAAGTAAATCGTATTCCAGGGATATTTGAATCGACTGGAACAAAAAATGGGAAAAAGGAAAATATCTAGACTATACAGCGGGTGGTACAAAACTTCTCAAAGACCTAGTTCTGTGGGCATAATTCGGCAGTTTTTTGTTCAATTCTATGTATATGTATGTCAAGTTCAAAAGGGTCTTGACTGGCCCGTATTAAATATATATAAAGCTATCTTTCGGAAAAGTATACAAAATTAAATGTTCTTTAGGATGCATCGATATGACAAGATGGATTCAAAATATACTATTTAAAAATGGCATACATATGTTGAAAGTAAATGTCAGGGATACCATTAAAAAAATACCTATTACTTTTGCTATAATAATTTTTTTTCCCAATGTTATAGTAATAGAAATTATTGTCCATATCTGAATTTTTAAGTTAAAATTATAATTAAGGCTAAAAATATTATTCTCCATAAATGAGAAACATCATATCAGGTATGTTGAAAATATAATTATTAACAACTTATAATAAATGACACACTTCTGATTCCATCAATTACAGAGTTATTTGTGGTAATATAGCAGGGTTGGAGACATACAAAAATTATCTTTCTGCGTCTCTTGGCTTTAGTTCATTTGGCACCCAATTCCCTTGCTTTTAAGAAGGTCTTTAAATTGTTACTTGATTTACTCCCTATGATTCTGTAAGAATTTTTTGGATTTTAGAAGAGCAAAACCTCCAATTCTTTACCTTAAACTTTTTTGGCTGCCTAGGAAGCTCCTTATTATGCACATCGAAATTAACAGTTTTAAAACTTCTAAACTAAAAAATCTAAAACATTGTCACTCAAAACAAGTTGCTTTAGCTAATGCATAATCTCCAAAAATATCAAAATAAATCAAAATAAAGTGAATGACCTTCCGCTCGGTTTTTCAAAAAAAAATAAAATATTTCGCTAAAGCTTTTAACGGTGCTGTTAACGTTTCAACAAAATTCATGAAAACCAAAAAAAGAAAATCCATCATGAGTTCTGATAAAGGAAGTCTCACAGAAAAAAAAATAAAAAAAATAATAAAATTTTTCCGATGTCTAATTATAGTCTATAAACTCTACTTTGATATTACGAAAGAGAGGTAACAAGTCAAATACCGATTGTAGATTTTCAATTAGTTTTTTAATTAAAAAAATACTTACAAAATACTATAAATAAAAATATCATCTATACATTCTTATAAATTTTTTTACTATAGGTTTAATTAACATATCCCAGCAAAAAATTTGGTTGCCATGTAATGATAATATTATGATTCTTTACTAGTTACACATTATATAATTCAATATTTGAAGACGGTGATCAAATTGGAGGCAACAAATACCTAATTTTATTAAAATTTAGCATTTTAAGAAGTCATTACAAGAACTAATAACTTCCAACCTGCTCAATAACTTGTAGATTTTAAAGCCTACATAAGTCATTATTACATTACATACCGGGTTATTAATAAGTTGTTAGTAAACTATTTCCATGTAATGCATACGGTATGTTCTTGTCATTCAAAGGTAACTACGTCCATAACTAATTGTCATTACCAAGTTTTTGCTGGGGAATTTATAAAATTAATCTATAAATAAGAAAATTTTAAAAAATGTTTTTACTTAAATCAATTTCAAAATGTACTTAAAGAGTTAACAAATATTCATCAACTGTTAATTTAAAGAGATAAATAAAACATTAAACTGTATTACTTTTCTAAAATAAAAAAATTATACAAATTATAAGAAGATAGTTCATAAATTAAATTCAAAATGTTTTCAACCAGAATATAGAATACTTAGACAATTGAAAACTTATTTACCCGAAGAGTTCACTCTTTTTCTATTTCTGCATGTAAGCAATGAGAAGCAAAACATAATGATACCTTTATAAAATTACATAAATTATATATTTCCTTAACTGTATTTTTTTAGACTTAACTATGTTATTTTTTTATATTTTTTCCAATAGAAGCTCTGGATTTCTTAGTACTTTATTATTTTTCTAAAAATTTCCTACTAAATCTGATTAAAACCTCTAAATGTGACAGAGTTAAATTTTATATTGCTTAATTTATAAAAAAGTAATCCTATTTTATTACTTTAACTTATTAATAAAAATTGTTTATGAATTTTTATTTGCATTGTTTTGATACTCATTGTTGGAATGCATGAACGTAAAGAAGATTCATTTTATTATTATGATTTTTTAATTTTTTTCTTATATTCAAGCAATCAACCATAAACATTTATCAATGAACTTATGATGGAAGAAACATTTGCTTCTTCAACTTTTTAAGTACATCAACAACAGACACAACAACACATAATGTGAGTATATATTTCTACACATAAATGTAATCATATCAATGGTTATATAAATGTATGTGTATACATATATGTTTGTATAGCTGTATTGTTTATGTATATGTGTTTACCATTTGTTTATATTAAAAGTTGTATTGCATACATTAAGTGGACTTTAGTTGCCATAGAATAACAAAAGTCCTTCTTCGTCGTATTTTTTGCTCTGCTCACTTTTTTTCAGTTTTGTTTATGTCTTGCATTATATACATTAGAAAAGAAAGAAAATTGTAAATGTGTAAAAAAAGATACAATGAAAAACTAACAAATTTAAAACAACACTTTTGCATATATTCATGTAACTCTGTGTGTTTACAAATACAAACACATATATTAAAGTGGACCAGAGCATGTGTTTCATATACTCGTTGTGATACATGACCCTTTAGCAAGGAAACAAGTATTAGATGTTCAGCACTTACATTAACACACGCTATCACAAACATACATACATACATAGAAATACTAAATATGAAACACACACATGTATCTTTAAAACAACCAATAATGTTATGTTGTTGCTGTTACTGTATCTTCATTGAAAATATACAAACATAATTGTATACTTGTGTATATTTTAAACAGTAAATGTTTGTGCATATGTATGTGGGTATATGAATATAGAATGTCTAAGTTGTGATGTTTAGACGAACATAAGCTATGACATGATGAACAGCATGGTTTGCTATAGATTCCTACGTTTTGTAGAGAAAACCTATAAGAAAAACATTAGATGGTGATATATTGAAAACTCAGTGTATGCATACCACTCTCTCTTCTATTGCAAAATACAAAGTATCTCTTCAGTGACGATAACCAAACTAAAATAACTTGTAGGACTTGTACTACTACTACTACTTTCATTACTTTAACTACTAGCATTGTTTTAACTACAACTACTGCTTTTGCTACTATTACTATTACTACAGCTGCTGCTATGTCTGCTACTACAAAAGACCAGCAGCTTTTGTTAGAAAACAGAAATTTTTGTACTTGTTGAAATTGTCTTTGTATTTATTGTTATATCTAATTTAGAGTTGCCATATTACAATTAAAAGTAACTGACTTAGCTTTGAATCTTAATTATTTAATATAAAATTGGAAGCTACTAAGAATAAATTATTTAAAAAAAAGTGAAATAAATAGTTTACAACTATATGATATTTAAATTTCATTAAGAAACTTAAAACAATTTGGTAACACTTTTAAATATGGTACCTTCTAACTCACATATTAGAGCCCGTATACGATACATCATCGTTTTATTTTGATAATTTATATATAAGAATATTAGGGGTTTAACCTTTTGTAATTTTTTTGCAATTATCAGAATTTAAATAGCATATGTAGGCCAAACACGCACCAAACACGCTAATGTTTTCGAACTAATAAGGAGTGAGATCGAAAAATTATTAACATACATAATATTAAATAACTTGGAAACGGTTGATCTTAGAGTTTTCATCATTTTTTTAATCATTTGATAATTAAGCGCAGATCACAGAAATATATAATTTTTATGGTTCTTACCACTAATTATAAAATTGTGGACCATTTTTGAAAACCCTTTCTTTGGAGATTTGATAGTTGCTTCAGTCACTTTTTTGGAACAATGTGCACTGTCTTCTGTTAAAATCTTCGGTATTTTGGGACACCTTTTTTGTGCTCTTCAATTCACTTTTAACAAGAGCTCAATATCTCTCCACTGGTCTAAGCTATGGACAATTTTGAAAATTGACCTCTCTTGGTACTAAAAACTATGTTATTGATTTGGTACCACTCCACAGCTTTCCTACCGTAGTTACATGATACCAAATGGGTCCAAAAATATGTGGACACGTTGTGCTTTCTTAAGAAAAGAAGAAGTCTTTTTTGCAAATATTCCTTTATGCATATTTTGGTATTTATATATCCGAATGTATCAAATGACTTTCCTGTTTTGCCGCAACTGCAAAAAGCTTGTCATACCATGAATTTTGTAAGAAATTTTTGCTGCTTTTTGGTCTTAAACTTATCTCCAAGATTGCTTCGAGCATTAGCAATAAAAATTTTTGAGACGCAAGCTGCGAAGATTCTGCCAGCACCTACGTTTCTTCGTCAATTATACAGCTTGAGTATTTTTGTATGAAATTTGGTTTTAAATTCCGAGTCCTATTTTTGGCTTGTAATTTTTTTTTTTCAGAATTCCAGTTTGGAATTTTTTGAACTTTATATGTTATCAACTTTCCCATTAGCTTTAAATTTTCGCACCAAATAGTCGAAGCACTGAGAAAGCAGAGCTGATTTTCTACCAGATGTGTTTGGAGTTCCTTTCAATATGCCTTCAATTTTCTGGCCTTCCCAATATCATGTGGTCCTTTTTTCTTACCGAACTAGGTTTCACATCAATAGTCAAATTCTCCTGATACTGTTTAATAACATTAGAAACGGTTTTACGGACGACATTTAATTCGATCTCACTCCTTAATATTTATTATCTTGAAATATTGGAATATTTTGTACAATAAATAAGATCCTTGGTGCAGCTCGCTTATATAGTCTTCAATACAAATATTTTTTCTTATAAAAAGAGACATTAATGTGAAAATGTAAACAAGTAAATAGTTTATAGTAACCAACAAATTAAAAACATCATGCAAATCACACAAAACATTGCAGTTTTACGCACAATTATGTTTGATACACATTTTATTTCAATATTTTTAAAAATTTGTAAATACTAAATTCCTGAAAGTTTTCAGAAAAGGCTTGCGGTGTTGAAGGTTTTTGGCCCAAAATGATAAAAATGTAACTTCAAATATCAGTACAGTATTGTCCATATCATGTACCTTTTTTTTAGTTATACCCCTAATGAATATAAGCTACAATAGTTACTAGCTGCTGGAGTTGTTGATATGTTTTTGGCTGTTTAGTTTAAAGATCTTTTTTTTTTTTTTTTTTGTTGGTCTTTTTAGAACAGAAACTTTGTTGTATGTTTTGGTTAAACTCAAACTAACACAGGCTCTTGTAGATTTACATGGAAACTTGTACTTTTACAAAAGTCTTTTTTTATATTAGTTTTCAGCAAAATGTTAAAATTTTCTCAGAAACATTTAAAAATTACTATATACTTACACATATATATATACATACATGGTTAAATGAACAGTTGCATACATATATATACATGTAAATATTTAAATATAAATGTATAACAAAAAAAAATATAAACAAAATGTCCAACTATAATCCTAACTGATGTTTCTATTAAACTTTCACATATGCTTTTTGTTATGCTCTCTTCTTACTCTCTCTTTTTATTTTCTGTAGTATATTAGTTTGTTATTGTTATTGCTGTTGCCAAATTACAAATACACATAAATATGTAATGGTTTGTTTTAATGTTTGTTTATTAAATACAGTTTCCACATTTGTATTTAAGTTTATTTAAGCGATGAGAAAAAACTACCAAAAAATTTGGAAATTTGTAAAATTTAGTTCGTGAAAAAAAAAAAAAAAAAAAAAAAATGAAAGAAACAAAAAAGGATTTTAACTGGCCTTGCAAATTTTATGTATATATTACTAGTTAAAGAAATTCTCAGGAGTTTTATAAATCAATTTATTATTAAATTTTATATCCAAAACAAAAGCTAAATAAACGTCCCATAAACATTTCATTTCGTAGCTCCCAAACTCTTCTTTTTCTTTGGGTAAAGCATTGTTACTCCTAATACTTGCTTTAGAAAACAAATGTAAAACTTTGTAATTTCAATACGTATGTAAGTTTGCTCTTATTGTTGTTGTAATTTTTACCAACAATTTTTTCTCATCTATTAACAAGTTTTGGATGTTTGTTTGTTGTTTTTGTTGAGAAATGTTAAATGAAAATAGTTGCACCCTTAGTGAAGGCAATAAATTTTAAACTTGACTTTTATATAAAACGCGTTTTTTTTTTTTTTTTTTTGGTATTTCTACTTTTAACAGATTTGAAAAAATAACAAAGTTCTTGTTTCATGTCCTTGGAGTATTTGTAGTGGCACCAGCAATAACAATAACAACAAAAACAACAGCAGCAACAAACAATGATAACAGCATTATGTAGGAGTAACTGAAAAACAAAGTTTAAATGGTAACAAATTTTTTATATTCATTTTTTTTTTATTTTATTTTCAGTTTGTTTGAAAAATATTATTCTTTTTCTCTCGTTTATTTTTTTTTTAGTTGAAAAAATTTACTTTTTTACCCATAAACAACATATTGCAAAAAAGTAAGAAGTGAGAACACGAGAGTTTTTTTCCTGGTATTGTATTGGTATGTAGTTTGTTTTATTTTCGTTGAGGGTTGAAAATTGTTTTTCTTTTTTTTATTTTGACACAAATCAATTTATTGCTGCTAAGAAATGGGCTCTAAATAGTTTTGTGTAGAAACACGCCAATAAAAACAATAAAGATCGAAAACTTTTCGCGCATTTGTTAGAAATGTTTTCGCGGTATAAATATTTCAATAATAGCTGCTGGTATTGCACAGATATTGCAGAACTGAAAAAAAGGAATGGTATTTAATAATTGTGCAGTTTTGCAACGAAATGTTTAAGGTAATCATGAAATAGTTATAGTTTCAGTTACGTGAATTATTATATCTTATATATATTATTGAAATTAATGCAACATAATTTCGGAATTAAAAATTAATATTTACAAAAATAAACTACCAATATTTTTATGTAATAAAAGTTAAAAAAAAAAAAAAAATCAACAAAAAATATTGAAGAGCATATAATGTGAGAGATTAATTTAAATCGTTTTCTATTTTCAATTAAATCAAGTTACTGACAAGATATTTTTTGTTGTACAGAAACTTTTCTCAATGTCTTTTTAAATATCTTTTGTATTTTGAAATTTCTGTGTAGTAAATCTAAGGCTTAAAAATTAATTGAATTTTCATAACGTTTTCCTAATCTTTTATGATTGCTGTAAACTCTATTCAAATCGCTAAATACATAAAGGAATAATTGTAAAATAAAGAAAATAATTTTTTTTTTACAAAGAAAATTGAAGTATTAAAATTCTGTAAAAACACTTTATAACAATACGAGCAGTATCAGTAATGGTTGAATGATTTTTGGAAGCAACGATACGTTTCTTATAGTAAAACAAACGCAAAAACTACCAGCAACACCATA
The DNA here is from genome assembly GCA_951394005.1 of Protophormia terraenovae. Lineage (NCBI taxonomy): Eukaryota > Metazoa > Arthropoda > Insecta > Diptera > Calliphoridae > Protophormia > Protophormia terraenovae. Next base: position 1,130,719 of record OX596074.1, on the reverse strand, counting down.
AACATCAATAGCATCAGCATCATCACCAGCAACAATGACATTAACTACACAGAAAACAATATCAACACCACTACAGTTATTTACTTTAATTGTTGTACATTTTAATTTCATTTTTTATACTTTGGATTTTTTATATACATATATATATATTTTTATTTTTGCTCCTTCTACAACTGGAAAAGCCTGTATTTAAGCAAATGTTCATGTTAAAACAAACCAAAGCAATTCATGGACCACACAGGGCAGGATGGCTGGCTGGCATGTAGGCCAGTTGGCAGGCTGGAGGTTGTATTCTGTGATTGCGACTACGACTGTGTTAAAATGTTCATATTTGTGGTTAAAAGCAGAAGGGGGTCACAAACTACATAAAAATATTTATATAAAAAAAAATTATTGTTTTGTTTGGATTTTCCGTTTATTTTTTCCTTTTTGCAAACGAAAAAAAAATCTCTAAAGTTTTTGTTCATTTAAAAACATGAAAAAAATCACGTGCGACATACCCTGGAGACTTAATGGTGTTTGGTTTGGGTTCACTTTTTTTTTTCTTTTTCATAAAATATTTTTTGTTTTTTTTTGCCATTTGTTGGCTGTAGCTTTGGCGAGCCAGTTTATGATGTTGTATAATGTATTTTTTATTTATTTTTTAGGAACGAAAATAAAACAAATACAGCAGCAACAACAACAAAAATAAAAAGCAACATAAAACGAAATGTAATTTAAAGTAAGTTGTCATTTTATGATGGTAATGTTTTCAGTATTGTGATTTTAATTTAGCTGGGTGTTGTTTTTCATTATTTGCATTATTTTTGGTCAAAAATGTTTTGACCTCGAAAATTAAATAATGAAAAAAATATATGACAAATAAAAAATAAAAAAAAAAAACATAAATGGAAATGGAAATGTAACGTCAGAAAATTGTAAAATGAATTTTTCTTTTTGTGGTAAAAACATTTATATATTCATTTATTTACAAAAAATGTTGCTCACGTTTTATTTGCGCAGCATTAAGGTGTTTTAAAATTAATTTTTCTTTATTAAAAATTTGTTTGTAATAAGTAAATTGTTTGCCAGGAGGGGAGGGGGAGTAAAAGTTAGAGAAAATTATTACATTAAGACGTAGTTAATTTTTTAATGGTGGTATTCACAATTAAAAATATAAGACTGTTGTTCTTGATTTTTTTATTTATCTTTAAGTAGATTTCAAAATTTATGTATGAAAAATTCCCGTTACCAAATTTCTATTCAATAAGAATTTTATTTTTTGGTTTCCATTAAAATTTTATAAATAAATGTTATGATTAGACAAGGGAGCTAAAATAATGAATTCTATTTAGAATTAATTCACGTATAAATTTAGTTTATAAAAACTAATTTAGCATTCTTTAAAGTCATCCCTCAGAAAATTATTATTAGGCTTAATTCTTTAGGCTTGACATTATATTAAATTAATTCCCTAAAGAATTAATTCCTTATTGAATGAACATTCAATTTGAATGATTACATTTTTTTTAATTCCATTCTTTTACAAAATAAATGAAAAATATGTAGAATTAATTCCCTATAAAATTAAATTCAATTGAATGATATATTTTTTCTTTTATTCCCTTCTACTACAAATTGAATGACAATATTTTTCTTTAATTTAATTTTTATATACATATGTATATATATTTTGAAAATAAGTATTTAAATAGTCGGAAATCAGTGGTATTTGGCTAAAATCAATACAAAATCAACATATCCAGCTAAACTCTACACAAAATAGAAGATGATTGTGTCCAAATAAACTTTGTAAAGAAGCTACACCTAATAGTTTTAAAGACAAATAATACTCGTAATATGTTCCCCTTGAGATCTAGGGATAAATTCTATGAATCATAATAAGCAAAGTATATACAACTGATGAAATTTAGTACATGTTCAATACAGAACTAATAAAAATAATAGATATCTCATACTAAATGTGAAGCACGCCCCGAAACATGTATGTACATAAACGTGGTTTGCCACAAATCGTTTTTGCTATTATATAAAATTGTTTAAAATCTAAAGAATTAAAGAATAAAACTTTAATTCAATCTAGTACAAATTGAATCGTTGAACAATTTTTTTAATTCAATTTGTAAGTAATAGTTTGAATTTAAACAAAATTGAATTAAATCAAAAGAATTAAGCATTCCCAAAGAATTAATTCATAAATGAATTAATTCCATTATATCAAAAGCTTTAGGAATTAAGCTACAGAATGAATTATGATGAAGTTATTTAAGGGAATTAATAATTCTATATGATTTAATTAAATTTTAAAAAGTGAATTAAAGAATTAATTCTTTCAAACAATTACAAATAAAAAGAGATATTTTTCAATAAAATTCATGCATAACTTTTATCTATATTCCTAATTAACCTATTCCTAATATTTTATTTACAAATTATATAAAATATCTGCAATTATAAAAGAAATATTATTGTTAAAAATATTTATTTTTTTTTTTTTCTTTGTACTATTTATTTCTGATTAAAATATCATTATTTTGTTTTAAATTTTCACGGATTTAAATCAAATATAACTTGTTTGTATTGTAACATATTAAATTTTGGATCCGAGGAATAAATATTCATATATTTGAAATTTGCAATTTTTATTAAATTACTTTTTTTTTTTTTTTGTTGTTTTGCAAAAGATTAATATTATTTTTTACAAAATCATTCTTAACATCTCGTAAACTATTTGTTAGGTGAAAAAAAACGAAAGTTCAGTTAATAGATGATTTGAATTCGAATTTTTTGAAAATTTATTTAGCGAAATCCGCAATATGTGGTGCAACCTCCTCAACTTCGCACAAAAATTTGTATATCTAAAACTAGATTTAATAAAAAAAGGAGCAATTTGAATTAACTGAGAAAAACCAGTGGAACAGACAAAAAACTTTTTGTCGCGTCGTGTTATGAATAATACGATTATTTATATAAGAATTAGCTTACAATCTCGATCGAAAATTGTAAAAAAAATAAAATAAAAACTATGAATGGTCTTTGAGTAAAACATTTTATTGTAGCCTTTTTTTTATATATTTATATAGGTTTGCAAAAAGGCACTTCTCCTTTCAAAAAAAATTTTTTTTTTAATTAAATACCGTAATGCATTTTTTATATTTTTAATTTTGGAAATTTTACTTTTTATCTATTTTCTTTTTCTTTCATTAAAATCGCTTTATTTTAATAAACAAAAATATTTAAAAAAATATCTTCACCGGAAATTAAAGAACTTCCGACTTTGCTGCTGCAACTTATTTTTTAGTTATGCGCAACCGGATGTTAATTGTTATGCAAGATACAAGTAGTTGCAACAGTAAAAGTATATAAACATGTATCAGCATACAAAAACGACAAGAATTAAATAAATAAAAATAAAAACATACACACAAACTTAATTTTTTAGCAAAGTTTTGATGCAACTTTATAGAGATTTTTTTTAAATAGTTTTAGTGTGTTTTAGAGCATTGTACTCTACTCTTAAAAGTTAGTAATAACTTAAAAGATGGAATTTATAATGAATTGATAATATATATTTATATTTTGTGTAATGAAAGTATAAGAAGTCATCTAGGCGTATGAACAATATACGTTTATAATAGCACAGGTAAAATATTGCTCATACGCTTTATAGTTATCTTTGGAATATAATGCAAATATCAAATTTTGTGAAGTTTTTGGGACGGTTTTTTCTTGGCGTATGTTTCCTAATTTATTTCTCAATTTCAATTTATTGCTATTTTTTTTCTTTTGCTCTTGTAGTACTTCAAAAAGTCAATATATATCTTAGAGTAAGATTTTCTCCTTACATTTTTAGTAATTTATGCAAGCTTAGTATGTGACTTTACTTTTTCTTTTCTTCGTTTTTCTTTTCTAAAGTTTTTTACACGCCCAATAAAAAGTTATGTTTACATGTTTATTGTAAGCACAAACATGCTAAAAAAACGTTATGGTTGTGCATTTAAAAATAAATATAGTTATTTATTAAATTAATTAATACTACCTAGAGCCTCATGAGTAGGGTTGCCAGACGGGCTTGAATGTGCTTGATTGTCAAGATATTTTAGGCCTTGTCATGTTTTAAGCTAAAATACAATTTGTCAAGCTAAAAATATTCTATGAATTTTGTAAGTACTCAACATCAAATATTGAAAAAATTAAAATTAAAAGCAGCATTGTTCCAAAAAATTTCAAAATCCGTTTCAAATTTTGTAGTACCGGCAGTATTAAAGAATGAATCATTTGATTCAAAGGCTGAATTTTTTCTTGTTTTTCATAATATAATACATGGACTTAAGCTGGAGGTCCACACCACGCGTTCTACGCGTTTTCGCATTCTACGCGGCTGTCAAAAAAGTATAATTAATGTATTTATTTGGTGCAAGTTAGACGCACAAAAGCGTAGGATGCCTTGACGCATAGAACGCGAAAAATAGTTACTTTTGTAAGCATCACAAGCGCACGCGTCCAAAAAACTGATTTTGACAAGTTGTTTTGTTTTAATTTGTTTAAATTTTTTGATGAAAAATGGAGGAAAAATTAATTGAAGCTGTAAAAAACATGAAGTTCTTTATAAAAAAAGCTCGCTCATTTGCCATTTTTGTACGAAATGTTTTATTCAAGTATTTTCAATAAAATGTTTTTATTTTGTTAACACACAGAAAAAAATTACAGAAGTTACCAAGTAATTAAAATATTTTTGTTGGCATAAAACCAAAAAATTAACAATTTGTTTTATTAATACAATTGTATGTAGTCATATTTACAATTTTGCTAGTTGATTTTGAAATCATTTTTTGTTTATTTAAATTTCTTGTTGAAAAAATAAAAATATGCGTCAAAAAAAATTTAAAAATATGAAATAATAATTCCTAAAATATATTAAGGAAATTAGTTAAGAAAATACAAACGTACGGGACATTAGCAATAGATAAAGAATTGAAGCTGTCTTCAAGTAAAGTAAGTAACCATATTATTAATATTGAACATCAAATTTACAACTTAATTTTTTTTCTAACAGTTCACTTTCAGAAACGTGTATTCAAGAAAAAATCAGTGCATTTTTTTTAGATTGAAAGGACCTAATTACAAATTAGTGAACTATTATTAAAGGACATTGGTAGCAATGAAGTCATAAACACACAAGGAGTTCATTTTTATAAGTTAATTTTAAAAGCGTCTTTATATAATACTTACTTTATTTATAATAATTTTTGCAAAATATAATATTAATAAGCAAAAATGCATTAATTTAAAAATTAATCAAAAGTCAGTAAATTAAATTTTTAATATGAGAAAAAAATTGAATTAATGTTAACAACATAGTTGTTTAATGGGACAAATCTATTGTTAAATTTTGTTCGTTGCTTGTTAAACATATTTTTATTTAATACTACAAATTCGTTGTTGAAAAATATTGTTAAATGTTAACAATTTGAAGTAACAAAATTTTTATTAAATTTACAAATATGATTGTTGGTGCCTTTTTAATTAAAAAGATAATTGTATTGACGAATTTGATAATTAATAAAACAATTGACTTGTCGTAATTTTTTTCTGTCCAGCTGATCAAAACAAATATTGGCGCATAAAAAGCGTTGCATGTAAATTGAAGCGTAGAATGCGAAGAAGGTATGAAATGCACGCAAAGCTTTGACGCGAAAACGCATGGTGTGGACTTCCAGCTTTAGTTATAACAGTTTAGATCAGGGGTTCTCACAAGATCTTGCTTCGCGACCCCCTTTTGACATTGTAATGGAAGCGCGACCCACTACAACTCTAATTAGTTAAAAAATCAGATAAAATGTTATGTAAAGATAAAATAATATTAATAATTCGACATTTTTTCTGCTTAATGATTTCTTTAATATTAAGAGACTTTTTCGTATAATGCATATCTAAAATCATTCTCTGGGAACACAAAAGTTCCACACTTTAGTTTTGGTGGACAAAAGAGCGAGAAAATATGACAGTTCCACATAAAAATGTATGTTGATGAAAATTGTTCTAATACTTTTAGAACTTCGGAGCCAACAAGCGGATAAACATTGCTATATTTCAACTAAAATGCTTTTAAATCTCCAGATTGAGAATAAAAATTTAAACCATGAATTACATTTTAACACTTTTGGAAATGAATATGGTATTTTATCAATATTCATATTGAAAGGATTTTTTGGCCTTGGAATTATAAAGTCGTTAAACCAAAATTAATTTTTACAGCCCGCAACTTTCTCTGCGAAATAAATGTTTTGATTATTTAGCATTGAGAAGTCACACCATTCGAGCAAATTTTAATAATCTTATTATACAAAATGTTATTCCATGGTTAAATTTCGAAAGTGCATTGAAACGACTTTATAAAAAAATTTAAAAAAATTATTGGCATAATAGTTTCATCTAGTTAAAGTGATCTATTTATCTTTTTAATTAAATGTTTTCCCTACCACATCGTAGTTTTCTTTATATTGTGTCATTCGACAGCATCACTTTCTTTATTTGATCATTGTTTTCTTTATCAAACAGAATATTTTTAATCGAAGCTCGGGTTTCTGCATCGGTTTTCTTGCAACTAATGCTAGTTGGTTCCTAAAAGAACTCATTAAAACAATCGTTACTGCTGCCTTAGTTTGAGGATTTTTTTTTTTATAAAAATATCTTTCTGTTTTTAAATAGTTTCTTGCTTTCATTGGAATTTTTATTTAAACTTCTACGTAATATTTACATAAAAAAGTTGTATGTTCAAGAACATTTTTCAGAATGTCTTCGCGACCCCCCACGAATGTCTGTACGGACCCCTTGTGGGTCGCGGACCCCCATTTGAGAACCGTTGGTTTAGATTGTAAAGTTAAATTATGTTGATATTTATACTGCGATAGTAAAATTGCTAACAAAATTACTTGTGGTCATACTAAAGTAGTAGCAATTACAAGAAACGTATTGGCTCCATATTCACAAGAAAAAGTTTCTAGTGCCTTAAAAGAAAGTTTATATTTGGGAATCTTTAGTGACGCATCAAATATTGGAAATACAAAAACGTATTCATACACAGTGCAATATTTTAGTATTAAAAATGGTATTCGTAGACAAATTCTGGATTTCTATGAAGGTCCGAATGAAACTTCAACAAATGTTTTCAAAAATAGTAAAAGAATAACAATAGAAAATAAACTAGATCTTAAAAAAATACTTTATATAGCGCCAATAATGCAACTGTAAATTATAGTGTTCATAATTCCTTGTTGCAAAAATAAAAACAATAAAATAAAAAATAATTGCAACTGCAATGTGATAAACAATTGTGTAAAAAGTGCGTTGAATGCTTTATCAGTTGACGTGGAAAATATCATAATAAAAGCATTTATATTACTCTGAATTTTATATATTTTATGTTTAAATTAATGTTTTCTTTCCTAATAAATTTTTTTTGAAAAAATTAAAAATTTTTTGGATGCGTTTACAATTTTCTTTAGATTTCAGTTTTTTTTTTTAACATTTGTGGTTATGTCAAGTTGATTTGTTTAAAATCAAGCTGAATTTTTCCAAATGTCAAGTTAGATTACCAAACAATTCTGGCAACCCTACTCATGAGCAAGAACGAACATCTTTTTTATATTAAAAACTAAACTAATTATAGTAAGCATGTTGCTAAATTTATATTTTATGTTTTAAAATATTATATTGTAGTCTCAAATTGGCTTTAAATTATCATTTCATTATTATAACGTTCCTAAAAATGGCTTAATAAAAATGCTAAGTAAATAAAAATTAAAAATATAAATAATATTCAAGTGCTAACAAAATGTTTACCGGGCAATAGCTTCTTGACATTAGTTTATTAAAATTTTTCAAATTTTGTATACAAATTTAACACAAAAAATTCTTTAAAATGTTAACTTTTGGTTTACTAATTTGTATGTCATTATTCTTCACATTCATGTTTATATTTCCTCTAAACGAAGTTCTTCAGTTGTCTATGTATCTATTAATTTCTTTGCCCAGTATGGTAGCCATTTTTCTGGTGGCTTCAATTTTAACATTCCTGTTGCGACTATTCAATAATTCTTTGCGCAGTGTTGCAACAATTTTAACAGGAATTCTTTGTGCAATTGGTTCGGCTTTTCTATTGCTGATTATCAGTTTGACGGCATTTGTTTTACGAATGTTTTTCAATATAAACGTGTAATTAATAAATTATGTTAGAACGAAATATTGCAAAATTGTTGATTTTGAAATGGTTTTTAATAAAGTGAGTAAAATTTTTTAAAACATTTTTATGCACTTAAATTTCGTTTAATTTTTTTTATTATAACTTTTACAGATTTATCGAATATTTTACCATTGCAGAGGACAATTTAAACAGCAGGGGAAGAAAATCATTTTCATTTTAAAAATAATAAAAATAATCTTGTTTATTATGTAAATGCATTAAGTATGTTTTGAAAATTTTTAGTTAATTTTCGCAAATATATACATATGTATGTATATACTCCGATAGCACAAAATGACTTAAATTATAATTATTTTTATTTTTTATTTTTTTTCTTGAACAAACTAAAATATGCAAATATGTATGTGTATAAATTTAGAAACTCAAAATCCACCTTTTCTTGTTCTCTTCATAACTTTTACTATACATAAGTACGTTTACTACAAAATATTGTATGGCAGGCTGAGAAGATGGTAGCAACCATAAGACCATTGCAAACTTTCTTACAAACAGCATAAATAATTCAATTGAAATTTATAGCCAAAACTCATAAGACTTATAAGATGATTTTGAAGTTTTCATTCATTTTCATTTTTTTTTTTGCTTTTCTTTTCTACATTTGGTTTCATCGTTCATTTATGCTACATACTACGCAAAGAAATAAACTCAATAACAACAACAGCAACATAAAGTTGTTACTAACTTTGAAAGCCAAAAACATGCATAAGTAAATATGTATAAATTTAAGCTTATGAAGGAAACTTTACAAAAACAAACATATATTAGAACTTACACATACACTGTTAACATACTCATACAACTCACATACCTGCATATGTATGCATGAATTTTTCGAAAGCATTAACATTAGTTCAAAATGTCTATTTTTGATAAATTTTGTGGAGAAAAAATTTGAAAAGTAGCATTATATAAATACGTATATTGAGGTAATTCAAATGAGCGTTCTTAGTAAGGAAATTAGGTTATTATATTTTACACAATATTGTGGTATTTCAAATATTGATTTAGATATTTGCTTGAAGAAAATGAAATACAAATTTAATAAATTGGTTTTAGTTACATAATTTAATTTGGATTCGAATTAAGTGGATAGAAATACGAATATATATTTTCTATGGGAATATAGTTACAACTTAAAGTTTAATTTTTAGTATTGTAGATTTGCTAGGAAAATGTTATTTAATTCAAAATTATTTGTCTAAAATAAAATTTATATTTTTAATCCAATGAATACAATTGAGGAAATTAATTCTATGGTACATACCCTGATACCATTTTTAACTTTAAGGTCTCGCATTTCTTTGTTAATAAAGATATAGCCACGAAACTTTAGATCGACGTGATTAAGGTTTTTATACAGTATAAATACCGAACAAAACTAAATTTTATTAATTTGGTCTATATGTTAAATGGTTTTAAAGTTGACACCTACGGGAGTCAATACCAATGGTACCCGGGTATCCCCATATAATATCTGTTTTTTGTACTACAATTAATTTCTTTTTGCACTGTTTATTATTGAAAATCTTATTTTTATTGTCCTTTAAATCATATAGAGTTTAAACTTCACAAATTTTTTGCTTTAGCTGTCCATGATATGCAAAATTACCTAATTATAAAGTCTGTTTTACACTATTAAACTGTGTATTATAACCAGAGTTTCATTTTCTATAATACATATCAAAAAATTTATTTAGGAAGGTATTATTAAATGTCATATTTTTTATTTTCTTTATTAAAATATTTTTTAAAAAAATTTAAAACGAAAAATTGTACAGAATTAAATACAAATAAACTACAAATCAAAAAGTGTGCCGAAATTTGATTTAATAGATGCAATTACGTTTCAAAAATTTCAAGATTTCAACATACAAAGGTATTTACACCATAATACATTTGATAATATTTTTGGTATTAATACCTAGTATTATAGTGTAAAACCCCCTTAAGTAATGACTCCATTAGGATTTGAAGGAGAACTAGTTTCAGAAATAAGTATTTTTTTAAAGTTTCTATGTTATTTAGGAACTTCAGAAAAAGAAATAAAGTTTAATATGTGACAAGTTAAGAACTTTTTGCTCTCTTGAGCCACTATTTATGAATATGACAATGACAATTAACCGTTTTTACATCCTTCAGCGCATTGACATTGGTTTTTATGAATTCCTTTCATTTTTTCAATATCCTGTAGTAATGTCCACCACTTCTACTCTAAAATATCATGCAAGAGCTCAAGATATTGAAATTATTTCCTATAAACATGACCTATTTTTGGTGTGAATATTATATGTATCCTGTGCTTAGTAGTGGATAAAGTCAGTACTAACATTCTTTAGGCCCATAAGAATGTTATAATCTGTCTTGACTGGTTTTCTCAGAGAATTTATGCACTTTATGATGATTTTCGGAAATGGACCATATATGGAAGCTATGCATTTTTGAGGTGCGAACTTGATAACAAATGTTATAGATTAGTTTTTACGTTTATAAAATTATTTTATAAAATTAAATAGGGTTTCTAACGAATATTAAACTTTTATATGTACTACATTATGCAATACTAAGAAAATTTATGGGTATCAACCCCTATTCTCGGAGAAGAATTATATGGGTACTTGGTTATATTAGGTAACCATTATAAACTAATTTTAACTGAGCACGTTTTTGCATCATATAAAGCCAAAATTCATACAATTATTTCAAAAAATGCAATGTGTAGCTCCATTCAAAGCTTAATATGGACTGCCAGACATATGGACGGACATCGCTAAAATACTCATAGATGTCTTTCTACATGTATTTACCAATATATTTTAAGATCTGTGTCCAGTTAAATGGTTGTTATAAATAATTTGTATAAAATTACATATTCTTTTGAATAAAATCAACGAAAATTACACTATGGTACTGACTAACGTTAATTTTTGTGGGGATGTACCGTAGGGTTAAATATGAGGTAGATAAAACGATATGAAATATTTAACCCTTCAATGCATATGTGAGGAATCACAGAACAAAACGTACTTTTTCCAGTATTTGAATTTGCTGAGAAATTGAGAATTAATTTTTTCCTTCCCTTACAAAGTAGTTTGAATCTGGAAATGGTAAGAAGCGTTTTCCTTTCTATAAACAAATCATAAGGATGTGTGAAATCAAAGAACTTTTAAATGTAACACAGAAAAAAATATCAAAAGTTATGAAGTAATTAAAATGTATTGTTGACTCACTTCCAAAAATGTTAACAATATTTTTTATTACTTTGATTGTACGTTGTCATATTTACAAATTTACGAGTTGATTCTCAACTATTTAAGTTGTTAAAATTTTAATTAAAATTTCGCATTGAAAAAACAAAAAATATGTGTCAAAAAATTAAAAATTACAAAATATTTTTACAATATTGTTTTAAAATTGTTGTACATTTTTGGGGGGGAATAAATTAGCTATAGTAGATGATGCTGTGGATATATTAATAGTTAAAAACTTAAGGCTATCTTCATGAAAGGTAAGTATTAAATGTGAAGATACTGCAAAATTTGTACATATAATTTATTATTTCATTTTTAACAGATCGCCTGTAAATAGAAGGGAGAACAAATTTGGACAATTGGGTAGAGGGTAGAACCTTTGGGATTTGTTGATTCTAACAATGGTAACAATAAGAAAATCTGTTTAATTAAAAATACTTATTCTATTACTTGTGGAACTTAGGAATGATTGATTGCAAATATTTCGGAACATTATGTGAAAAATAAATCATTGGACACAAAGAAAACGAAACACCTCATATCTGGAATTTATTTTTATTCACATATTTTAATCTTATCACTTTTGCAAAATAAATGATTTTGAAAAAAATTGGTAAATATTGACAACATATTTCTTTAATATGACTAACCTGTTGTTAAAATATAGTTCTTTACTTAATAATAACAATAATTTTATTTAATATTACAAATTCGTTGTTGAAAAAATTGTTGACTGTTAATTATTTTAAATAACAAAAGTTGTTTTTAAATTTACAAAAACAGTTGTTGGTGCCTTTTTAATTAAGAAAATAATTGTATTGACGAATTTGGTAATTAATAAAACAATTGGATTGTCGTAATTTTTTTCTGTGTAAAGAAGTACGTTTTGATAAAAAAATTTTGAAAAAAATTTTGAAAAAAATTTTAAATTTCTTTCATGAATGTATTAAATAATCTAAAAATACTGTTGCAAAAATTGTGAACCAAAATAACTAAAAAAACTTTTTGTTCTTAAGAAAAATATACCTCTTAAAATAAAAATAAAAATATATGAAAAAAGTGCGAATTTTCCCGCAAAAAGTAAATTTTTTCAGAAAAAAAGTGAAAAAAAAAAAATTATTCTATTGAAGTTTCTTCTGATAGAGTTCAAACCATTGACTACAAAAATAACAAAAAAGCAATTTATTAAAAAATGTAAAAGAGTACGTTTTGTTCTGCGACTCCTCATATGATTCAACCATTTTTTTTTTATTTGGAGGATTCACAAAGTGCTATCATGTCGTATTGTCATAATGTCATAAAGTTTTACAAAGGATAAGCAATAACAATATTTTTTATGCATTGAACTATTTTTGGACATATGACAATACGACATGATAGCACACCTTGTGAATTCCCCAATTATTTCAAACGAATAATACTGGCATCAAATATTAACATATTGAAATATTGAAGCCATGGGTCATTAAATTTATTAAAAAAATATATATATATTAAAAATTTTTAAAAATATTATTACAATTATTTCTTATAACAATTTTACATCGAACAAATTTGTGACGTTAAACTCAATTTATCCAAATACATACTAATTTCACGAAAACCTACCAAGTAATAATAATTTCAATTTTGTTTGAAAATTTTCATTTACGCTTTACTTTTATCACCATCCGACCATCTAAAATAATAGATCCCCAGTGATCGATGATATAAAAAATTTTTAAACAATATTTATATGACAATAATAAAATATTTTTATTGTTTAACTTTTTGAAAACAATCAGCATTATGTAATATTTAAGTTATTTCTCACATACATGCATACATAAGGAACCACATTTTACATCTCATTTATTGACTGACAATTTTTGATGTAAAATATTTATATATAATTTGTATATACACACTTGCAAATACTCACACATTTATATATAAAAATAAAATTTATGTACATTCATAAATTGAGTGAGCGAGTTGTTTTTTTGCTACTCCTCTATTTGTAAAAAGTGAGCAAATATCAGTGCCAAAGTAAAGTGTCAACGAATTTTCTATACTCTATGTGCGAATCCAAATTTTGGAGTTTTACTGAAGGCTAAAAATTTGTGTATTTTTATAACATACACCATCATATGTAAAACAAATCGAATAATATGATTTCTTTTACATTAGTTTGTATTATATGGAATTTTATATTCTTTATAGTTATGTATAAACTTAGTCTAGAAGATTACATTACAGAAAATAAACGAAAACGAAAATATACCATTTTATAAAATTATAGTTAATATAATTAAATATAACTTCTACCACAAGTATTCCAATTGAGGGATTAAGGAAGGAATAAGCCATTCTTAATTTATGGATTTCATTAAATTTAGTAAAGTAAAAAGAATTTAAGAATTTAAATATAATTTAATATTATTTATACCACTAATATTCCAAATAAATATTAAGCTGGCTGATATGAGTAATTCTTAATTTTTTTTTTTAATGTTACAAATACACCATGTAACCTCTAAGTATCTTTCCGTTCAAAGAATTTGATGAAATGTAAATATATTGAAAAATATATAAATTTCATATATGTATGGCAATTGAAAACATATAAAAAAATTGACAAATAGGCAGACAAATATGCAATAATATTAAATTTAATGATGTGCACATAATAAAGTGTCAAATATCAACAATATGACGATAATAATGATGATTGTAAATGTAAAAATAAAAACAGTCTTCAGCAACAAACATACTATGCTGGTGACTACTAGTGTGTTGCTATTTATGTTGATAGTACTTTTGCTGCTGCCGCCAATACTTCAGATGTTCTGTTATGCTAGTAATGATGACAATAACAACCGTACGATTGTCTGTATAATCATCAGTTGTATTGGCATACCATAACATTTCATATTTGTTTATAACAATACAAATTTATAAATCTATATATGTCCGTCTGTATGACTAGGATACCTATAGCATATGTAAGTATGAGAATTTGTATAATATTGAAAAACAGAGATCTTCATCAATTTTTTACATTTAACACCAACATACTTATATTTATGCATATGTACACATTCTGACAATAATATTTTGTCTACAGAAACAAATTTAAATGTCATACAACATAAAAGTGGGTTGTAAATATACATATGTGCCGTATCTAGGTATATGTATAAATGTGTATATTTGTATATAGTTCTATGTGTAGATATGTATAGATATGTAAACATATTTGTATAAATTTTTAACAATAAATTGTATTCGCAAATTGTGTCAAATATTTGCTATAAATATGTATGTCTGTATTATATATGTATGTAAGAGTGTTTATATTTCAATAAGGAATCTAAAAACATATAAATTTTTTACTATTAAATATTTGACATATAATATTTTTCATTTGAATGCTTATTTTGTTATTTAAAATAAAAGCAAATTGTTTATGGTTAAATAAGCCAAAAAGTTATAGAAATAATTATATACAATTTTAAAATTTTGAATATTATAATCTATAATTTTAACTAGATTTTTCTTTTATTATTGTTTAAAATAGTTTGCTGGTTATTTATTTACATAATTTAACAAATTGTGAAGTTGTTTAAAATAATTTGAATTCCATTATACATTTTTTCTGTACATATTTTTACATTTTTGTAATAAAAATGTATTCTCTAAATTTCTTTAAACTTTCAAAAATTCTTTAAATTGTATTAGTTTTGAAATGCAGTATTTATTCTTAAAATGAGTGAACATAATTTTGAGTTATGTTTCCATTACAATGTTGACATGTTGCTTATAGAAATCAGACATTGTATGTTAAGTAACTCTGCACTGAACAATACAAACATATACTTTTTCCTTTATACCCTATTATTCTTATAATGCACCACTAGCAAATAAATAGGACTCCAACCATTTTCTGTAGTCAATAAATACAAGTGTATGAGTCTATGCCTAGGCACTAGGGTATCCAATTATTCGGCGTTTCATATTAATCGGTTTGTTCGACAAATAATTATTCGAGGTCAAAAATTGATTAGTTAATAGTCGATTAATGGCAAATTATTTGATTAACCGAATAGTCTTAGTAATACATATTAGACATACAAATAATACTAATTATAATGTTTATTCTATTGAAATACATAGTTATTTAGAAACTTAATGTAGATCACATACAGTGGCTCAATTTAATAATTGTACAACAGAGAGTCATATATTTTCCGTCAAAATAAAAAACACTCATACACAAAACTAAACCAATAGTATAAAAAAGTATTTCATTTATTTATATGAGTAATAAAAAAATATAAACAATAAATTAAAAAAAAATCTCTACACAAAAAGTAACAACAAAAAAATTAATTAATAATATAAAAACTGAGATCAATTTAATAATCGGACACTTAACCCTTAAGTGAACACCAGGTCCTGGCCAGGCATTTTTGTGATTTTTTTTTTTTAATTTTTTACATAGATAGCATACAACTTCCTAACTTTTTATGAATTCCTCAATAAAGGTGTTTTGTATATAAAATTGTCGTAAAACTTATAATTTTTTATCTGTGGGCGTGGCAATCACTCTTAAACAATTTTTATTCACGTTTGAACCACCAGGGCACAGCCAGGCCCTATACCATTATGTATAAAACTCATTGCATAAAATCAACACAAAACGTATAAAAAGTACACTAAACACAAAAAAGTCTTTGATTGCGTTTATTTCGGAGTTGACAACTTGGAAACTACAAATATAGCTTTATTTCCGCAAGAATGTGATGACAGCTGTTTTAGGTCATTCCGATCTCCGAGTCTTACAAAGCAGCACCAATAAGAGATATTTGGAACTTGCTAAACATAAACCTTAAAAATAATTATAAACCGCACGAAAATATTGCAGTCTATGAGCACCTTTATCCTTTCAGAGGGAGAACGAAGTTCACCAAATAAATTCCTTCGAAATATGGCAGAAAGTAAGTCCAAATTCGAGCAGGAAAACAGGGAAAAACTAGCTTATGCGCCATGCGATCCTCTACAAAGGTTCGGGGACAACAATCGTTGCTGATAACGTTTTTACGACTCTGGATTTATGTATGCGACTGGTTATTGGTGTTGGTTTTGTTGGCACTCTCAAAGCAACAATCGATATATTCCACTAGAAATGAAAAAACATTAAAAACGGGAAGTATTGTCTAGTGAATTTGGGTTACATGACAATATTGCAATATGCTCTTATGATACAAGAAAAAGTAAGGCCTTTATAACGTTATCAACAGTTCACTATGATAATCTGTTGATAGCATAGAGAAAAAACCAGAGACAATCATGCAATATAATAAAACCAAAACAGGTATAGATGTTATGGTCCAAGTGCTTGGAAAATATACAACCAAATGAAGAGAACATCGAATGACCTTGGCACTTTTTTACAACATGATTGACGCAATGGCTTAAGCTTCATATATAATATATGATGATTCTCTGAAGAAGAATGGAGGTACCAGAAGAAAATTTGTATCTCGTTTATCGAAACAGAATTATTTACTTTTGGGTTGAAGAACGAATTAAGAAGAAAAACGTCAAATTTCGTTTGTATATTGGGAATAGAACACACAAAAATCTTCTATCTATTACAGAAACCTAAAGATATTTTGGGTCATAAAAACGGCTCTGAGGTGTGCGCTTTTTATAAAGATATTTTGTAAAAATCCTATTTGTCTTAAGTAAATGTAACCAAGACTGTATATGATTTTATAAAAATGCCCTCCATTTTAAAGATTCGACAAATTTTTTTTATTTTTTTACTAGTTTACCTCTGTTTCTTTTTTTTAATTGTAATATTTTTTTGAGTATGAATAAAAAAATATATTTAACTTCAATAACCAACAAGTATATTTTATTAACTTGCATGCAATAGCAATAAAAGTCCGTACAAAATACAATGAGTCCCAGCCTGACCCTGGGGTTCGTTTATGTAGAATCATTTTGGTGTTTGCTTAAGGGTTAAATATTTTAAGGATAATTCAGATTTTTTTTCTAAATTTGATATTTCGTTGGTAGTCTTTTACTTTTGCGAATTGTTTCTAATCGCTTTGGAACAGATTCAACAAGTTCTTTGCAGTAATCGGGATCAATATGTTTGAATTCCTCTTTAAGAGCAGTCTTTAACTCAGTTACGTTGGAAATTGTCCGAGACTTCAATTAATTTTCCAGATAGGACGGCGTTTCCATAATATGGGGGCAAATATAACAACCATATCCTTGTGTTATGTGCTTTGTGCTTCGGGTCATCATTTTGATAAAATTTTACAATTTTCGGAAATTCACAATTTTTGCACACTAGCTGCTTAATTTTCTTTTAAAATTGATATATACTTATGTCAGTCCTTTATTCCATCAATAAAAATCAGCTGACCAGTGCACGCGGCTGACATACAACCCCAAACACTTTCTGCTCCGTGCTTTATTGTAGGACGAAGATTGCATGACTTAAGTTCTTCATTCGGCTTTCTCCAAACATATGGCTGGCCACCTGAATGAAAAACATTAAATTTGCTTTCGTATACGTTGAATCGTATGAACGTTGTACGTTGAAATAGATTTAATTATATTTTTTACGACCGTATTTGTCAATTAAGGAAAAACAATAGATATTTAATTAAATGTTTTGTTATTTGAAAAGAAAATTCAAACAAACAAAATAACCCAATAAGCATTTTTGCTGGAATTCAAGTTGAAACCAAATGTATTTCAAGTCTTGAATATAGTACCAAGCATTGAATTAAAATAGTATTACACATTAATTCAGTAGCATTCTCCAGTGAAAAGGAAATTTAAATTCCAGTAAAATTTATTTTACTTGACAAATTTTATTTTTTTCCATAATAATTAAACAATAAAACATGAAATTTAAAATATTTTTATATTTGAATTCACGTCGGACTCCAGCAAAAGTTTCCAACGCTTGAATTTTTGAAATTTGTGTGCTTATTGGGAAATAAATAAAATGTCAAAGTTTGTTTAGTTTTTCCAAGGAAATTTTTTAATTTTTATATTAACCAACATATTATTAATAAAAAAATTATGCATAACATGATTTTTCATTTCCTTAACAGCTCTTTTATCAACTTTTCAACAATCTTAATGTTTTATAGAAGAACAATTCATTTGAATTTTTTTTTTTTATTTTTTTTTTGTGTTATTTTTATTACTTCTTAAGTACAAGACAATGTACACTTATTGATACTTTGGAAGTAATGAAAAAGTACTTCTCTAAAAACTTCCTTTATTTATTTTTTGTGAGACATTTCAAAAAAAATATGTGGTTGACATAAATTTATCTTAAAAATAAAAAAGTTCTAAATTTATAACTCCAAAACAAAACTAAATTTCGGTTAATAGGTTATTAAACACAATCTATATGGTTTATTAGTTACTCGAAAATAGAAAATTTTAAATTATTCGAACAGTTAATGGACCAAAATTAATCGGATAACCGAATGACGGTTAAACGATTGGATACCCTACTCGGCACATAATAGCTTTTGGTAAGTTTTTGGTATTACTGCAGCAGGTCATAAAACATTTTCCCTTCTTTTAATTTTTATTTTCCTGGTTATTATATTTCTTCATTCTTTGGTTAAACTCTAAATACAAACAAGTTTTAGTTTTTCCTTTGAGTTTGGTTGCTAAGGAAATATTATTTGGTAGTTTAAAGAGACAAAGACTTTTGTAGCGGTCCTTACATTTAAAGTTATAAAAAAAATTTATCTGCAGATGCTTGTTAGTTGATTTCGTTACGTGAAATTAAATTATTTACTTACTTAATTTTTATATTAGTATATTAACAGGAAGGGAAAATATAAGTTCAATTATAGCAACATAAAAATATAAATTTCTTAGCTAATTTAGCTATTTATAAAGTTTTTATTTTTTTTATTTTACTCTTGTTTTCGGGACAAGCAGTTAGATAGAAAATAAATGAATCAAATATTGCAACATATCTTGAAATTTTATCAGATTATTTGATGATGTTGTAAATGATTACTTTTACAAAAAATTCTTTGAATATTAAAAAAGTCGATTGATGAGCTTGTTGAGAAAATTGTTTGTAATATCATGTGGAAATATGAAATACTGGTAGCCTTTGTTTTTGTAACTTGTCTTTTATTTTAAAGGATTTTCACGCAATTTGCATTTCGTAAATTTAAAATTGTACCCTCTGCCATTTTTATTTATCATGAAGCTATATTTATAACAATTGTACCCACATGAAGAAATATAACTTTCCCTCTAATAACCAATTAACACATCAATTGATGTTCATATAGCGTTAACATTCTAAAAGTCTATATAACAAACTATCATATATTCAGATATGTAACTTAACGTTTATTTGAACAAAACTGCTGTTAGTTTTGTTGTGAAAAAATACTTAGTTTTTTTTTCTTTCTAAAAACAAAAATTGAGAAACACTAAAATTTAGCTCAATGATACAATTAGGCAGAGTATACACACAGTTGACAGAGTTTAGCAAACAGATAGAATAGAAATACCCCGCTGTATCCATCTGCAATTCAAGCTTTGTTTTTTTTTCTTTTTTCAAACAAACCGCAGAAACCATATGAACAACCAACGTTACTCGCATATCGGTATGAAATAATGATTGCACAGCACCTTGTTTACTTTTTTTTTGCTTTGTACTCTTCTCTTCTCTTATCATTCTATCACTTTTTCTCTTGCACTCAGTCTCCGACATTTGTTAAACTTAGTACAAAGACCAACATTAGAAATGATTCGTATACTGGCAAAAGTGACTAGAATTGTTAAACAAACAGCAAATTTTGAAAAATATGAGAATGTGTTCAAGTGTGAGACAGCGTGTGACTGATTGCACACATTCACATTCATATACTATATGATTGAATGTGTACACGTGTATATGTGAATATATTCATATATGAATACATATGAGTGTGTTTGTGTGAGTGTCAGTTTTTTTTTTTTTTTTTGGGTATTAGTATGTCAAATACATGAAAAACCTCAATTGGCAGGAAAGGTGTAACTAACATTAAATGAAGCCACTTTATGGCAAAATTGATTTATCTTTTTTTCAATATTTGAACAATTTCTTGTTAATTATAGCCAAGCATTTGAATGTTTAGCTATCAGTGGAAATTAGTTTGTGTATGTTTAGTTAAATCTTATTGTGTTTTTTTAATTTGATGGATTATTATTATACCCTACATCACTATAGGTGGAGAGTGAAAAATTTAATACGCGGTTTAATTATGTATGGACTCTAGTTTGACACATATATCGATTTTATCATAAGTGAGAAAATTTTTGCGAAATTGTGTTACACAGTGTTATGAGTTTGCGTTTGTAAAAATCAAAAATGTTAATCTAAGTCCACCTAAGGAGTGAGATCGAACAAATCTTAACATATATAAAATTCAATAATTTGCAAATGGTTGATCTTAGAGTTTTGATTTATTTTATTTAATTTATATTATATTACAGATTACAAAAAAATATAACTTTTACAGTCCTAACCACTGCTTATGAATTCAAGGATTTTTTTGTAACCTTTCCATTAGAGATTTAATAGTTTTTCAGTAATTTTTTTTGAACAGTTTCCCCATCTATTAAAATCTTCGATATTTTGGGACACCTTTTTGGTGCTCTTCAATCCCCTTTTCACGAGAGCCCAATATCTCTCCACTGGTCTTAGCTCCGGCAATTTGGAGGATTGACCTCTCTTGGAACAAAAGCTGTGTTATTGTTTTGGTACCACTCTGGAGCTTTCATACCGTAGTGACATGATGCCAAATCGGGCCAAAAATATGTGGACACATTATGCTCTCATGTCAAGGAAGAAGCCTTTTTTGCAAACATTCTTTGATGTATATTTCGGTATTTATGGAATTATTTATTTTTTTTTTTGTTTGCCGTAACTGCATAAAGCTTTCCAAACAAGGAATTTTTTAAAAATTTTGTCTGCTTTTAGGTCCTAAACTTATCTTCAGAATTTCCTCGAGCATTAGCAATATAAAAATTTTTACCCGGAAGCTGCGAAAAATCTGCCAGTACACACGTTTTGTCATCCATTATACGACATGTTTATTTTTGTATGAAATTTGATTTTAATTTCCGTGTCCTATTCTTGGCTTGTAAATTTTTTTTTCAGCATTAATATCTGAAACTTTTTGGACTTTGTGTGTTTTCAAGCCTGCATTGGCTTTAACTTTTCACACCAAATAGTCAGAGCACTGAGATACCGGGCAGCTTTTCTACCAGATGTGTTTGGAGCTTTTCATGTTAATATGCTTTAAATTTTCTTGGCCTTCCCAATATCATGTGGACTTTTTTTTCTTCCCAAACCAGATTTCCTATCAATGGTTAAATACTCCTGATATGTTTTTATAACATTGGAAATAGTTTGACGGGAGACCTTTAACCAATTTCGACTTTTTTTATAATTTTTATTAGTTTAGCACGTATTTTTTTTTCCTCACTCATTTTGATCAAACTCACAGCAAATCAACATAATTGTCATTAAAAATAATTGATATATTTTTCTAAAATAACTATGTAGATAAAAAAAAATAAAAACAAAAAAAAAAAAAAAAATAAAAAATTATATATTGCTTCCGAAAAAGTTAATTTTTTGATCTCACTCCTTATAGCAAAGGCTTATAATCACTTTCGGAGTCGATTTTACGATGTCCATTAAACTACATGTCGCAATTTTGAAAATACCTAATGGAAATTTGCACAAGGTTTTTATGGTCCAAGGACGTAGTCTATTGAAATATGTTATGATCGGTTCATTATTTTAGATCATAAATGCCTTAAATATAAAAATATTTTAATGAAATTTGGCACATATTTCTAAAGTGAAAAAAAAAAAAAAAACATAACATAATGCATACGTAAGTTTCATAGAAATATATACAATGCTTAATACCCTTCCCGAATTTTGATACACATGCACGATGGTACCACATCTTTTTTAACTTTTAACAAATAAGATATGTTTAAATAAAGTAATATGTATGTTGCGCAGTATTTATGAAATAATTTTAAAGTCTTATCAACAAAATTAAATAGGTATAGATGCACAGACCAGGATTACATACCCACATACAAAATCCTAAATTACTTTCCTAAAAATTCCATCATAGGCCCTTTAAATACTAAGGCCTTATTTTTTGTTCTTATATTTTTAACGATGCCGTTGTACTAGGTTTTTTGTTTAGATTTGTTTTGTTTTTAGGGGTGCTAATTAGTAGCACACTAAAGGTAATTTAATTTTATTTGTTTTTATTTTTAATGGTTTGTTTTACACTTCCTCTACCGTTTTGTTTTGTGCTCTTTTGTTTTTACGTACATTCATTCTTCTATTACACTCGAAACAACATTAACCGGATACAAGAACTTGCTACTGTTTCTGTTGTTGCTTAATACCAACTACATGTTAAAAGTGTGTAGGTATTAGTTGAATGGTTATTATTTTATGAGTTTGTTTCATGTTGGGTTTATTTTAAGGTTATCTAAAGGATAAGCTTAATATACTCCTTCATATGTTGCAATGGAATTTGAGAGTTAATAAAAGAATATATTTATTATTTTTTTTTTTTGTTGTACATTTACCTATTATGTGAAAAGAAACTAAGGAACATTAAAATTTATATGTTTATTTTATTTTTATTTTCTTTGGATTAAATATTTTAAAGCTGAATTTTAAATACTTACTTGCAACAGTAATTATTTAAAGGAAGTAGAAAACTCTTTAATATGCTAAATTTAAGACACTATTTTAGGCACTATAAAAGAACTTGTCATAAACATTTTGTGAAGTTCAATGTACTTTATTTTTGTCGTATTTCCTTATTTCAATGTTATTTGATTTTTTTTCGCAAAATCTTTACCATTTCCTGCTAAATTTTTAAACATTTTGTACATGCTTTTGTCTATTTTAAGATTTACTAGCCGCAATGTCAAATGTTTTGTTGAAGTACGGGATAGTGCATAAGAGTCAAACAAACATTAGCGGTCACGTCATTTAGCAATGACAATGACATCAGGCCAAAATAGAAACAACGAAACAGCAACAACAAAAACTACTATTAATAAAGTAACAGTATAAAAACTAGAAAAATATTATTTAGAAACAGAATCATTCGGTTAGAAATTTGCACAAACAAAAACTAATATTGCAGCTATAGTGCAAATGACAATTGCGGTTTACTTTTTGACAGTGACGGATGGTCTTGCAAAAAAACTGTTTATAAACTTATGCAGTCTGTGGGTGAACAAGTTTAACTGGGAATTAATTCTTAAATTTTGTTTAAATGTAAACATATTTTTGTCTACTAGTCACAAATTCTTGGATTTTTAAATTAATTTTGAGCATTCTTTAAATAAGCTGAGGAGTAAAAAAATTCAATTATTATAATTTTTCTATTAATTTTATTCTGCAAAAACAGCATAACTGTTAGCTGTTAGCTAACTAAATATCTATTCTTATACCTTTCACTTTTTTTTATTAGACACTTTATTATTTGCCTATTTCCTATTTGCCTAATTTCTTTTGTTTCTTCCTCTTACTTAAACTTATGATAATTTATTTACTTTCCTTTTTTTTTTTTTTTTTTTTTGCAATAAAAATACGCAAAATACCCAGCGTAGAATAAAAAAAGAAATTAAGGTAATACAACATTTTATGTTCATCATATTTTCTTCATCCTGCTGTCTAATCCGATTTGCGTTCATAAATTTTGCTTGATATCCTGCTGACTACTAAAATATGTTCGTAATTTACTTAACGATCCTAAAATATTGAAGACATTTTCGAAAGTAGCGGAGAACGTATGAAAAGAAATCAGAAACAAAAAATAAAGAAAATGAAAGAAAATCTTTTCTATAAATCTTATTTAGTTAAATCTCCATACATATATTTATGATAATATAAATGATTTAAGAATAAAGAAAATTTAAGCTCATTGTAAATATGTATATATATATAGAAATGTAAATGCTATTTTTATTATAAAAAGTTTTATAAAGCAATCTCAGATGAAATTATAAAATAATCAATAAAATAAGTAATTTTAATTATTATTATTATTATATTTAATTTGCTTTCCAAAAAATAAAAAGAACTATTAATACATACATTTGAAATAACATTTCTATTATTGTATTTGAGCAATTTATTAATAATGCGATTCTTAAGTACTAAATATACAAGTCAATACTAAAAAAAAGTAACATTCATTCCAATTACAAAAAATAAATTTCCGACCAAAGAACATTTGCTTAGGATTTTCAATAAAGTTTTTAGGATGAATTATTGTCTAGGTAAAAAATGGAACAATCGAAAATATGTATAAGAAAGTGTTTTATCCGCATAAAAACTACTCTTAATATCGGAAAATATACCCTCAAATTTATAGGATATGGTCTTAAAATATTATTTTTATAGTAACAAATACATAAATATTACATTGTTTTAGGTAACGAAATTGACGTGAAAATAATCGAAAATACTGGGGCAAAAAATGCGTAAACATTACATGTTTATAAAAAAATCTATTTTTTAAAAAATCAGAACTAAAATGAGCAGATTAACCCTGCAATACTAATGTACGTAAATTTGACGTATACATTTTTTTCAAATCCTTATTACTCTCGTGCATGGAAACCTAAGTGTATGAAATTCCCAAAGTTCTTTCTTTAGATGTTATTAAATATATGTTAAAAAGAAAATAATAAATTTTTAGACGATTACATGTTCTGAATGTAAATACAAAAAAAATTACTACGTAAAATTTACGTATCGTTAGTATTAACAGTATAAATTTGAATATAAAAATGGAAACGTGATTTGAAATGGAAAGGTAAATGTTGAAATAGTCACCGAAAAATCTTAACTTTTCAATGAAATTAATGTCATCATTGAAAAAAATTATGAGCTGGCGAGATTACCGTTATACTAAGAACTTTCTAGAAAAAGGAGGGAAAAATGTGTTGAAAATTTATTTATTGAATTTATATTTTAAATAAAAAAATGCACTTAGCCAATGTAACAACAAAAAATAAAGTGTTTTAGAGGACTATCCATGTGTACGTAAAATTTACGTATCGTTAGTATTAACGTATAAAAAAATATCGTTAGTATTCTAGGGTTAAGGGCATTTCTCAGTAAACCAATGGTGATCCAGGAATTAACTTTCTGAATAAAATATTTCTGCTCTCAGCGAGGACAGCAGCGAGAACCTTTCATTTATTTTAATTAATTTAATGATATATAAAAAGTAATATTAATAATGTTCTTTGCCATGCGTTTATACGCACCTCTTATTCGCCATTAAAAATATTGCGATATGAAAATTTTACGGTGAGTTAATATTTTATTTGCGAATGGGTTACTCACGAAAACTAATCGTGATTAGGGCGCTAATTGCAAGTAAAGCACACGGCGTTGCCACTTCTTTTTACTTTTATAGAATTTTCGATGGAAGTATTTTTCCTTGTTGACTTGTGTTATTTTATTTATTTTGTTATTGAATATTCTCTAAGCTACTTTTTTTTTTTTTAATTTGTATTCTCCAAAATATCATGTTTACCAAAACTAATCTTTTATTTTAGGAGGGCTTAACAATTTTTTACCCTAAATCTTTATATTTTACTATAGGCTCAATTTACTCTGCAATTGCACTCAATTTGTTATTTTTTTCTTACTTAATTTATTTTAGATTAATTTAATCGTTATTTAGTTTAATTTTCAATATATATGTATATGCATGGCTTAATCTACGATATATGCATAAGTTTGGAGTATAATGACAGAATATAATTACAAAATTTATAGATGTTATCATGAATGCATACATATACATATGTATGTATTTAAATATGTCATTGTATGATACACTCAAATTATAGGTTGTTAGTGAAGATATATATGTACAAAACAGTGTCATATGCCGTAGTAATTGGTAATTAAAATATAAAGATAAACTTATGCATAAATACTACACATGAAACTGTCCTCCTACTAGTTTATTATTTTATTTTTTTTTTTTTTTTAAGAATAAGTGGACATTTTATAAGAGGTAAAGTACATAATATGGAACATATAAACACCCACATATTTTAAATGGCAGGCAATGTTTATATTTAGATATACATATCACTAATTTACTTTATATAATGTATATTTCTACATCATTAACTAAAAAAAGTTTTTTTTTTTTTTTGACTTATGACGTTCTTGAAGCAAATGAGCGATATATACATAGGTATTAATATCATTATATGGTTTTCATACTTATAATTTTTTTTGTATATTTTTTAATTTAATTAATATAACTGTTCTTTAATTCAAAAACTTAAACAAAGGCAAACAAACGTAATTAAACCAGAAAAGTTAAAAACAAGAAAAATACCAACAAAGATGATTATTCCCTATGAGTCTTTGATATTTATCATATAAAATATTTGCTCTTGTTAGCAAACATATATAACAAAATATATGTATGTATATATGTACAAATGTATGTAATTGCTGAGAACTATATACATACTATATGTATTTATATATAAGCATATACATATGTATGTATGTATCTTTATAATCTATGTTTTGTTATTTATCTATATGTTTGTACATTTTTGAATGCCATTAAAACAGTCTTTGATGACATACACTTTTAATTAGATTTTCTCATAGTGACACATTTGTAAAATGCTCTCATTCATTCTTGTTTGTTGACTGTAAATTAATATGGGCTTATATAATGCCATATGTCTTTACATATAAACTTACCAGTGCTATTTCTGTATACTTGATTATATGCGTGTGTGTCAGGTTAAATTATAACTGCCAAATGTTTTTTAAATACAAAAATACTGCGAAAAAAATTGAAAAAAAAACACAATATAATTTATTTGATTTTAATTAAAAAGTATATTAACAACAAAACATAGGAAAATAAGTATTGTTAAATTAATTAATTTTGTTGTTGAGTCTATTTTTGTGTTAGTATTTCGTATTCATTATTAATGAGATAAATGGTTTTATTTCTTAACTTTAAAACAGGCAAAGGCGGCCATAGCACTCCGGAGCCGAGAGTTTTCGAAATTTTCACATACACAACACGAATGTTTACGAAGGTAAACAATTAAATATGAATGTAAAACAAAAGTCATTTAGTTGTGTTCTAGCTTTCAGCAAAGAGAGATCATGTCGCATGGTTAAACAAAAACAATTCACATAACGAAGAGCTTAAGAAAAAATTATTTTTTTTTTTGTGTGCTAGATATAACAAACACATTCGCAACAAAGAGCGTAAACAAATAAAATATACAAACACATTAAAATTGTTATGTCCATCTTTCCGCGTTTCGCTGTTTTAAAGTTTTATTTGAAGTAAAATATATTATAGGTTAAAATAATTGATTTTTTTTTTCTATTTTTTATTACCCTTTTGTGTCAATTCAAAAATAAAAAAAAAAAAATAATAATTTTTTATAAAATTTAATAAAATTTAAAATAAGTTTTTTGAAAAAAAGTACTGATTTATAACCACAGTATTTTAAAGCATTCAATTGATCATCAGATAGTTATTTTACCTTCTCTATATCCTTATGGTCCTGAATGAATTCAGTGAGTGGGACGCAATTAGAATTTTCGAGTTATTTATTTATTTATATTTTTTTTTACTGAATATTTTACGGTTTAGTTCTCAGTTGATACAAAAAAGTGTTAAATGTAATTGGGATATATTTACATATATATTTATAAAGATATAAAAATACATATACATATATGTATGACATTTTCATATCCGTTTTATGTATTTTTACTAAAAATCCTTAATGCTGTAAATTTGTTGTCAATGGATTTTAAATGATCCTTAGTCATGCTTAAGGATTATAAATATTTCAGCAGGTGAGAAATGCTGTCAAAATAAGGCATCATATTTTAAAAATAAAAAAGTGTTATCTTGTCATCACAAAATCAACAGTGTAAGCTTAAAAATCCCAGTTGTTATATTGTTTCTTCACAATATATAAATACATTTTTTCTCCTCAGGAGCAGTTGAAATTTGTATGTACATTCGTCTGCTTATAAAGTATATGTTTGTGTGGTTGTTTTAAAGCGCTGTAATGGTTTTATAATAATTTATGCGTTTGTAATGGTAACAGACCACTGGCAACAAGAAATATACAACAACAGTCAAAAGTAAGAATTCAACGCAACACATTGAATAAATGACACCAACATTCAACACACTTACATATATACATGCACAAAATAATAAATAAACCGACACAAGTGAGTTTGGTTTCCTACTCCCTAAAGGATTTTAAGCAAAGTAACGAGAAGTATATGTATTTTTTGGTAGCACTACTACTGTTTTTTTTTTTTACTTTCAGTGGAACTTAGCCTAAAAACAACAACAACAAAATGGCAGTGTACAAATAAAGCCGGTAGGTATTATACAGAATTTCATATAAAATCAGACCAAAGAAAAAAAAAGAAACAATTGAAAACGGCCAAATAACGTAAAATTGAAAATGAAATACATCATCAACTCAAACTCTTTATTCATGCAGGACATGTTAACGGATGTATGTTAAATGTTTCGTCCATGTTTATTTTAGTGTGTGCGTGTGTGTCGTCATCACCATCATCGTCAACAATATATAGTCAACAGTAACAGCTTCAACAGCATCATCATCATCAAAATGATCGTCAACGTCATCAACATGTCAGTGTAAAATGAAAAGATGAATTTGTGTGAGTAGTCAGTCAGTCATATAGAAAATGCGTAGACAAATTTCCATTTGACATGGTTTATTGTTAATGTTTTTGTTGCAGCTGTAGTTATTCTGTTTTTTATTTTTAGTGTTGGTAGTAAAAGGAAATATAAATTTAGTTTAATACTGTAATGACTATATGGATAATTATTTATATTTTAAAGTGAGTAAAATGATATAGATTAAATAAGTAAGAGTATTAATTTTAGGAATTTTAATAAAATACGGTATATTTATTTGAATTAAAGGAATACATTATATATTCATTAAATTATTTTAGAAATTATCACTGGTATATTAATATTGTTTTGATTTCACAAATGACTTTTTAAATTCTAAATAATGAATTTATTTTTCAATATTAATTACAATCTCAGTTTTAAGAATTAATGAAAAATAATCCTATTTTAAATTGCTGCCATCTTTGTTAGAATATTGTATTTTACTACTTAAAAATGTTAATAAGGTTTTCTTCATATTTTATTTATTTTTTTTTTCTCTGGAAAATAAAAACAAAATATTTAAATTCAAAACTATTTTCATATAAGAGAAAATATTTAAGCATAAATTTAAGCATCTCATAGTAATGCAAAAAAGGAAAAGAACCCTCTTAACCACATATATTTACATACAGATACAACTTTATATAAAAACTTCTTTTACAAACACACACAAATCCTATATACACATAAGTAAATTTAATAATATACCCTACGAAAAATTAAAAAAAAAAAAAACGAAGAATTCTACTCTTTATATACTACACATGTACACAATATTTTGGAACATCAGCAACAAAACCAACCAACAAAATAAATAAAGGAAACGGAGTAAAAGCGAAGGAACAAACAGCCAGCCATTAGAATATACTAAAATTCAGAACCTAAAAATGAAAGAAACTATCAAGGGAATTTCGACAATTTATTTACAAACTCTAGCGCATAGTTATCTAAAACTGTTTATGCAAAATAATGTAACATTATATTTTTATCGCAAATACCATGGAGCTACGAGACTTACAGAATTTACAAAATAAAACTACAACAACATTAACTGTAAGCATAAAAAAATATATAAAGAAATACAACAACACCAACAACGATGATCTTTTTTGCCAAAAAAAAAAAGAAGAAAGAAGTAACTGCTTCAACTACACCCTCACACACGAACATATGTATTCATATGTAAATATATGAAGACTCTTTCACTACTACTTGTGAAACTCTAAAACTCTACTAAATATGTTTAAGCTTTTTAGCTATACTTTTAGTTAAATTTGTTGCTATTGTTGGTGTTGTTTTGTATATTTATATCAGTACAACTGTATATTACATAATTTTGCAAATATTCATTCGTGGCTTTTTCTTCGGAAA
The DNA here is from genome assembly GCA_951394005.1 of Protophormia terraenovae. Taxonomy (NCBI): domain Eukaryota; kingdom Metazoa; phylum Arthropoda; class Insecta; order Diptera; family Calliphoridae; genus Protophormia; species Protophormia terraenovae. Next base: position 1,099,994 of record OX596074.1, on the reverse strand, counting down.
GTTACGAAATATATTCATGGATTTTTGTGGTTACTTTTTAAAAATTCTGTGAGCAATTTTTATACCCTATACCACCATAGGTGGTTGGGGTATTATGCGTTTGTGGTAATGTTTGTAACGCATCTTAATAAAGGTGCGTATATCGTTCGACGCAGAATCACTTTCTGAGTTGATTTAACGATGTCCGTCAGTTCGTCCGCCCGTCTGGCTGCCTGTCCATGTAAACTTTGTGAACAAAGTACAGGTCGCAATTTTAAAGATATCTTGAAGAAATTTGGCACGAATAATAATTTTGGCTCAGGGACAAAGTCAATTGAAATTGGTTATGATTCATTGTTTCACATAGCTCCCATACAAATGTTCTCCCGGTATAGGTGTTTAACGATCATAAATGCCTTAAATATAGCAATATTTCAATGAAACTCGGTACAAAGGAATTTTTTTTTTCCAAATTTCATCAAGATCGGTCCATAATTTACCATAGCTCCCATGTAAATCCCTCTTCCGAAAATCACTTTAATGTGCATAAATCCCATACGAATGATAGTATCAAGTTAATATTCGACACAAATAAGTTTTGTTTAAGTCGAAATCACAGTGCCAAATTTTATGAGGTTCGGTCCATAATTTATAATAGCTCCCATATAAACCTACTTTCGGGAATCATCCTAAGGCGCATAAATTCATATAAATGTTAGTATTAATGTAATATTGTGTATTTGTATATTTTATTTTACACTTAGTAAAAGTATTGATCCACAATTGGTGTAGGGTATCATATGGTCGGGCTTGACCGACTATATCTTTCTCGTTTGTCATTTTTTTTTTTTTTAATTAGATATGATTATGTTTTGTAATGATATTTTTGAAATATTTAATTTGTGGTTTTTTATCAGTCATCATATACGATATGAATTTGCTTATTTACAATGTCATAGGTTGACAGTAATGTCAAATTTTTTGTGATTAATTTTCTGTGTTAAATTGCGCATAATTTTGATAATTTCGTCGTCTAAGGAGATAATTTGTATTTGTATAGTATTTGTGTCATATTTATCTAATTCTGGCGGAATGTATATTTTGAAACATGTACGTAAAAGATAAGAATAGAGCTATTTTTTCATGTACAAATTTACGACAGGGATATATGATGACTCCACGTTTTTTATCAGAATTACCCAAAGATCGTTTACGACAGCTTATTTTCTACATTATTGATGGATAGTGTAAGTGTTGGAATTGCCATATCGGAAAAAAATAGTAATGTAGTGAAGCATTTTATTGACATTTTCACCTTATAAATATCGTGACTATATCATCTATGATCGACTAAACCTATTCCATTGGTTGTTTATTATTCAAGGTACCTGTAGCAATTTATTTGTTCATAGTACTTGGTGGAAATTGTCGAGTTGGTATTTTTTCGTTATAATATTATGAGAGTTTTAAGTGGTTCCAAGTAAGTACATTTGGATTTCAGATATACTTTATTGCAGAATGTCCAGTATTTTCCGAACCTAACGTTTCGTCACCCTCATCATCACTGTATGGAAATGACAGTTGTTCATCATCTCGATTTCAAAGACAAGACGTCATTCCTTATTTATCCTCTTCACTTTTAGTTGCTGTAAGTCGTTAAAATTTGGAAAGACTATTTTATAGCATTTAATAACGTGCACACCCACATATTTTTGCCACACGATGTAATTTTTGAACCAATTGCAAATTTTTCTGTAATTTAATTTTCGTTCTCGATTGAAGATCAATTACTCATAAATTTGGGCAAATCTTATTTTATTCAGACATCTTATACTTTCAACAACATAAATATTATGATTGTTTTTAGAATGATTGTACATAGACGAATAAAAAGAAACATGTTTACGAAGAGAAAATACACTGTAGTCTATCCAGACCAAGAGGTCAACTTAGCGTACTTTCTCTTTTTGATCTTTTACTTAAAATAAAAGATTTACTTAAAATAAAAAATTTGGTCTGGCCAGACCAAGATAGTAATCCTAAAGTTAAAGGGACGAAATTGGGCTCAAGTGTTTGTCTTGCATAAAGTTTGTGTGGTATTGAAATTGAGAAAAAAAAAAAAATCGGTTCATAAACAAATACGTTGTGGGCCAAATACTATAAAAACAGGGTGTCAGCCGTAACTGCAGTTCAAACTCCTCCACTGATGTCTCTTAAAGAAGCATATAAATTTTGTACACATAGTTCAAGGATCAATGTTAACTCAGAAAAAGGCGTAATTTAAATTTTTAATTCATCATCCTAATAAAAAATAATAATAATAAAAGTAATCATTCATCATTATAATCACCAATTTATTTTGGTTTTAGTTTTGAATTTATGACCCATTATAAAATTCTTTAATAAGAAAATTGTTGAAAAGTAACTTGTATAAAGGATTAAGATTCCTTACCTTCATTCTACGCTTCCTATGATTAATAATTGCAAACTGAGTAAAAAAATGTTTAATTTTTTGCACCGGTCGTTTACAACTTTTGGACACATGCAATCGAATACCTAATACTATTTAATAATTTCACACTGATATGGTGCCAAATTGGTACCCTTGTTGCTGATTTGATACACAATTGACACTAAATGTTGTCATTTTGTACAAAAATATGGTCGATAGCATTCATACGATGGGTGTAAGCATTCACAAATAAACAAAATAATTACACTCAATGCAATATTTCTATTTTAACTCTTGTTCTATTTTCAGTATGCTCGTGTATTAATTTTTTTTTTTTTTTTTTTAGAATTAATTTTCCTAAAAAGCTCATTTATCTAACACACTCATATACAACAATGATGTGCACAAAAAAAAAAAGAAAAACAAATATTGGAAAAAAAGTTTTAAAATAAAATGATAAGGAGGAATATTAAATTTACACCATAATTACACTTTGTGAAATATGTTGGGTGTGATTGTTTGAAAATAATGCCTGTTTTTATTATTTTATATGAATATATGTATGTATGAGTATTACAACTGTATGCAAATACAATAACAAATATTTAAAATAAACTTGTAAACAGAGGTTTCATCTAAAGAGTGTGGCGATGATGATGATGTTGGTGGTGGTGATATTATTTGAAGGGAGGACAATGATAGTCATAACAATAATGGGTGGGAATGTAAATGATAATGCCGCTTATGCCACTGAATCCAAATCTGAGTCAGATTCTGATGCTTATGATGGTAACAGAGTCGTCTGTTGTTATATGCTAATAAACTCAAGTACAATTCACTACTATACGAAAACATACTACAACAACTTTTCTGAAATGTGTTTTAAAACAAGCAAAAAAAAAAAAAAAATTGTACATACACATACATAAATATTAAAATTGCTATAACTGGTTGGTGTACGAATATAATACTTAATTTTTGCATTTTATTCCAGCATTTTTTTCCCTTTATTTTTTTTTTTCATAAAGTTTTATTTTTTGGTGGCTGTAAGGTTTCGTGATAATTTGTAAATTATTACGAGTGTTAGCAATTTATGCACAAACAACATTCAGCATCATTGTATTATAAACTTATTATTATGCTAAGGGATTATCTGGTTTTGTTGTTAACAATAAAACCAGTTAAAAGCAAAATCTAGAGTGGGAGAGATGATCAAGATATGAGTATAAAACGGGTTAAATAATTGTGTGCGCTTTTTAAATTAAAAAAAGAGAGACAAAAAAAGTAATATAATTTTAAGACGAAAAAAAGAGTTATTATACCAAATGTAAATAAGATTTTCATTAAATAAAAAATGAAGAAAAACATATTAAAACCTTTAATATCTCAAAAGTTTTGTAAAAATAAACATGTCAGAGATGTCTGCGTATAAAAGTATTATTTAAATTTATTTTTATTCTTATCACTCATATGCCTCATGTGCCTGTATGAAGATGAGTTTAATAAAAAGTGTTTGTCTTGTCTTTATAAATCTTTCAATAAATATTCAACTTTATTTTTTACGCGTATTAATACTCGTATACATATATGTGCGTCAGTTTTGTTTGATTTTCTCGACTACATTTTTGTTTTATTTGCAGTAAGTTTGTTATATGATAAATGCTTTCAATCATAAACAGAGACATTTCACATATTATTTGTTGGTAAATGTTGTACGTTTAAGGAAAATTATACCTACGACCCTGAATGAATTATTTTACCTGTGTTTTGCAATATTTCATAATTTGTCTTTAGTTTAACAACAATAAACCTCCATATAACAAACAAGTCACCGTAATAAACGTCCGGTTATATTGAGATTTATATTTACACAAAAAAAAACAAAAAAATACATGCATACATACATATATTGTTTAAATATTTTTTTCTGAAGAAACATGTTATTATTTATATTTAAAAGATACAGCATCCAACATGGGCCATAGCAAAATTTTTGTTGTCTTCTATACCTGTGTTAAAAACATCATACAGTAAACATAAATTTCATATTTTGTCAGTTGGGGGAAGAAAGAATGTATTTTTTTTTTTTTTTTATTATATTTGCTTTAATTATTTTTTAAAATTGCTACTAAACTAGTCCACAAATTATTCTTCGAAATTTGTATTGTAAATTAAATATTAATAACCTTTTATTTTAAAACATATCCAACAGATTGATAAATTTTAGTTAAATATTATTTTTTTACTATTTAAAAAACAAGTTACTTATTTAACATTATCGTTATGTCATAAACTGAAACTTACGATTACAATAATAAAAATACTCTTGCAATATTCAGATACAACAAATACATATTTATACAAATACATAGACTATATGAAAAGTTAATATTTAAAAACAAAATGCACCTTCACAATTACAAATGAAAAATTGAACAACAAGTAAAAATATTCTCGTTTTCAGGATATCAATCTGGCATTATATGACGTATGTATGTGTGTGTATCTTTATATTCTTACATTAAATGACTGAAGCAGGTTTTGTTCAATCATGTTGTTGTTTGTCTCATTTTTTATATTGTTCTTTATCTCCTTTTTGTTGTTCTTGTCTACAGAATGATGGTGACAACAAGCACCTTTAGTAGGTAAACTGTTAAACAAATATAAAAATACAAACATACATACATATATATATATACATATTTATAAGTATGTAAGATACTCAATTTACCATACCATTAACACTGCAACTGCATCGTATCTATATTCAATATATTTGTCGTACTGACTGGTAGACGTTTCTTTTTTGGTCATTTCATATACAAATATATGTATGTATATATGTGTGTATTTTGTTCATTTTGTATTGTTGTGTCATGATGTCATGTACACTTTGCAGTTTAATATAAAACTTTTTATTTTGTCATTGTTTCTCTTTCCACACGTGTGTGTCAGTGTATGCTGTTCGAGTTTATAAAATGTTGGTTATTTTGAGCGAACAATAGTAAAAAAAAAAATATTGTAGAGGAGATTATTTTAAAGTAAAACTCATAATACTATACTGTTGTACTATCACCGGTAACAACTACAATAACATTATAATAATAAAAAAATCTCAAAAACAACAGCTCCAGCAGTAACAGCAAATTGAGTAAAGCAGATAATATGGTTACAAGAAAATAATGTCAACGTGTCAAAATGATGTTATGGAAATAAGTTTGAAAGTCATAGTATACAATTGTGTACTAAAATATTTAACATGTTTTAATTTAATTTAATATTGAAAAGGAGTTACTATTTAAGTAAAGATTTTCTTATTTTATACTTATTTTATTATATTACCAAGAAACTATATAGTAATTTAAATTTGTAATATAGGCTACATTGTTAAAATGTTTATTTATTGATATTTCAATCTTATTGTCATTAAGGTGACATAAATATACTTACTAAAATTTTGAAGTATTTACATAACGAGACTTTTAATCTGCGTAAATATTAATAGTAAATTTTTTGAAAATGTAAAGAGATTGAAATTATGAATTTCTTTATACTTACAAGAATGAATTCTAATTAAAACCATAATACAAATAACCAAAATATCAAATGCTTGACCTATCATTCAACGTCAATGAGAAAGAAAAGAAACTACATAAACAAATTAAAGTGATGACCATCATGGCACAATAAACAAACATATATAAGTCCTCTCCAATAGTTTACAAATTTATTTTTTACTATAAGGAGTGCGTTCGAAAAAATCTTAACATATATAATATTCAATAACTTGGAAACGGTTGATCTTAGAGTTTTCATTGTTTTTTTATTTAATTGATAATTTATCACAAATCACAGAATAATATAATTGTTGTGGTTATAACTACTACTTATAAACTTTTGAACATTTTTGGTAACCCTTCCGTTAGAGATTTGATAGTTGCTTCACTCACTTTTTAGGACCAGTGTGCACATCTTCTTTTAAAATCTTCGGTGTTTTGGGACACCTTTTTTGTACTCTTCAATTCACTTTTCATAAGAGCTCAATATCTCTTCACTAGTCTAAGCTATGAACAATTTGGAAAATTGACCTCACTTGGTGCAAAAACTATGTTATTGTTTTGGCACCACTCCAGAGCTTTCTTACCGTAGTGACATGATACCAAATCGGGCTAAAAAGGTGTGGACACGTTGTGCTCTCTCATGAAAGAAAGAAGTCTTCTTTGCAAATATTCCCTGATGTATATTTTGGTATTTATAGATCTGAATGTGTCAAATGACTTTCCTTTTTGGCGCAACTGCTAAAGGTTTGTTATACTAGGAATTTCGTAAGAATTTTTTTCTGCTTTTGGGTCCTAAACTTATTTTTAATAATTCCTCGAGCATTAACAATATAAAGGTTTTGACACAGAAGCTGCGAGATTTCTGCCAGCACATAAGTTTCTTCGTCAATTATACAACTTGAGTATTTTTGTATAAAATTTGGTTTTAATTTCCGTGTCCTTTTTTTGGCTTCTAAATTTTTTGCAGCATTCCTGTTTGGAAATTTTTTGGTTAACAATTCTGCATTAGCTTTAAATTTTCGCACCAAATAGACAAAGCACTGGGCCAACCAGGCTTCTTTTCTACCAGATGTGTTTGGAGTTCCTTTCAATATGCTTTCAATTTTCTGACCTTCCCAATATCATGTGGACTTTTTTTCTATTCGATCCAGGTTTCCTACCAATGGTCAAATTTTCCTGTTACCCTTTAATAACATTAGAAACAATTTGACAGCAGAAATTTAATTCTATTACCATTTATTTGTTGGACCTGTGTGGATTTTTTTGAAATTTTGTAATAATTTGTAGCACGTACATCTTTTTCGTCACTAATTTTGATGAAAGTCACATGGTTGTTATTAAAAATAATAACTGAAGTATTTTTTCATGATAACTAGATAAAAAAAAAAAAAAATTTAATATTGATTCCGAAAAAAGTTATGAGGCAAAACGTGTGTTAAGATTTTTTCGATCGCATTCCTTAGTTATACCATACACCACCATAGGTGGTTGGGGTATAATGCGTTTGTGCTGATGACGCACAGAAAAAATTATCGGACCCCCATCTTAGAGTATAACGTTCGACTCAGAATCACTTTTTGAGTCGATTTAACGATGTCCGTCTGTCCGTCCGTCTGGCTGTCTGTCCATATAAACCTTGTGAACAAAGTACTGGTCGTAATTTTAAAGATATCTTGATGAAATTTGACACGAAGGGTTATTTTGGCACAAGGACGAAGCCTGTTGAAATTGGTTATGATCGGTCTATTTTTTCACCTAGCCGCCATACAAATGTTCTCCCGGAATAGGGATTTAGTGGTAATAAATGCCTTACATATGGTAATATTTTAATGCAATTCGGTACAAAGAAGTTTTGTATAAGTGTTAATCTTTGTACCAAATTTCATGAAGATCGGTCCATAATTGACCATAGCTCCCATATAAATCTCTCTTCCGGAAATTACATTAACATGCATAAGTCCAACACGAATGATAGTATCAAGTTAATATTTGACACAAATAAGTTTTATATATATATATATATATATATATATATATATATATATATATATATATATATATATATATATATATATTTATATATCACCCTAAAGGCATAAAATCATATAGATGTTAGTATCAACGCATTGTTCTGTATTTGTATATTTTATTTTCCATTTAGTAAAAGTGTTGGTCTACAATTAGCCACAGGTCTAATTTTTAGCTCATACACAATGGTGTAGGGTATCACATGGTCGGTCTTGACCGACTATAGTTTCTCTCTCGTTTTTTTTTTACTTTTATTTGTTTTGTAAATTTTAATAAAAGAAAAATTCTGAATTAAAATAAAAAACAAAATTGCATGCCTGTTATTATTGGTTTTCGTTTATAATAGACTACGACTGCAATATCGAATATTGGTAACAACAATTTGTACATTGTGCATTGTTGAACCTCAATTTACCAAACATTTTGTTATAAACCAACAATATTGAAAACATTGTTACTTGTCTGCTATTGCTACAAGTACTGCATGAAAAATCCACAAATTGGTAAAAATCATGAATGACCAAAAAAAAAAACAAATATATAACAAACAAAAAATGAAAAATAAATAAATAAAGAACTGCTGGTATGCTAAAAACATAACAATGACACAGTACATATACTGCAGACACATCTCAATGATTGTACCCACATACATACATATGAATATATATACATTTTACCTTTAACCACATACTATGGTTCTTTATGTGTATGTTAGTACTACATATAAATGCGAAGTACACATACTTGTACAAAATAAACAAACAAATAAATACAAATATTGCACTCTATTTCATTTACTCCTTTTGTTGTTACTGCCGTTGTATTGTAGTTGTTGTTGAAAAATTCAGTTACCGTAACGAGCTGTATTAGTTATAACAACATGATGTTTTTCTACTTGTTTTTCTTTTTCTGGTCATATTAAATTTGTAAAAGATATAAATATATTTTGGTAATAGTGAAATAGAAATTATTTTATAAAACCCGGTAGGAAATGCAGTGATGATTTACAAACAAATCATTGAAATAGATAATAACTAAATATTCTTCTGCTTAAATATATGAATTTGCACCCATTACACTTAAACTCCTATAGAAATTACTTTTTTTCTTAAATAATTTATGTAGCACTAGATTAAAACAATTCCTAAAGCAACCATTCTGATTAACTCTTTATGTAACTATATAAGTACAAATCAAAATATCTGAAAAAAAAAAAAAAAAACGTTGTAGCCAATTTAGAGATTTCCCTTCAAAGCTAGTAATACTATTTCTTGTTAATCTGGTTGTAAGGTAAAACCTTTTTAAAAAGCTACAAGCACCTTTAAATGCTTTTGATTTCATATCAAAAATGTGTTCACAAATTATACAGAAAAAATTATGACCACATATTTTTCAATTAACACAGTTGTTTAATTTTTCATCAAAATTTAATAAATATAATCAAGTAAAAATAAAATTTAACCTTTATGTTTACAACCTGGGTATGTCACACATTTTGAATGCAATATTTAATGTTTTCAAGTCTTTTTATGAGAGAAAGAAAAACACTTGGGATTTTATAGTTATGTTTGCCTGTAAGGAATTTTTGAATTAAGAATGTTTATTAACATTTGCTAAAAATATAACGTTTTTACCTAATATTGACTTAATGATGCTAAAAATATAAGAAAAGGATTTTTAAGAACTTTGGAGTTTGAAACTTATCTAGGAATACTATTATTCGCTGGAGTCTCACATTCAAACAAAGTTCAAACTCGCATCCGATATATCGAGCTTCAAAGGTTATTCAACGTTTCTTTGCATCAGTCGTTTTACCAAATTTAATAATGGAAATACATTCAAGGAGCGCAAGCAAAACGACAAATCCGCAGCCATTTCAGATATTTTCTTGATGCTAAAAAGGAATCTTCATGACAACTGTATAGTAGGAGCAGAAGTAACCGTTAATGAACAATTATACCCTTATCGTGGAGGTACTGGATTCACTCACTATATATCTTCAAAGCCAGCTAAGTATGACATAAAGGTTTGGTGAGTGTGTGATAATTTATATCCGCTAAAAAGACAAATCTACTTACACAGGTATAGCACCTTCTGGACTACGAGAAAAAAATCAAGGTGAGCGCGTGGTCAAAGATTTATGTGGTAATCTTGTAATCTTGTTGTAATAACTTTTATGCGACATTTTTAATCTCGAAGTGGAATAGGAAGCATGTTTGGAGGCCCAGTAAGGGATGAACATTAGACATTAGTGGAAGAATAAAGCATAAAGGTTATTGTTTTATGTGTTCTAGAAGAAGACCAACACGAAAGGCACGCAGAAAATTACATAAACCAGTATGTGCTGAACATTCAAAAGATATTATGGAATGTAAGGACTGCACAGTATAAAATAAAATTTTTGTTAAATTAATTATAAGCTAATGTATCTAATATTTATAAAAAATAAAACATAATAACAAAATAAATATTTTACTTGTATTCGATAAAAAATTTCCCTAAATTATTCTGTACCTTCACAAAAACACTTACAACTTTAGCTATAAAAACTTTTTTAATTTTATTATTCAGAATATCATAGCTAACAATACTATTAACAAACATCTAAATTTTCAAGTTAATATGACAACCAAAACTCAGAATATGCTAATTTAAAAATTAAAAACATACCTTAGTATGTGGTTGTCAACATAAGGGTTAAGAAAGATTTTAGTTCTTATTTAAATCTTTAATTAGTTCAATCATCTACTTGATTGAATTAATAAATTTTTTAAATGAAAAATTTTGTTTGTTTTAATTTTTTTTAGAGTTTTTAGTAATTGATATAATAATTTTAGTGGGAGGTGCAAATTTAAAAAATTTTTTAATTGAATGAATTATTTACTAATATACTTGGTGATTGGTGACTTTTTTCTAATATTCATTAACAACATAAGTGATCAAAATAATCGTATTCTTTTCAACCAGTACCATATTTTAATTTAAATAAAATTGGTATTTGAATTAAAAATATAAGATTTTTCTCATTATTATGTACTTTGTTTGGTGGTTTCTGGCTTTTTTTTTTTTTAAGTTTCCATAGGAATCATGATCATGTTGACAACATTGATACAAAAAAGAAAAAAAAAAAAAAAAAAGAATTAAATAAAATGTTTTCTCTCTTATATAGCAATCCCACTGGTATTGTGTCAAATGCATGAAAAACTATTTTAATAAATTCCCCTCTCTTAACCATGTATGAAATAGTTGTAGTTTTAGTTAAATATTTAATTTATATTGTTCATCGACATGGCTTGCAGTGAAACCCAAAAATTTTTATGCAACATTTTTGCTCAAAAGAAAAAAAAAATCTTGTTTTAAAACAAAGAAATCTCATATCATACTGTCGTAAAAATGTGCAAAGTTACATCTAAGTGAAAAAAGTGTCAGGTTATTATTTCTTTAATTTTTTTTTCTTTTAATTCACATTACAATTAGTCATTAGATGCCATTAGCTTAATGAATCTATTTCAGCAGGGATCACATTTGTTAACAAATATACACACATACGCGCAAGTACACATAAACATACGCATATTTTAAAAGAATTTTATATAAGGATGCATACTATTTGAGTGAGTTTTTAATTATCGTAACGACCTTAGTTGCAGTGAGAATTTTGTAAGAAAAATTGTGGCTTTAGAAGGCTGCTTAAAAAAAAAAAAAAATATTAAGAAAGTTTTAAGAAAAACTAAGAGGAAAAAGTATTAGCAAACAGATATTTGTTACATATCTACTTAGATACTAATATATATTAAAGATTTATAATAAATTCTTTAGTGATTGTATGTTGAAAAAAGTAATCGTTTTTTGCTAAAACTAATTTAAGTTTTATTACGAAATGATTAGAATATAGATTTTATAAGACTATCATCTACGTTTTATAACTCACGCACAGCAATTCGAAGAGAAAATCCAGTTTAGCAACAATCTTATAATATTTTCAATTTTATTTTTTGCTCATGTGCGAAAAGTAATGCCACAAAAGTGCTTCAATTTCTATTTTACCCAATGCATAAGATTACAATATAATTCATATAAGCTCGATTTATATAAATATGCTTACACTCACACAAAAATACATACTTTCAGATAGACTGATCTACTATACAAACATACCTTCATTTCTATTGGTATAAAATAGACAACAGCAGCAACAAAGACGATACAATGAAGAAAATACGTAACAACAATAATGTAATATTTACATCCCCATTATGAGTTGTTGTTGATGACTCTTGTTGTTTTTGTAAATTTATTTTTTGTATATTGGCATCATTTTCTACATGTTAATGTATATACGTCTGGGTCGTTACGAATTGTATGCCTGTATTGTAAATCTAAATAGATTTTAAGATTATATAGTAAATTTCGCTTAAAATCACAGCAATTTCTTTTAACAATTATATTTGAAGCGAAAAATATAAAAGAGGATTTACTGAAAAAGGGAAAAAATAAAGAAATATCTTACTTACAATTTTTATTCATAGTATGATAGATGATAAGACATATGAACACATTCCCTATTCACATAAAATTACTTTCATAAATGGATGAAAGACCACAACTCTCTATTTCATTTTTGGTTAAAGTAGAAAGTAATTTTCTTATTATTTTTGATATAAATGTAAGGGGTCATATTTCTATAATTTTTATTATGAATTTTAAAAGAACTGATTGAATTTTTAGACATACTTTTTGATTCTGACAATAAGCCGGATATTTCTCTAAATTTAAAAAAAATATATATAAATATATTACTCTTCTGCTTAATTTAAAAAATTTCTAGCGAAACTACTTTTACACTTGATTAATTTTTTTAACAGGAATACATTTTTATTAGGTAAAATATGCACAGGCAAGCACAACTATGCTACAGTATGAATTATTTGTCTTACAGAGACAAATACAAGAAACATATATTTACTGCTAAATCCGAGGATAACTCTATTACATACAAAGGCTGCTGTTCACATAAATATGTATCTACCAAAAAGGCCTTTTAGAGCTGGCTCTAAATCTTTCACTTAAAATGGTGCTTTCATTTAAAATTCTTAATAAATTAAATTTATTTTTAATGAAGTCAGTTTAGAAAAAGTCATATAATCAGTTTAAAAATCCAATAAAAACACTTACAAATTCTACAAGGTAAAAACCTTTTCGTTTTCCCTCGACATAACAATAACAGTTTAAAATAAAAAAAATATAAATAAATAAATTCGTTGTAAAAGCTTATAAATGTGTGTATAAATACATTTTTTATGATGATGTTAAATATACAAACGAAATGTTACATTTAAAATAAAAGCAAAAATATTCTTGTTGTACTTACTACCCAGATGATAAAATAAAAACCACTCGTATTACGATTTATGCAAAAAATAAGCAAATCTTAAATCGCTGCAAAAAAGAATGATGACACTGATGATGATGCTGATGACGATGGTAAATGTGTTATAAAATTTTGAAGAAGTAGGCAAATAATGTAAATATTAAAATAAATTTTTATGTATAAATATACAAAAATGAAATTGAATGTAAATCCGTTTTAAGATTTTATATACAGAGATGTACAATAATAAAGGATATTTATTTACAAAATAATAAATATTAAGAATCTAGGATATAAGTGTAATGAATTCAAGAAATTTAAGGTAAAATAGTAAAATTAAGAAATTAAGAAATGTCGAAAGAAATCTCTTGCACGAATTTTTTCTTATACAAAATATTTTTGTATCTCTTATTCTGTTTTTCAATTTTTAGTTTTTCAAATTTTTTGTGAAGTAGGACACTTTTTTATAACTCATTCGATTATATCTGGAATAGATTATTTAAACTTTTAATAAATTTTACATTTTTGTTTGAACTGAAAAAATCTGAAGAAAATAAAAAACTATTGACTTCAAAGGAGGCATTTTTAGAAGAGAAGAAAAACTCATTTTAAAACGTTGAATATCTGAGCAATAGCTTTTGAAATATTAGTAGTAGATAGAAGTTAGATCATACGTTACAATGTAATGAGTGGTACTTATTTACTCCATTACTATAAAATATAAAATAACTACTTGCTGGTAATTGCCTAAATAAGTACTCGTTTGTATCATTTACTAAGAGAAGTAAATATAAATAATAACATGATTGTAATGAGTGCAGTGAATGAAATTATTAGTAATATCGACTTATAGTTTATCCCTGCAGTCTATGGTTACTTTATTAGCTACGTGACTAGTCACTTTAATATAGGCTTGTCCTAGGAGAAAGTCTATTGCTTTGGCCCCTTATAGGTAATTAGTTTCACTACTCTGTACAATATTTTACATTAACATGTTCATGTATGTAAATATGCATATAAAACTACTTAACTACAACTACTCTTTCTCTTCTGCTAGTTTGTATGTTTCTTCTACTTTTTTGCAAAAAAAAAAAAAAAAAAAAAAAAGAAACGAAAAACCAAATGAAGTGAATAAAAGTACATTTGAGTTGACAAAGATATAAAATACGAAGAAACAGAAGAAAAATTATGTAGAAAATTATTATTTATCTACTGATCAACCTTAGAAATTGTGTTTTTTTTTTTCCTTTTTTTTATTCTGTTACTTTACCAGATATTCCTTTTCTTGCAAATACTACATACAAGAAACGTGATGTTGTTTAAAAAAGTAGATAAAACGATTTATGTATTCGTTCTTTATTAAAAGAACAAGAAAATGAGTAAAATGTTTAAATTGGTAGTAGAGTGATAGTGAATAATGTAGCCATTACTAGCTAACAACCAATGTTACTGTTGATGCTGGTTGCTGGCTTTGCTGCTACTTTTGCTAATATTGTCTGTGATTATTATGATAATGTTTATGATGAGGATGATGAAAATATATTTAACTACATAAATATAGATTGAAAAATCATGGCTAATAAGATGCTTTTAAGATTTATACTTTATCTCTATCATCATAATACTGATGCAGTGATGATTATGATTGTGATATGTGTAGAGTAATTTTTATAAATTTCCTTAAGTAATACTTATATAAAGTAAGTGTTTTGAAGATTTTGTAGTTTATTAAGAATTATTTACTAACAAATTAGTTAAAAGAAAATTGCGAATTTGAGTATATAATACTTAATAGCTACAAAGTTACATTCATAGTTTAACGTTTTTATGATTATATATAGATACGTTAAAATCGTTTTCTTTTTTAGTTATGCACGATTTAATTTTTCTTTATTTGAAAATATTCTTTAGATGAATTATGAAAAAAACATTTTCATCTTCATTTAAATTTTATTTCTGAAAGCAAACATTAATCATGTTTTTAAAAATACATTTGACTTGACTAGTTTTTTATGTTTGATTTAACAAAATACAAATAGAAATAGTACATCTCATGAATACATTTATTCTATTTTTCATATATTTTTTCATCTTTCATATATGCATATTCAGTTCCAAATGATGAATGCAAATATTATAGAAAATCCCAAAAGTATGAAAGGAGAAAAAATAAAATTTCATATAATGAGAATAATATGACATAAGTATTTTTGAATACGACAAACATGGCAAAAGTAAAAAAGAAAAAAAGTTTAGCAATATTCAAATAAATATTGCAAAAAAAAAAAAAAAAAATCTTAGTCGAAATGCAAATTTATAAAGTCATGTTTTTATTCATAATTTTACATATTGAAGTTCAATGTACCATAAACAAATACATATTTGGAAAAAAATCAAACATAATTTATATTTAACATAAATTTTATTAATTTAACCCACCAATGAAGATCTAAAAGAAATTAAAGTGTTAAAATTCTATTACAGCTGTGATAGAATCTCTTATTAGCACTAAAATAATGATTTAGTTAAAAAAAAAAATCCACTTACCAAAAATATGCCGAGATAGCCCAATAATAATATTATTTTGTTTATAAATTGCAGCACAAATATTTATAAAAATTTGTATTTTATTAAATGAGTTATTAAAAATTTTTAAAGGGTTAATTGATTTCGACCACAAAATTTTGTTTGTAATTTATCTGCGAATTAACATTATTATTTTTTTCCACTCGCTTAATTATTAACATTTTTACTAATTAAATAATCATTGTTTCTATTATTTGTTTTTTAATTGCATTACTAAATAATTAAATCAATTGTATACAAATAGGCATGTATGTAACAAACATGTTTTTTATTATTAATTGTATTTATTTTTTTCTATGTGAACATTAATTGAGCTCCATTAATTGCAACTAAACATGTCATTCAGTCTGTTGCATGCGTTTAGAAAAACTAGTAAAAAAAGTTGAAAATAAAACTTTATTAATTTAAAATGCAAATATTAAAAATTAAATATATACAACATAAAAGTCCAACTATATTAAATAGCAGCATTATTTAAATACTAAGTATTCAATTTTTGAAGCTTAACAAAAAATTAAATTTAAATACGTGGTGTTATTATCTATAAACAAAAATATACATTAAATACCGCATAAATACAATGTTTGTGGCTACATTGCTTTTTTTTTTTTTTAATTTTCCATGGAAAATATTAGCAAAAACAAAAGAGATCAAAAATACATAAACAATATACCTACTATAAACAATGATGGTTAGCGGCAAAAAAATTTAGAAATGCTAAAATTGAGGTAAATTTAAAGGACTTAAAAAGTTTTAATCACTCATGTACTTAAATAAAAATAAAATAATTTTATTTATCCTGAACAATTTATCGGCTGTCCGATCATTGATTCGTTTTAAAGGCAACCAATTTTTAACAAAAATATATATTTATATTTTGCGAAGAAATCGATTTTTCAAAGTAGGTAGTAGGGAAAGTAGCATTTGATAAAAGGGCACATTGTTTTTTTTTTTTTTTCTCTCTAATATTTTGAAAACGAAGTAAAATTGTTTGTGATAACAATTTATTTTCTATTCCTCTATTACAAATCTTTCATCAAGCTAATCTTAATATTTTTAACATGCATTTATCGGAGGTGGGCGTGATTAAATATTTTTTAAATACAATGATAGTAGTGAACAAGAATTGACAACATATTTTTTAATAAATTCCTTTAAAGTGAAAAAAAATTGATCTATTACGCGCAATACTCCTCATAAGGTACACTCTCCAAACTGTTAGTAGGCCGATTTAACTTATTCTCCAGGATCGTCATAATCTGATACAAAGCGCTTACTATCTGTTGATCTTTTATTGTACATATAGACTCTCTGGTGTTAATTGAATTCAAACAAAAATCATTTAGTGATTTTCTCATGCATAGATTTTGGGTTGCCATTAATTAGCAAGCAAGACAAAAACGATTCTACCCCCAACACTTGGCGAATTTACCCCATAGGATGGGGTAGTTTCAACGTTTTTGGTCACTTCACAAATTAATAATAAAAATTAATATAACTTAGAGATACATAGTTAAGGTCAAAAAAACTTAAATATAAGCCAGCATATACAAGTTTTTTTTAATAAAGAAAGTTTATTGGTATCGTGAACCGTTTTAAACAAAAAAGCATTTATTTATTTTATTTATTTACTTTTATTTACTTAAGTCTAAAGAACAATATTCTTTACAGACTAAGGATTAAAATTAAATTATTACATTTTGTTTGTATGTAATTATAATTGTTAATATTAATTCATGTTTTAAAATCTGTTTTTGATGCAGTAAATTCAAAAATATGATTATTATTTAGAGAATTAAAGTAATTTAATGATCTGATTAATGGACTATTTAACACATAATTTCTATGATGTAATCTAACATAGAATAAATTCCTATGACGGAGTGTAATCCTACATGGGACATGAAATAGTATTTTATTTAATAATTCCGGGCAATCAATATTTATATTTAATAGATCAAACAAAAATAGCAAAGATTGAATCTTGCGTCTTTTTTCTAATGAAATCATCCCTAAATGCAAACAACGGGATTCATATGATGGAGCCGGATAAATATAGTCTAAGTGAGGTAGGGCATAACGAATAAAACGTCGTTGAACCTTCTCAATGCGAGCAATGTGAACATTGCAATGTGGACTCCAAATAATAGCGCCATACTCTAATTTAGACCTAACAAATGATGAAAACAAAAACTTCAACGTATAAGGATCCGAGAAATCGGAGGAATTTCTCTTTATAAATGCTAAAGATGAGTAAACTTTAGGCATTAAATAATCTAAATGTGATTTAAGACTTAATTTGGAATCAAATAAGATACCCAAATCCTTAATTTCATGTACTTTAAACAAAAAAAAGTGGCGAATACTCCCCGGTCCAAACCAACCTTCCGTTAAATGCGCGATTATTCTTTTCATACCTTTAATATTACAATTTATTTTTCTATCGGATATACAATGATTCATTCTAATATAAAAATAGACCCATATCATCCAAATTGCACGAAATTTAAAATTGATATACAGTGGCTGTAGAACATATTTTCATGTTTAATGTTCCATAGCTATGCAGCAGTAGGAACTTTAAAAAAAAAAATATGGTATCAATTGAAAGAGAAAAACAACTCTAGTTTTAAAAAGCTATTTCATTTATTGCAAAAATTTGCATTTAAATAACTTAAAAGTAAAAAATAAAAATATAATCAATTTTTTTTAGCTTACAGCTTATTTTATGAAGCCATTTTATTATTTCTATCTACTTCTGGAAATGTCCTGCGTACCACTTTTGATTTGATTTTGTTAGTTAATGCTTCAATTACAATGTAATTGTAACCTTGGGCAACCCAAGGTTTTCAGCACCAAAACCGACATCCGTAGTTCAAGTTAAACAAAAGGGGCTGCATGTTCAACTTTACCAAGGGACTTCTTTCGTTTTGGAATTCAATTATTTTTTGTTAATAAGTTAACATTCTATATATTTGGCTAAGATAGTATGTGCTATTTGTGGCGAGAACCCAATACCGAGCTGAACCAGGAAAACTTAAAAATAACAGTGAAAAATGTTGGTGGCAGTTTCATGGTTTGGACCTGTATGTCGGTTAGTGGTGGTGTGATGTTTGAATTTATTGGAGTATTAATAGATAATATAAAATACCTTTAGATCCTAAAGGATAATTTGTTGCAGAGTGCGGATAATCAGGGCATATTTTCATATTTTAGATATTGCCAAGAACAAATTCGAAAAATAAATTAGGTATTGTGCAAAATTTGTTAATATATAAGGGTCCAAATTTAATAAAGCCCCCTAAAAAGTCGGCAGAACAGAATATTATTGAAAATTTGTGGTCCATATTGGAAATTTACATAATAAAATAGGAAATAGGTCCTAAAAATACAGTAAGAATACATTTCGCCTAATGTTACAAAAAACTGCACGCAGCGGTAACAAGGTGCCTCAAATCTGTTGCATACATTTAATACTACCATTCCAGGTAAAAAATATTGTAATTATCGGTCGTAATTTAAAATTTTTTATGTCATAATTGGCTGCATAAAATAAGCTGTGAGATAAAAATATAAAATTTTTTTGTTTTGCATATTTTTAAGTTACTTTAAGGTAACCTTTAAAAATAAATACGGTTTTCTTAAACTAGAAATCTTCCTTTTTCTAATGATACCAAATATTATTTTTAGTTCCAGTCTGTTACTTTATGGAGCTTTAAAAATAAAATTTTATACTGCATAATTTAACCTGAGAGCCACTGTACATATTTTCTACAAATTTAAACCAAAAATTCTGAAAGTTGGTTAATGTTCCACATATATCATTATGTTTCTATTCTCTGTAGCTTTTTGGAATCGGAGCAAGGATACTTGATAAATTAATATACCACTAAAAATTAAATTAAAGAAAATACATTTTAAAGTTATTTTTACTATATAAAATTTTACTTTCTGATATTAAAATTGATTTTCAAAGAAATATCCCTCTGCAAATGTGTGCTGATGTTCTTTATTATCATTTAATTTTTTATCTAAAAATTTTAACTTATTTTTCCTTTTCTACTTCATAGTTTGTCTCTTTTTGAAATTTGCATAGAATATATTAATTTACATTCTAAAATGGCCTTTGCAAAGGAACGTTTTTGTAATGTTTAACAAAAAACTGGCAGCTGCTCTTTTATTATTATGATTTTGATGTAATGAATCTCAATAATATATTTTTTTTTAACACGTTTTCTTTCTTTTTAACTTAAAGTTCGGCCTTTTTTAAAACTTGTGCTTTTAGTTCAATTTTGACAGATTTGTGAATTACAAAAATAAATCAATTTTTAAAAAGCGGTAGTATCCACCTTTTTCAATATCATAAGCCTGTTTTTCATTAAAATCAGTTTTTACAAAGATGTGATGATTTTGGTGGCCTCTAAATTGGCTCAAAATGTGTGTATTTTTTATTTATATATATATATATATTTTTTTCTATGTAGTTGTTATTAACTTTTAACAAACTGAGTTTGTATTCATGTCTTCTTTCTTTTTGCCTATGAAAAGAATCACTTTGCAATCGTTTTATAACGTATGAATAATATTACCTATTTAAATATTACGTATACGTCGAATAGAACATAATAAATTGATTTTTTTTTTTTTATTGCCTAAATTTAAAAAGATCTAAAGTCACCACAAAATCTATGCAATTTATGATTTAAAGTATGTATTTAACTCATTTTCCTTTTTCTTCAAATATAAAAAAAAAAAAAATACAAAATTAACAAGACTTTTGTTAATTCCAATTTCTTTTATCCCTGTCTTCGAGAAACTCTAAATGAATTTGTAATTTTTCCATATGTTTTTGTTACAAAAACAAATCATCAATTTGCCAAAAATACCAAAAACCCCACAAAAAAGTACACGTAGACTTCATCTAAAGAATTCAAAATAAGAACAAAAATAAAATTCAACAAAACGGAAGAAAAAAATAATTTTCTTTTAACTAAGAAAAAATAAAAATAAAAAAAGAACATATACACATGCATGCATACAAATAAACACTACATGCATGGTATAATAATAAATTGACAAATGACATGATGTTTCAAAGTAAATCCAAAAAGAAATACTTGTGGAATAAACTATTTGTATCGCAAATACACATATACATATATACTTATGTGTGCACCCATACTGGTATACTAAAGGTGTTTTATAGTCATTGTAGGTATTTTATATATTAATACATATACAAATATTTGACTGTGGACTTTATTATCGTTAACGCATCTTAAATTTCAATCACGTTTTTTATTAACGTTAAATTCATTACATTATAATTCTTGGTGGCTGTGTATTACTTTGTTGGTTAACACAGCGATACATAAACATTTTTATGTACATAAATATGACTGTATATTTGTTTTTGTATGTGTAATACATTTATATTAAAAGTGCCAGAAAAAAGGTAAACTTTTTTATTTTTGTGTTTGATTGTTATTTTTATTCCTTTTCGTAATTCAATTTTCTATATTTTTAAATTAAATTTTCGTCTTGATGAAAAAGTGTCAAATGTTAACAAGTGGCAGTGGTAGCTGGAATATATAATATTTTTTCTTCTTCTTCCTATTTTTTGTATTAGTTAAGTTTTTTTGAAAGAATTATGCCGCTAACTAAATTTTATTCCAGATTTTACCACGTAACAGTTACTTTTTTGTTTTTACTTTATCGTTCGTCTTTGGCTCTTGATTTTATTTATTAACATGCTTATTCACTTAAAATGTTACCATCTTTTTTTTAATGTTATAAAACAATTTATCATAATTTTTTCGTTTTTGTTTTGAACTCAGAAGAGGAATGAAGGTTGTTGGTTTAAACCAACGAAACTAAGTAAAAGAATAAGTTTTCTCTAAAAATGTGTGTCTTAAGGGCTTAGAAGTTTCGAAATAATGGAGATGTTGAGTTAAATTCAATTCAGGCATTTGAATGCAGTTTTGTAAATTAAAAATTGATAATTTTATTCTTAATGTAAATATAGAAGTAAAATAGAATTATCATTGGAATTTTTAAGTTTTATTTACATTTTTTATTTCTATTTTGTTTAGTGAGAAAACTTCTTATTTTACAATTAATTAAACTTAAATAAAAAGTATTTATTTATCCATTATTATTTCATAAATTTTCAGGAAACATAAAAGAAATTCAGCAATTATATTTGCTGTAAAGTTTTTATGTATTAGTATTCAAGTAATTTTATACATACAAATGTGTGTAATCATCAAATATTTTTGAGTAGCTAATAATGTATTATTAGCTACTCAAAAATATTTTGGTCATATTATTTTGATAGCATTTTAAAATCTCTTTGCCACCAACTTTCAACACAGTATTTTCACCATTTTAACAATAATCACACTCACACAGATACACAGACATATAAAATTTTATCGCTTCTGTTGTTTTCATTGCCAAAAATAATTTTAGAAAAAAAAAAAACACACACACATTAAAGATTAGTGATGCCAATTTCTCAAAAAAAGAAAATTTTAAACTAAAAAAATCGCTAAAAATTTGTTAAGGTGAAATACTTAAAATCTTTAAATGCATTTTTTCAATCGAGAATTAAATATCTATATGGAGGATTAAAAATAAAATTTTACTTCAACAATTAGTGAAATATATTTTTTTTTAATTTGTTGCAAATTTACTAAGATTATCCTTTAGGAGTTTGAGCTATTAAAATCGCTATATTGACAATGGCAATAAACGTGCATGAAACTCTTTTTTGTCTACAATATAATTTTTAAATGCTAAACCTCGCTTTGATACCGCATATATGAGGTAAAATTTAGATAAAGAGAAATAAATAGAAAAATAAAATGTTAGTGGCTTAAGCAGAAGTGAGTATACACAAATATGGTTGGACGATAATAGTTGCAACAAAAATTATACACAAAATTTTAGTCGACTTAAATAATAATGTGGTAACATCAAAAAGGTAAGGACTGTGCATGACAAAAATCCATGCATGCTCTTGGGCTCATAAATTTTGATGTGTTGAAAAATTAATAACTCTGTTAACTGTTAATTTTGATATCTTTGCGGAATTTTATTACATTCGGATGATTTTTGGAAGAAATTGGCGATTTTTATATTTTATTACTAACAAAACAATACAAATTGAAATAAATACTTCGTATTTATTATGACAATTGTTGTAATAACTCCTAAAATATTGCGAGTCCCAGAATGCCACTTTCCACTGTTTCCATCATTAATATATATTTTTTTTAAATTTTTAAAAATACCGTTTTTCGAGATATTTACCCGCTAACGAAAAATCGTGAGATATGGACCATTTTGATGTTGAAAAAAAAAGTCATGTTATACGTCATATTAAAGGTAATTTTGATACTTTTAATATGACATCACGATAAATCTTATATAATAAATACTTTGAAAGATATTTGTAATTATGAAATTATCTGAAATTTTGAATTAGTCTTAGTTTTGACAATAATAATGATTGTACTAAATATCATTAAATTTGGAGAGGAAAAGTCACAAAATGTAATTTTTCGTGTTGGTTTTAAATGGAATGACTCTATAATAGACGATGAAACGTTCTTACAGGATGACTTTTTTCAATTGAGGGATTATGGCAGAAAAATTTCGTGTATCAAAGAAATCAGGATTCCCAAGAAAGTATTTGATTTGGGAAGTCATATGCATATGCGGGAAAAAAGTACTTTACTCTTAAAAAATGGTTGGATTAACACAGAAATATACGTGAATGAGTGCCTTTTGAAAAGACTTCTCCCTTTCCTCATAAAATTTAGTGTATCCGCTATATTCTGGCATTACAGCTACAAAACAATGGGGTTGCAAAAAAGAAATTGTAAGAGTTTGTACCAAAAGAGGCTAATCCATCAAATTATCCGAAACTCCGTGCAATTGAAAGATATTGGACTTTAGTAAAAAATAATTTAAAGGACATTAAAAGCTCAGCACAAAATTAAACGGAGCTTAAAAATAAGTGAATTTATTCGAAAAAAAAAAGTGAAATAAACACAATAAAACCTTTAATTAAAATAATTCCGGAAAATATCACATATTTCCTTAAAAACCAACAGGAACTAATTCATTCTTCTATGTTTAGAACTTGAACATAAAAGTCATTAATATCACTTTAAAAAAAATTCGCCCACTGGTTTAGTTTCTATAAGCAGATTTGCATGCACGATTTTTTTCGTGCGCAATCCTTAAATATAATTTTAACTGATCTTTATAAAATAAACTTTATATATCTTTGCCATAGACTAGCGATTTGTGCACGAGTTTTGAAATTAATAAAAATGTAAAATACATGCAATTAAAGGTAATAGATTTTTTAACATTAAAGACTTGTATTATTTGTAAACATACTTCTACAAATAAATACAAATTTATTGTGTTTGTGATTGTGTTACCAATCATAACATTCACTTTACATGCATACATACAAAACAATACTTAAATTTAAAAAAATACACATAGGTACATGCTAAAAATGTGTTTAACTTTAATTGTAAAATTTTATTATTAATATGTGTAAAATATTTTCTCATGAATTTCTTTCAGTGTATGGATATTTGTCTATATCGTCATTTTCTACCTCTGAATGCAACGAAATGAAAACAAAAAAATCCTGGACATGTTTGGGTAAACAATTTGGAAAACATGTTTTGTTTTCCTCATCTTTTTTAAATTTTATGCAAAATTTATCCATACAGTTTGTAAGTAACTATGCGTGTATTTTTTAGTATAGGTGTAATGTGTGTAGTGTATATGTATTTGTGTTATGTATACATGCTGCATTAGCTGCAACCACAGTGATGACAGCGTAACGTAAACAACCGACATGTGTTTTGATGACCATGTTTTACATTTATGTCAAACTATACACACATACATATATACAAATACATACATATATATATATATACATAGATTCGTAAAAGTTTGTTTAAAATTTGATTTTTTTGGTATCACAACAACAATAGTGTTTTGATGGTCTCTAAGTGTCATCGGAAGCAGTGGTTATAGTACAACTACAATGATTCAAACCAAAAAAATAAAGATATAAAATAAAAATATCTATTTTCTAACTTTAAAAATATATTTCATCCAAGTGTATAATTTAAAGAAATTTTTAATTTGGAATTTATGCTCTTAATAATTTACTTTTTTTGTTTACATTATACGTATTAGTAATTAACAATTTTAAAATATTAAATAAAATCGAATCAATTTTAAAACTATGAAAAAATACTCCTAAAATGTCATAGTAATCACAGATTTCTTTAAATTGTTTAGTTACTTTTTATAAAAGTGACCTTACTTTAAATAACATCGGCAACTCTAGTAAACTTTAAAAGTTTAACAGGTTGGCTTTGTGCTCATATGAAATCTTATATTTCGTAAAATAAAACATTTTTATATGAATCTGTGAAAACCTTAAATACATATTATAGAATTTTATTATATTTAGTTAGTAATTATTAATTTTATATAAAATCATTATGAATTATTAAAAATTGTTGTTTTTTTCCTGCTTGTATGTTTGTTTAAATATTATACGAAAATTGCTTGTTCAAATGATTATTTAGAACATTTTAGTGGAAAATTGCTGTCAATAATTTAATGGATGCTGGATAATTGTAAGTATTAGTAGAAGTATATATAAACATACAAATATATCTGTTAGTAAATGGATTCGCTAATATAAGAATGTATATTTGCATAAAATTAATACATTATTGGTAAATATAAGTACAATATACATAGATAAAAATTCCCAGCAAAAATTTCGATGGACACTTTTTATTTTTTTCAAAAGCTGTCATAGATTGTAAATACCTTGAATATTTTGAATTTTGAAATTTGTAAAATGTTCGCACTTCTTAATGTAAATTTCGGTAAATTATTATTTATTGTTTTATTCTCATTTAATTTTCTTAATTATTTCTTTTTTTTTTAAATCATTATAGATGGTTAGAGTATTGTGAGTTTGTGCTGATGTTTGTAACGCCCAGAAAAAAATATTCTAACACCCATCTAATATACCAGTCGACTCAGAATTTTTTGAGTCGATTGAACGATATCCGTCCATCCTTCTAGCTGGCTAGTTGTCTGTCCATGTACATTTTGTACACAAAGTACAGTTCACAATTTTGGAGATTATTTGATAAAATTTAACACATATATATATATATATTTTGGCATTACGAAGAACGCTATTGAAATTTGTCAGGATTGGTCCATTATTTCACCTCGCCCCTATACAAAGATACCGCGAAATTACTCCCAAATTAAATAATTCCCAGCAAAAAGGTGAAATAAATCCCAAAATTTTTTGCATACAAATTGGGTTTTATTTCATTATGAAATAACACCCACTGGGTTGGAACTTATTTCATTATTTTCTATGAATTAATTTCCAAACAAAATAACTTCCAACGAAATTTTGTTGGGAGTTATTTTATGTCCTTTTACTATTGGAAGTTATTTCATTTCGCTCGAGACATTTTTCACTTTTATTGAGCTTGGTCAAAATGATTTATTTTCTATGGGTTTTGAAAACCACTGGCTTCGCTAATGAAAGTGTTTCCATATAACAGGCCTTTGTCCGGGCTCAATAATTTTCTCCTCTGTGGTATTTAAAACACCGGATTCGCTAAGTGAAGTTTATCTGCATAGACATAGGCAAATGCAGAAAAACTTAACTTATTGAAACCGGTGTTTAAAAACCACAGAGAAGAAAGTTCTTTCGCCTGGGCGAAGGCCGGCTACTCAGAAAAACTTTACTTACCAATGCACTATGGTTTCATGGACCACTTTTCTTGGCCAAAAATAATTTTGGTAACATTTTCTATTTGTGTTTTAATTATCGTAGTTTTGTAGCAAACACTTCAAAACGCCAGAAAATGAAGTCTTTTGCTATTTTTACTAATTTGTCTTCATAACACAACAGGTCAAAGTTCAGTTTCTTAAGCAAATTTAAAATATGTATAAAAAAAGGTGCCTTTTTTCAACGGTTTTCATTAATTTATAATTATTGAGTATAACAATTTTTTAAATAAGTTTTTTACGGAAAATATTTCTTAGTATAAGTACTTTTATAATTGGATACGAAATCAATGAGAACTTGTTTGCGTCTTAGAAAAATACAGTTAGATTTACAAAACCCAAAATGAAATTGGATTCGTAAGAAATTTTACATTTCATTAGACCTGCAAGTTTTTGGTGAAAATTGGTAAAGAAAAATTTAACGAAAATAAATAAACATATATCTGAGCTATATTATCCATATTGTCTAGTTCTGCGATTTTTTGCGATTTTCGAGAAAATTCATCTTTTACTTATAAATTAGCATTGGAAATTCTTACCATTTACAAGGGTCTAACCAATGAATAAAAATGCCAGGATATGAAAGAAAATAACAGATATTGCTAAAATATAGTTGTGTATCAAAATAGATGCTGCTAAAGCAAAATGCACGCCTTTAGGTTGAGTTATAAGTGAAATATTTGTAAACTTCCTTTGGAATGACTGTACTTCTTACGCATAAGAAGTGTGAAAATGAATTTAATTTTTGAAATACAAAATAAATACTTTAAATTGTTTTGATTTTCATCTAAATCATATTTCAAATATGATAATTTGTATTTTTCCGTTTTGGTAGTTTTGGCCAAAAAAAGTGGTCATTGAAACTATAGTGCAATGCTGGTGTTTTAAATACCACAGAGAAAAACCAACAAGTCAACAAATTATTTTATTTGATAATTTTCAATGGGGACTTATTTCACTTGGGAGTTATTTCATTAAATTTAGTAATTAATTTTTTATTATGAAAAAAATCCCAAATGTTGGTAATTTGTAAAATTCGGTACGAATAAATTATACAATGACAACAATCGTACATAAATAACAGTATCATGGTAATATTTCACGCAAATTAATTTATATAAAAATTTCAATAGGTGCCATATTAATAACATTCCCCAAAAATTTCGGAAATCATTGTGGGCTTGACCAACTATAACTTTCTTACTTGTTTTTTTGTAAATTATTTTAATAAAGAAAAATTAATAATGACGACTAAAAATACTTTCCGATATACATTTTTTGAATATGTATTATAAAAAATTAACACAATGTATTGTAGTGTAAAATAAAACTTTATGCTGGGAATGTATGCTGGGATTTATAGCTTATTTAAATTTTAAAACTAACAATGGATGTCAATTGTTATTCTTCCAAAAAAAGAAAATGTTGCTCATTCATGTTAAAATATAATTATATTAAAAGTTCAAATAAATCAAAAAATTCATTGTTGTTATGTTTGCAACTGAAATTAGTTTTTCAATTTAATTTAAAACCAAATAAATATCTACATGAATCCTATTTTATGTTTATAATGGTATAATGGTATATAATAACAATAATAATTTTGCATTTTATATATTCCTTTATTTTCGGCAAATGTCAAATCCATAATTATAATAAACAAATAAATTATTCATTTATTTAAAAATATGTAGATACAATAAGATAACTACTGAAAAAAAAAAAAAAAAAAACGTTGCAAATTTAAAATAATTCCTTAACACATACATATTGGAATATAGGGAAATATCAAGCTTAGTATTACAATGTAAAGAGTCGATAATTTCTGTTATTAATTTCTAGCTAATGAACAACTTAGAACTCCAATTTTGAAAAAATTAAATTTTTTCAAATAAATTAATAGATTTGAATTAAAATATATAAAAGTTTCAAGCATCAACAAAATCTCCACAGGCAAATGTTATATGTTATATAAAACAGGCTTCTCTCTCAGATACATTTAAAAGTTCATTTTTTTTTCTAATATAAAACAGTTTTATAGAATCATTATAAAAGTGTAAATCATTGTGAAATTTTTCACCCTGCAACGATAGCTTCTTTTCACCTTTTAACAATTTAATAAAGAGACAAGTGTTTTAACAAACTTATTGGAAAAATGCCAAAAACATTCACTGTTGTAAATATTTAAAAAAATACCAAAACAACAAGACCAAAACAGTTCTCACTAAAACAGAAACAAATATATTGAATATCTAAATGTTTTTTTTTTGGCATAGCAACAATAACAACTTAAAAATGTCAACTTGCCTACATTTACTGAAAAATACCTTTAAGTTTTTGTGAAGGGACGAAATTATAAAAACGATATTAAAAGAAGACGGAGAATTTTATAAATAAATTTTGTTGTTTCTTGTTCTGTTAAAGATACCAATAAGTAGCCAAATAATGACCGAGATAAGAAGAATACAGACCACAGACGAAACAAGACTTGTTTTTCCATAAAAAGACACTTATACAATAATAAGTAAAAATACTTTTTAATATCAATACACCTACATACATATGAACATATGTATGTACGAAGCAGGTCAATAAAAACTTATTATTTATAAATTTTTTGAGTTTTTGCTTATTATTTTATATTTTTTAATTCATATTGTAAAATTTAAAACGAAAATGTCCAATACCAGAAACCCAAAATAAAAACAAATAAATTTTTAAAGTATTTTATTTTTATGGTTTATTTACTAATACACCTACTTTTTTATTCTGCACATTCATACATACATATACTGACACACACTTGTTAATGGTTTTTAAACAGACACATATAAATGATTTTGACAAGGGATTTCAAAGAATTATTTTTTTTTAATTTTCTAAAAATGTAAAAAATGAGAAATAAAAAACAAAGAAAAATAAAAGCAATTTTAAGAATTTCAATTTCGAGAAAAAGAGATAAAATTGAAAAATTTATTAAAACAAAAATAAAAATCATGTCAACCATTGTATATATCAAATTCTTTTTGCATTGGTTTGTTAAATGTTTATTTTAATTCAAAAATTTGTAATCACAAAATGAAATAAATAAATTCAATTGCTATATTTGAACTTGAGATAAATTGCAATATGTCGTTAACATAGATTTTGCATTTAATAGAATTTAAGCTGTTAAACAAAGAAATAAGCAAATGAACTTGGTAAAAGAAGGGCAAGTGGATTAATGAACTGTCAGTATAACTAAAAGTCAATTATATACACTTCAATAATTTGCAAATTATGTGTTAAATGGAAATGATTTTATAAAACGGCTGTGCACTAATATGGACTAATTTATTGAATACACAGAAAAAACTGAATTTTGTATTCTATTATTAAATTCTTAAACTCAATAATTTATTTCTTTATTAAAATAATTGTAGTA
The DNA here is from genome assembly GCA_951394005.1 of Protophormia terraenovae. Classification (NCBI taxonomy): domain Eukaryota; kingdom Metazoa; phylum Arthropoda; class Insecta; order Diptera; family Calliphoridae; genus Protophormia; species Protophormia terraenovae. Next base: position 1,069,716 of record OX596074.1, on the reverse strand, counting down.
CTTATTAAAAATATATTTAATAAATCTAAATAATCAATTTTGTTTAACAAAAGAATTAAAATTATTTTTGTTTCCGAATAGAAATTCAAACATTATTTATTATAAAATCAGTAAAAATATTAATAAGAAAAATTCAAAAACAAAGAATTTTTTTTACCTTTTTTACAATTAAGTTTGATACATAATATCATTATTCGTCTCGTTCATCTTTTTGACACAGGCAGATCAGGACCTAGTCATTTTTGCAGACGGACGGACATAGTAAAATTATTACGCTCGCGCTTGTGGTGATGTAAGGTATTATAATTGCAATAAGTATGTTAATTTTATCTTACCTGCAAAAGACTTAAAAGGAAGACTTGAAGACTTAAAAAGTTTTACAGATTCAATTGAAAAAATATACATATATAGTTAATTTATATTTTGTTTTTTAGTTTGTCAAAATTCCAAACTGCTTTTGCTTTACCATTAAGGTTTTAAATTATTTACATTCAACAAAACCAAATAATAAAATCAAGTAATCTTTATTAGTAGATTAAAATTGAAATCCAATAAGTGAATTATTAAAAAAAATTTCTAGTCATAATTTTTTCTGTGTATGATTAAAAAATAATAATAATAACAATATTATCAATCATATTGTGCTAATAATAAATAAATCGAGATAAGATTCCAAATTTTTGAAATTGGAAAATTTTATGTTTTGCATCCAGTCGACCATTTTCTCTAAAACATGCTATTGTGGATGCATGAAATATTATCCTTCGAAAGTGATTAGAAATATTTAAATTCTTAATTTTTAAATTCCTAATAATCAAATAAAAGTCTCCACCTGTTAAATTTGCAAATATTTTAATACACATGTATAACTAAAACAAGTCAATAATACAATTTAACATTCTCACATGAATTCACTCATATCAACATCAGCAATATTTAATAAAGTTATAAAAATATATTTTATTTCATTATAACGAATCCCACTCACTTTGTATTGTTGAATGAGTACATTGTACATGTATTAGGTTAGCACTTAAAATTGAGCAAAATTTATTTTGCATGCTAATATGAAAATAAATGATTCATTAGATAAAAGGCGCAGCATTATTAAAACTTGCATCGGACAAATACTTCCGATATATAACTTTACAAATCTTTTTTTTTTTCAATAGTGATATGAGCTGGTCTAATATATGTATAAAAATATATATGTAAGTTTGTGTGTGTGTACATTTACACTTATAATAACTATTATTATGATTATTTCATTGATTATATTTATATTATGATTTTGTAAATATTTACTTTCAATTTACAATAAAGTTACAAAATATAACAAACTAATACAATTGCTTCCAGTGCTACTAATATTGCTACAATAACAAATACAAATACGACTACATCAATAATAATAACTAAACTAAATAAATACTTCAAATAATTTAATGAATTTGTTTTTCATACTATTTATTTAACTGAGTATGTATGTATATATTTATATGAATGTATTATGTGTGTATATATTCATTTGTATAAGATTGTATATGTGCGTGTTTAAATATCGTAAATAATTATATTTAAATATAATGTAAAAACTAAATTTTAAACAGGTACAACAAAAAATATATATAAATAATTTTTGATTAATATTTAGCAAATAATTTATAGAATAATTAAGTTATCAAGTAAATTTACTCACAATTAAATAGAAAATAGTACCAAATTTCATATTCTTAATGTTTGAAGTAAATTGTTTCCTATTAATTGATCGAAGAGCACTTTTGTTTTCTCACAATTTTATTAAAGGAAACCAAAATGTGATGAAATTAGCAATCAATTATCCTAAGAATAGTAAACAATTTGAATAAAATATTTAAATGGTATTATATTAAATAACCGACATACATAAGTATTCACATTAATCTTATATTGCTGACTAATCTTTTGAAATAAAAATTATTTAATTGTCTTTTTATGAACTACAAAATTAAGGTAAAATTTTGTAAACTTTAAAATAAATATTTGCGAAAAAAAGAGTGTATTCTGAAAAAATTGTGTTCATACATTTCTCTAAACCATATTTCCGTTATAATTTAATCTAGAAAAGTATTTAATTTTTTTCTTCTTAAATCTTTGCAAATACTTTTCATGTAGTTATGTGAATCATTTAATTAACTTTTTAAAAGCATGTTTCTACTTTACACCTGAAGCCAACAACGCACATTCTCACACCCATACTCAGATAAACTTACAATGACATGCGAATGTGCCATTAAATAAGAAAACTTTATAATCACTATAGCAAAGAGATTTAACAAAATTTCTTAAGAACCTAACATGAGAGAAAAACAGCAAAATTACATATAAATTTATTGTTTGAAAACAAAAGGACAATAAGAATTCAAAATAATATATTCGAAATAAAATATCAATCAGATTTTGAACACAAAATAAATGAAAATAATAAGCATTTTATTTAAATAAAAAAGTAATTTTTATAATAAATTTTTTATTTGCGTTATGTTTCATGGCAAAATACTGTAAAAATACGTGACAAAAAGATATGTGTTAGTGCGTGTTTGAATGTGTGTTGCGTGTATGTTGGAATTGTTTTAAAGTATTTATTTACATGAATATATATTAAATATTTACACACATTACTATACATATTTATGCATATATATGTATATAAGTATAATTCACGTACATATGTATGTACCAACATGAACGTATATAGTTAAAAATAACTTTACCCAACTATAGCCCAAACACATACCGCACATTGTACATCACGTACTTATTACAAAAGTACTAAAACCAGGTGGTACAATATCACAGCATGCGTTTGTTTTTTGTTAGCTTTAACTAATACAAACTTTTATTTAAATGACACCTCAGGAGAAATGTATTACTGGAGCACGGTTGAAAATATTTAAATATATAACTATCATAGTTAAATATTTTCAGGTAAGTTAAATGGCAATTGTTGCTGTTCAAACATTTAAAACATTTTAAGTTGGTTAACCCTTACAAAATTTCTAGAATTTTAACATGTTTCTACAAAAACTACAAGCACATGTTTAAAAGCAATGTTATTCTAACGTGTTACTTCTATTCCTTAATATGAATATTTCGATACAAAATTCTTAATGATTCAAAAATACACTGAATTTTTTTATTTTTTACAAATAAACAATTGTTAAAAAATTATGTAAAAAAATTACAAGTTCTTACATAAATCCTGTCAAATAGACAAAAAATCTTAAAAATAATCTTTCAAAAAATCATATGAATTTAAAAATTTTGTAAATTTAAAAAATTAAAAAAAAAAAAAAAATGTTTTATAAAGAGATTGCTTTTACATTTCAACATTCAGTTATATTATTTAAAAGAATATCTATCACCAGAAGAAGTTGTTAAATATTGTTAGTTATTTAACTATTATTCTTGTATCAGGTGTTTATTTCATACACATAAACACAAGAAAAATTCTTACATATTTTCTTACCGTTACAAAATTGTTGCATTTTAGTACTCAAATTATTAAAACTTCAATGTAAATTTTCTCTACTACTTTTGTTTTATTATAAGCTTTTTTCTAGTAATTTATAACCATTTTTTTTTTTTTTTTTTTTTTTTTTTTTTTTGTACAATTTTCTTTTCATAACAATTTACACATATGCTTTGGAATATGATATACACTACTTGTTAGAGTTTTTATACAAATACATATAAAACAAAATAATGCTTTAAGTATCCACTGGTAAAATGAAGGGGTAAAGAACTTAAAACTGTAAGGCCTTTTGATTGTTGTTTAACTCTCATGAAAAAGTTTAAAGATTTTGTTAATTTGTTTTGTCAAAAGTACACAAATAATGAATATACAAAATTCAGTTTTTAATAAAATACCTAAGTATAATGAAAATTATAAATATAAATGAAATTAAGAGCTCCTATACATTGGGGATTATGGCAGCGTTTTTTTTATGTTATTTTATTTTGAAATCCCTTATACATTTACACATATAATTTTGTATTGTGAAATTTTTTAAAGAATTTTTGACAAAAAACAACAAACAAAAAAATTAAAAATAAATTTTAAAAAATGTCTTGAAATTTCTAGCTTTGCGACGACGTGACGACGGTATACTTAAAGTATACCAATCGACTCAGAATATCTTTTTAAATAGATCTAACGATGTCCGTCCGTCTGGCTGGCTGTCCATGGAAACCTTGTGCATAAAGTACAGGGCTCAATTTTGAAGATAACTCAATGAAATCTGGCACTTGGGACTTACAAGGACGAAGCCTATTAAAATTGGTTGTGATCGGTCCATTATTTCACCTGGCCTCCATACAAATGTCCCCCTGGAATAGAGTTTCAACACTCAAAAATGCCTTAAAAATAAGAACATTTTAATGAAATTAGGTGAAAAGAAGTTCGGTACAAGTATCAATCTTTGTATCAAATTTTATGAAGATCTATCCACGATTGACCATAGCTTCCATATAAACCCCTCTTCCAAAAATCGCCCTTGCATAAAATCATCTAGATGCTATTATCAACGCATTATCTTTATTTGTATATTTTACATTTAATAAAATTGTTGGTCTGCAATTGTCCACAGGTCTCATATACATAAATCTCCTTCTCGAATATTTATGCTCATACACAATGGTGTAGAGTATCATATAGTCCGACTATATATTCTTTTCTCGTTTATACTGTAACGACGTGTTTTCACTATGTGCTAGGGCGAAACTCTCGGCTTCAGAGTTCGTTACAAATAATTTATTTTTAAGAGTGACAAAACACATAAAAGTTATTTCTTTTCAAATAAACGTTATAAACCTTATTTTTTCTTTAATACTTATTCTTATTTACACCACACCGACATAATATACGTTTTAAAATAACGTCGCTCTTAATAATGACCCTACACCACGATGCAGTTTTGTTCTCTCCGCTTGTGGCTCCGCCGTTGACTATACTCTCTTGGGGATCGTCGGCTGACACAATTTAGTAGGGCTGAATATAATTCTATCCCAATTAAATCTAGCCACAACTACATAAACTTCTCCACGTTGAGCCGAATAAAACTCTAAATCAACGTAAACAATATATGCCGTAGTCATCGACTGCCTTTATTTGCCCAGGCCGAATAAAATTCTGTCCTGACCAGATAATAGTTTCCCACTCTGACTGTCTTTTTGGCAGATTGAATAAAATTTTACTGTGACAAAGCAACTCCAGAGCCTCAATCCACCTACTTAGCCGAATAAGATTCTGATCTAAATAGAAGGTGACCAACAGTTTCCCACCCTGACTATCTTTTTGGCAGATTGAAAAAAATTCTACTGTGACAAAGCAACTCCAGAGCCTCAATCCACCTACTTAGCCGAATAAGATTATTTTTTTAATTAAGCAGAATAAAATTCCGTTCTTAAATAAATGCAGTCCGCTTAGGTTGCCACTTAGGTTTTGACAGCTTCAAATGTTTACACATCAGCTGCTTTTAATGGATGATCAGAGTTGTAGCCTATCGTACTATATTACATATATTTCTCTACAGAACGACAGATGTCAGGCCGGTATAAAATTACTTTAACGGAATTACATTTTAAATTCTATTTTAAATAAGTAAACAAAACTTCCAAATTCATTTTACTTATTTTTTACAAAACATAACAAAATATAAAATCTTTCAATCAATATTAATTCACTTATAAGGAATGAGATCCAAAAATTCTTGACATACATAATATTCAATAACTTGGAAACGGTTGATATTAGAGTTTTCATTATTTTTTTAATCATTTGATAATTTAGCACAGATCACAGAAATATATAATCTTGGTTCTTACCACTAATTATATAATTGTGGACCATTTTTGAAAATCCTTCCGTTAGAGATTTCATAGTTGCTTCAGTCACTTTTTTGGAACAGTGTGCACATCTTCTTTTAAAATCTTCACTATTTCGGGACACCTTTTTTTGTGCTCTTCAATTCACTTTTCACAAGAGCTCAATATCTCTCCACTGGTCTAAGCAATGGACAATTTTGAAAATTGACCTCTCTTGGTACTAAAACTATGTTACTGATTTGTGTACCACTCCAGAGCTTTCTTACCGTAGTGGCATGATACCAAATGGGTCCAAAAATATTTGGACACGTTGTGCTTTCTTAAGAAAAGAAGAAGTCTTTTTTGCAAATATTCCTTTATGCATATTTTGGTATTTATACATCCGAATGTATCAAATGACTTTCCTGTTTTGCCGCAACTGCAAAAAGCTAGGCATACCATGAATTTTATAAGAAATTTTTGCTGCTTTTTGGTCTTAAACTTATCTCCAAGATTGCTTCGAGCATTAGCAATAAAAATTTTTGAGACGCAAGCTGCGAAGATTCTGCCAGCACCTACGTTTCTTCGTCAATTATACAGCTTGAGTATTTTTGTATGAAATTTGGTTTTAAATTCCGAGTCCTATTTTTGGCTTGTAATTTTTTTTTGCAGAATTCCAGTTTGGAATTTTTTGAACTTTATATGTTATCAACTTTCCCATTAGCTTTAAATTTTTGCACCAAATAGTCGAAGCATTGAGCTGATTTTCTACCAGATGTGTTTGGAGTTCCTTTAAATATGCCTTCAATTTTCTGGCCTTCCCAATATCATGTGGTCCTTTTTTCTTACCGAACTAGGTTTCACATTAATAGTAAAATTATTCTGATACTGTTTAATAACATTAGAAACGGTTTTACGGACGACATTTAATTCTGTGGCCAATTATTTGTAAGACCTATTTGGATTTTTGAAATTTTTTAATAACTTGTAGGACGTAAATCTTTTTCGTCACTTATTTTGATGAAAATAAGGACAAATTAACATGGTTGTTATTAAAAATAATAACTGAAGTATTTTTCCATGATAACTAGATCAAAAACAAATTTTGAATATTGATTCCGAAAAAAGTTATGAGGCAAAATGTGTGTTAAGAATTTTTCGATCTCACTCCTTATCTAAGGAATAGTATATAAACGAAAAATATTATTATATTAAATCAGACAAAATAATAAATATAATAAACTTCATTTATGTTTTAATTAAAAAATAAATAAATTCATGTGCGCAAGAACAAATACCAGACTTTTGTTTGTCATGATACATAGATTTGTTGTTGCTTAAACGAAATGTATGAAAAAAATACAGCTTCTTACTCTCCTTCTAAGAGAAGGGAAGTAGGAAGTTCTATCAGATCTTTTGAAAGGCAAAGATGAGGCATTCTTGAACGCCTTACTATAAAAGGCTGGTTAGCATGAGCAGCTGCATCTTAAAGGTAGTGCAAATAGAATTTCTAGAAGGCCTGCAGGATGGAGGCCTTGAAATTTTTATCGCTTGGTATTATACATGTACACATGCTCACCAATTGATGTACATATGTTAATATAAATGTATGTACTATGTACTTGTGTTTGTGTGATTGAGCGTATGTTAAGCTACTGCAGCAAACTTGAAGAGATAGTTTAACAATATGAACTACAAGATGCCATAATATACACAAGACAGGAAAAAGCCAAGACCAAAATTGAATAATGTACATGTTCATTGATATCTCTTCCACTTCCAAAACTACTACTAGTGATACTATAACATTTATTAGTACTTCCACTACCACTACAACTTCTACAACACAGGACTATTTCTATAAATATTTCTTGTTGTAGTTATTAGAAAGTAACTATGTACGACTATGTTATACTTGCTGTTTTCGTTTTGTGAACATTTACATGGCAACATTTTAGCCAAAAATAAAAATAAACACACTTTACGTTCAATATGTCTGTTTGATGTATAAGGTTACTTGTGTTATATATACATACACACACACAAATATATTTATTGTTATGAAAGTATGAATATGTTTACAGTTATAGGAAGATAATAATATAATAATAATGATATGTTTTTTCATATATTTGTTTATTGTATTATTCCAAAAATTGTAAAAACTATTTAATTTAATGGATTAAATTGAAATATAATTTTCATTTTAGAAATCATATAACATAACATTGCACATCAATGACACATTTTCTGAGCTGTAAATAACTATTTAAGAATTCGCTTACATAAGTACATTTTCAGAGTTTCCTGTGTAGCATTAATACAATTTTAAATAATTATTGAAAATCCACATAAAACTTTTAAAATGCACAAATATATTTGTCCACTGTTTTTTTTTTTTTTTTTTCGAAATACAAACAATTTGCTAATTCTTATTAATTTCAAATAGTTTTCTTAATATCTAATTTCCTTATACTCATTTAAAAGTACTTTAAAAGTCATATTATCTAATCGGTCTGGCTTTGATATTGGTTTGTGTATACGTGTGTATGTGGTTATATGTATTGTGTGACCAAAACCCGCATAACTTTGAATGTTGAATAAAAGACAATGACTTGAAAATAAACCCCTATTAATGGAATACAAACACACAGAATAACTTTTTAGCCAAATGACTTTATCTAATTGTGAGTTTTGTATTAAATTTTATAAACATAGAAACTCTAGAAAAGCAAAATGACACTTTAAATAAATGTAATTAAATTTATCAACAAGATTTGGATTATTTTACTTAAAAATTAAATTGAAAAAAGATTCGGCCGTGCCGAATCTTTGATACCCTTCACCATGTTACTTAATACCATATTACCATCTTACCCACAAATAATAAAAATTTTGCCTTAACGCCTAATTTTTTTTAACTACGAACATTTGAATACGAAAAAGAAAGTCATGGCAAGCATTGATTTAAAAATATAAACAACAACAATTGAATAGTTATATATTTTTATTTTTGCATGTATGTATGTACGTGTTTATGTATGTATGTATGTATGTATGTTTAATATAAAAATTTTTCTGTGTATTTACTTATTAAATTTTTTTTAGTTTTCGGTCCATAACTCTGTTGTTTATGAACAAATTAACTTTCTGTAAAAAATTGAAATTTTATAAAAATAGTTATTTATCAACCGATTTTGCTCGTTTTTATTAGCATTTTTCTAAGGAATATTTCTAACAATTTGATATATAAAACATATATATCCGATAACTGGGGCTTTCTAAAAACTGATTTCAACAGACTGACGGACAGACGGACAGACGGTCAGACGGACATCTTTATATCGGCTCCCCTATCAATAAGGATCCAGAATATATATACCTTTTGGGGTCTTAGACGAATATTGTAGAAATTACAAACGGAATGACAAACTTATATATACCCTTTACACATGTGGTGAAGGGTATAATGACAGGGAATTATTCGCGTACTTTTTATACACTAAGAGAAAAAATTCGATTCAAAATCCAACAGGGTTGAGGTTACATTGATAACTTACGGTATCGGCTTTATGATACCATTCGTTTTAAATACACAAAATAGAAAACATATTGTAATTTATTAATTCTATACTGAAGTGATGATACCAGTTTGAGTCAACTTTTGTAAATGATTTAAACACGCAGTGTTAAATTTGAACATATATGGGGCAGATTCACTATGGACACGGAATAGTAACGTTTTCAACACGTTTGTGGTCCATTTTTCTCTGAATGTATAATAAACATAGCGTAAAAATATTAAAATAAAAATCTTTCATGAATGCGAATAAATTAATTGTTTATATGTATATACTGCACCGAAATTCTCCACTCAAGTAAACGAAAGAGAAAATCAGCCTCAAATGATTGTAATAACCTTAATAATTAAAAAACAATAGGTTTCAATTTTGCAGTTTTTTCAATATTATTATTTTTACTGTGTTGCAAGAAATTAATTATTCTTTACGTGGTGTCTTATTTTTGAGGTTGAATTAACTCTTTTTTCCAAAAAAAGCAATTAAAAAGGGTGTGCGTTCGATGCATAATACTGTACTTTTTAAAATCCAATAAGGGTCAAGTTAAAGCTAAATATAAACTTTAATCAGTAAAAACTAAAATTCCCAATAATTCAAAAATAAAAATTTGTCAATGTTTTGCTTTAGCCTGTAAAACATTCTTTGTTACTGAGCCAGTTTAGTCTTTATAAGGCTAAATCTAGCCTTTTTATTTTGCTTTTAGTCTCAAAATTCTAGCCCTTTTTAATTCTTAAAATTACCTTAAAAAAGCTAAAATTTTATTTTAGTATTTTAATAAAGATGAAAATAATTTCTTAAAGTATTCTTTGCGTTAATTTCAATTAGTAGTACATATGTATAGCTGATACTTATGTTTGCATTTCAACAGTAAAATAGTTTGGTATATGTTTACTCATGTTGATAAAAATTATAAATTTTCTAATATGTACTTCCACTACCACAAACTTCCAGTTACTTAGCCGATGTATAGTACACACAGAAAAAAGAATGGTTGGAAATCGTTCCGAGTAATGAAATATTGATAAATTGTAGCAAAATTTCATTATAAATATTAAAAAATTATAAATTAAAGAGGTTTTCTTTATTTAGAACTTTAAATATATAATGGTGATTGAATCAAGGTTCTTCTAACTGAAAAATTATTTAAATTCAATAGGTTTGTGTCGTTACTAACAGTGCTTATTAAATTCGAAAATAACAACAGAATTTAATTCAGCATTATATGTTTTATTTCCAAATATTGGTGATAGTTAACGAAAATTATTACATAATAAAATTGAATTCAGTGTTCTGAATCGTATTCATAAAACATTGACATTTATAAAAAAAAAAAAAAACAAATTGTATAAAAACAAATTACAATACAAAATTAATTGAGAAATATCTATTAAACAGAAAATTCTTAGATTAACTTCAAGCTTAAAATATAAAAGGTATGTTTGTCCATATTTTAAAAATATGTATGTTCTTACGTATGTATATGCGATTAATGATGTCGTTTCGATATTTTTTAGTTTTATTACCAAACAAAGTCGTCACAATTTAATGCTCCTGATGGGTACTGCCTAGAGACTACGTTATCAGAAGTACATACTATATGCAAGTATATGTGATTCCAACAGTAACTTCACAAAAGAGTAAGCAACATTTGATTAAGTAAAGACGTTGGAAGCATCCGTCCTTTTCTAATATATGTAGGATATGGTGTCAATAGACCGTTCGTATAAAGTGTCTATCTTCAAAAGCAAGTCCTAAATTGTCCTGATCTCATTCAATGTGGAATTTACATACATGATCTAGAAGGAATGATTCCAATATATTATAATGTAAATTATGTATGAATGTTTTTGTAATTTCTTACATTTTTTCAAAATAAATAACAAACAAATTAAATTTGCAATATTTTAATAAAAACAAAATAAAAATAAAGCTATTTTCTCAAATGCACCATTCAGTACATATCATCGAATTGTATTATTAAATCAGTTGTGTGTATCATAAATTCAGCAATGTAACAGTACTTGCAACCGAATTTGAAATAATTCCTGCAACTGACAAAATTCGATTGGCAAAAAATTCGGTTTCCACAACGAAACTGTTTTCTCTGTGTACTTATTCACACAAATCTTTGCCTAAGGTTATGATTACAATATAACATTACACATAGAAACTTACTTATATAACCTGAAATACATATGTACTTGATGACCTTAGTGTATATGTTTAATGTGTGTGGGCATTTTAAACGATTTGTTTGTTTGTAAATGTAGTAAATATTGTCTCATGGACAGTTTGCCGAGTCAATCGTTTGAAAACATCCGTAATGCCTCTGGTCTATATATGTATGTTCTTTTTGTCACCTTCTTCCATAAGCTTCGTTCACATGAATGTAGCAAAATGTCATGTATGTTTAAGTTGTCAATTTTATAACATTTAATAGTAGACTAATATATAAACATTTATGGTAAAGTGCATTTAAAGAAATTATTGAAAAAATATTACTTACATATATTAGTTTAATACAAGGAACATAGGGTTTTAACGGTTATTAAAAATTTTCCTTTAGTTATAAATTAACTAAGGTGTCCCTTTCAATACCATATAAAAATAATATTTTAAATAAAAGATGAACGAAATTAGGTAGAATTAAAAGTAGATAAACTAATTGTAGCAGTTTTTCTAAGAATTCTTTAGATGTATAATTTTAAAGACAAATTAATTACTAAATAGATTTTTTTTAATACGACTACTGAAAGAAATTTGGTAGTACTTTCAATAAAATTTTGCCACCATCTGTCAACATAAATTCAAAATTTATAACAGTAACTGAAATGTGTAATTTTTTTTCTTAAATGCAATTCCTAATTAGCAAAATTCGGGACAGATAAAAAAACTATCACTCTGTGGGAATGAAATAACATTATTTTTAATCATGGGGCTTCTACTGTAATGGCAAAATACTACATTAAGCCAGAAAATATTTAAAACACTGTTGCATCCCAGCAGTTTCTGGTGGCTGTCTCGAACTAGGTACTTAACTGACTACATTAGGGCACTACTAGTTACATTATTAGCTACGTGACTAGTCACTTTATCATATCCTAGGAGGATATCAAACAAAAAGGTCTGTAAAATTCCAATATCCAGTTCTACGACTACGAAGCGGCGCTTTTATGCAAACGCAATCATATTAATGGTTGCAAAGACTTAGTAAACATTTTTGTTATCTTTTTTCGTCTTCTTCCTGCTTGCAATAAGGACAGCGGTAGTGCGACATGAAACTTTTCTGTCTAAAAGGAGGTTAATTAATACCAAATACTTAAATTATGCAGGAATGACCGCTTAGGTTCTATATCTTTGCATATATATTTCTAATAAAATTAGGCACAGAATTGTTTATAAAGTGTCTGCAGATGGTTCTTGTGAAAGCTTGTTTGTGGAACTCACTTTTGGTAAAGTAAGGATACTTTTTGGTGTGGTATACCTACCTTATCGTAATCGCGCGAAAAGAGAAGAGAAGGTATTTTTGTGGTATGTTTGGTGGTTTGGATTGTTCTGAAATGTGGAGAATTTTAAGGGGTGCTGATTGTGTAGCGGATCATTACTTGAATTTTAAAGTGACGTTGAGTCTATGAATGACTTTTTTTCTTACCATAACCATTCGTTTACTGGTGATTCATTTGATTTGAAGAATTTATTGATTATGGTTTGAAGTTTTTCATTTCGATGCGTTACGAATGATATAGTACAACGTTTATGCTTCTCTCTATGACTGACAGTATAATTTCTTTTGATATTTCTAAAGCTGTTAATTCCATTAACCGTGAGAAAATGATTATGAAACTCAGGAATGAATTTAACTTTTCGCGGTCAGCCTGCAAACTTATGTTCTCATACTTGAGTGGTAGGACACAGTTGGTTGTTTTTAATAACGTAAGTTCAATTGTGAGATTTCTTAACTCTGGAGTTCCTCAAGGATCTGTGCTGGGTTCACTGTTGTTTATTATGTATTTAAACAGCCTTGGAGATTTTGTCAACTCTTCTTATGCGGAAGTTATATTTATGTTGATGATGTTTTCCTATTGTTTAAATGTGATTTTCCTAATGTGTTAGAAAATAATATACATTTCTGCTTGGATCGTGTTGTGGAACAGACTCTGTTAAATTCATTTCAATTGAATGTCTCTAAGACGAAGACTTTTGGTACGTCACATCGCTTCATTTTTAATTCTGAAATCAAGCTTAACGGAACTCCAATTGAATTTGTTGATCGACTTAAAATATTCGGTATTTTAATTGATGACAGACTCTCTTTTGTCTCACATTTGGATGGTTTACATGCTAAAGTTTGTGTTGTCTTACGCAGACTATATTCTTCAGGTTTTTTTCGGAACATCTTCAGGTTTTTCCGGAACATCTACAGTTTATTTGTACAAACTTAAACGTACTGATAAAATGATAATTCGTTTTGCATTATCAGATTTATATTGAGTTGCTTTTGATGTTCTTTATATTGTAGATTTGCATATTATTATGATCATTACTATGATTATTCGAGTTTATTCAGACTAAAGCAGAATTTATATTAAACGTGCAATACGACAAATTTTTTTGTAAATTTTTATTGTTTTTTAATAACCTACTATTAAACAATGTTGCCAGGAGAAAAATGGCTAAATTGGCCACAAAATACAAAGAATTGCATTATGAAGAATTACTTAATGTTTTGAAGAGATTTTTATTTCCAACATTTTTTGATTTTTCGCTTCTATAAGAATTTTTTTGTTAAATTATATTCACAAATAGTTTCTATGATTAATGAAGTTCATTTAAAAATTATAATAATTGATTTTTAAGGCATTTTTAAGAATTAAAAAAGGCTAGAAAGCAGTACATATAAGGTAGTTACATTTTAACGAAACTTAAAAAGATAAGACACCACGAATGTGTTGAAGTGCATACCGGCAGAGAAAATACGTATTGCATTCTGCTGGTGTCTAATTATAGTCCACAAACTCTGCTTTAGTACCGTCAAATAGAGACAACAAAGCTATTTGCGATTGCAAACTTCTTTCTTAGGACATGAATGAATAACATGTTTATTTGTAGGCTATTACACAGACGAAAGCAATGTTGCGTTTTAAAATAAATTTTTAACTATTTATACATACTGTATTAAATTTACCTTACTTTTGATAGTATTTTAAAATAAAAAAATATTAACTTTTCTCAATTTAAAATGTTAGATTTACTTCATAAATAACCACAAATATCAATTAAGTGGCAAAATTCCAAAACCACAAATCGATAATACTTCATAGCAATATATTGCACTTATAGTGAAAACATAATTACATATCCGTGACCTGTTTTAAACAAAACAAAAGAAAAGAAAAACAATATCAGCTGCCGTCGTTAATACCCCCTTCATTTGTAATAGATTTTAGTAATTTTTGCTTTTTATCTTCCGCTTTTATTTCATAAATAGAAAACCTCATTTGTGGTGTTGATAGTGTAATAACATTTTTATATTACATACGAGTACATTTCGAAAATATGCCACTTGAGAATTATTATTACTTTTACTATTGCTGTTTCTACTATTGCTACTGACAATGTCACTATATTTACTCTACACGGGGGCAAAATTTTTCACATCTATTTGTATGACTGTAGCAGCAGTGCTGGGATGCCTTTTTGTATTTACAAAACAAATAGTAAAAAAAATAAAAAAAAGTTTGTTGTTATTAACATTTAAATATTGATATTGAAAATATTCTCATACTTCACATTTCATTTAGCATTAGATGAAATATAAATTTCATTTGTATTTTATTTATAAATTGCTGCTGTTGTCGATGTTGACACAAACCTTGCCTTGTGTAGGTGTGCAGCAGCATGTGTCAAGGGCATAATTTTGTAATAGTACTATCTTTTTGTGTTGAAAATCAATTATTTATTTGTTAATAATATCAATGCTTGTTTTAATATTTGGTTAATGTATTTTATATGTTTTTTTTTTTAATTCTTTTTTTGAAAAGTCTTTTTGTCTTAAGAGATTTTATTATTAATTTTCATTAGAGTTGCTGTGTTACAAAAAAATTACACATTTTTCTTATATTTTCAGTTTTATTAAGAACCCATTTAATGTGAATAAATTGAGTGATTGATTTATGTAAATTAAAGACGAAAATAGATTTATGATTTATTTAATGGATTCTTCAAATATAATTCCCAATTGATTAAATAAATTGCTTAAATGTATAAAACGTAATATTTTATACATAATTAAGTTCTATTAAATAAACTGTTAGATCTTAGATTTATTATACACAGATATATAATTGGGAAGTTACTGAGTGTATTTTTAAATATTTAATTTATTGAACTGCAAGTTTTATTTCAAAGAATAACAGAAAAATTTAATTGTCTCGTTAAAGATTATTTCCTAAAAAAACTATGATAAACTCTAATAGCAATTTCGATGGTGTATTAATCATGTCACTTATGCACAAATAAAGTTGAATGCATTTAGGTGTTCGCTTATATACAAGTATGTATGTATGTGTGCTTATGTATCACTGTATAATGACATTTCCAAAGGTATTATTTTAAAGCCGTTAGCTTTGTTTGCATACATTTTCCACAGTATCAGTTGCTGTCTACAACAACAGCAAGAGGAGCTATTAATTTTTTCCAACAAGAACTTGTTGCTAAAATGAAAAAATATGAACGGAAACCCAAACAGGTACAGCTTTGTTTTGAATGGCTATTTTGCATATTAGACACATAAATTTTCCAAAAATACTCGTTTTAGGTGTGCGAATAAAAAATATTAATGTGATATTGATGGTTAAAAATTGAGGCATAAAAAAAGGAATAATGAAAGGAAATATGAATTTAAATGCTTTAATACTATTTCTAAATATTTTTGGGTAGTTTGAAATAATTAATAAAAATACTAAGAGTTTTCTATTTTTAAATGTGTATATAAAACGATTTTTTATAAGAATTTCAATTTAATTGTCATACACATTCTCATGTACATAAGTATGCGTGTAATGTTTTTGTATCCAAATAAATGCGACGAAAATTCTTGTAATTTCTTGTTTCCACACAAGTAAACTTATCACAAATTATTGTCGTCACCGCCAAAAAACAAAACATAGAATCTAGAGGATGAAGATAAATGCAAACAGTTAAAAACATTATTTTTAGAACGTGCATGCACATATAATACTAACAAAAATAGTGAAAAACCGCCGGAAAATATCAAGAAAATTACACTGCAAAACGCATAAAAAATAAAAGATTTTTTTTTTACGGAAAATATCAAACAAACAGTTAAATGCAACATTTAACATGAGCATTTTCTTCTTCTGCTGTTGTTTCTTACGTGATGGCATGTAAAGAGGGAACAATTAATGTACAAAAGGAATTTTAATGAAATGGTTTTTTAAAAATAAAACCAAAAAACAAAGCCTTAATGTAAGTCATTCAATAGCGACTATATTAAGTTGTACGAACTGTAAAGAAATAACTAATTTATGTATTACATAATACATATTATAACACTTATGCCTGGTAATGTTATAGGTAATAAGTGTTTTTACTTTATAAGGGATACGTTTAATAAAAATACAATATCATAATTTGTTTAATTTTTTCTTCAGTTGTGAGAGTTGCTTAAATATTTCATCCTAATGTAGAGTGCATACCACAGAAATTTGTTTTCTTTTATTAAGTTTTGTGAGGAATTTTTAATTTTGAAAAATGCATTTAATTGTCCACTATACATTTCAGCTTTAAATGCCCTTTTTTTAGTTTTAAAGTTTTTTCTTGTTGTTTATTAGTTTTTGTTATTTTATTTTAGGCCTAAAGAAAAACTTAAACTTTTTTTGCAAATTTATGCAATTTGAAATTTTTACATGAACATCTATCTACATGTTACGAGTGTCAATGTGTGTGAGTATGAGTGTGTTCTCTTGTATTTTTGTTTTCAAGCGACACTTGATGACCCTTCAACTTCAAACTGCCTGCTACTTGGCAGTGTTATTTTCAAATTTTTTGTTTTTCTTGCTGTTGTTGTTGTGGCAACACTTTAATAGTAGTTGTTGCTGTTGAGTATAACGATGGAAGAAATTACATTTTAAATGTTCCTAAAAGTAGGCAATGCTTGTCTTTTTGTTATTTTTTTTTAATATTTTTTGTTTTCATTATACTAGTTTTTCTTTGAGTTTTTTGTCATAGTTCATGTTGTTTATGTTGTTGCTATTTGGTGTCCTTTGTAATAATATGCATAATGCACATTTTGGTTGTTTGAGGGTGAATACTGACAAAAGTTTCTATTTCTCTTTTTCTACATAAACATTGTCTTTATGTCAACATAATGTTAGCTAATGGGTTTTAAGTGTTTTTGACAACAATTGTAATTTCTTGTTTCCTTGTGGTATCAACAGCAACTACTGTAAATGCAAAAAAAGAAAAAGAAAAAACTGGTCATTAGGAAAGTTTTTCTTTCCTCAATTTTTTACTACACACAACCATATAAGATTTTAAGTTTTATTTTTGATTAGCTTAAAATGTGTGAGTTTAAAGGTTAAACACTTTAGAGTAATTTATAAGATTAGAAAATGCATTTGTAGAATGAATTCATATTTATTTAAGGTATATAAATACATATTAAAGTTGTAATGAATTTTAAATAAAAAAAATTCATATCAATTACAATATTTTTTCATTGTTTTACCAATGTATTTAACCCCCAAGTCTTTGTCTATTTATAATTAAATACATGTTAAGTTATCTCTATTTACTCTCAACACATATTCTGTACACAAACTACATAGACAAATACATGTCAACATGTTAGTACAAGATTAAAGGTTGAGACACTTAAGCAATGACAAATATTAACTTTGACACTTTTATAGCAACGACAACCCACATACGTACGTATACATATGACAAAACAAATACCAACCCAAAAAACCCTCAACCCACAAAATACTAAAAAAAGCCAAAAAGGATAAAGAAAAAGTGTCATACTTTGTTCTAACAATACTTGTGAAAAAAAGTACAAAGAAATTGTAAGACAAAAAATTGCAACCCTTTTCACTAAAGAAAATAAAAGAAAAAAAAAACTATTTTAAGATTAAAAGTGAAAAAAATATATGAATTGAAAATGATTTAAGAACAAAGATTAAATGACATTGTCTCTTTTTGATATTTGTATGTAAACATAGAAAAAGAAATATTATAAACATTTAATAAACTTATGGACACATGAAAGCAAAGTACAAAAAATACTAATAGAAAAATTAAAGATTTTAAAATGTGTTTCCTAGTTAAATAAAAAGCTTTAAAAATAATTTACAGATTTGGTAGAAAATGTTCAGTTAATGAAACAAAAATTGTGGTTTTCTTACTTTCTTTGTGGAGATAGATAGATATCTGTACAGATTAAAAATAATAAATAAAGGCATAGAGTGGAATATAATAATTGCAATAAATGTGGACCTAATAGGCAAAAGTAAAAAAAAAATTTTGGATTTTTTTAATATAAACCCTCACATCACAGCCCTGAGAGGTCAGTTACGCCTGTAAATCCAGTAAATCTAACGAGCCGTTTAAAAGATTTCCAAATATTTCAATTCTGCCTCACTGTGCACTGTACCAAATTTCTCCTTTCGATTAAAAATACAAAGACTTCAAAGAAATTATCGAATTATGAAAACTAACATATTATATTTCGAATATTTTTGATGTATGGAAACAAATTTAAAACGAATTAATAAATTAATTCAATTTTATCGTAATACAGTGCACGAAAAAACCTAAGCATACAGAGTAAAAGTTTACATATTTTGCTACCTATAAATATAATAAAAATATAAATTATCTTTTTAGACACTGCAATATAATTGCATTAAGGGGTTTATGGAAAATGTTATATTTTATATGGTTTATTTGGAAAAATATAAAAATCTTTAGAAACTTGGAACGAAATAACCTAAGCATACAAAATAAAATTTTGTGATAATCATGATACACTAGTCAGCATTTAATTAAAATAATACATTTTGGCATTAATGTTTTACTAGTAATTGAACCCTGTATGATTTAAAATGTTTCATTGTATTAATGTAACAGTAATTAACGAAATGTCCCGTTGAATCTATTTAATTAAATATCAGTCCGCCAGGTTCACAGCATTCAAAGAATCAAAAATCAAAGATTTTGGGCGAAAATTGGGGGAGTTGTTTTTAGTGACAATAAAATATTTAACTTGTATTACCAGATGGTTCTTTCGTGTATTGATACAAAATAAACGGCGGGATGAGAAAATCAAATACTTACCAAATTTCTGGAAAGATTTATTATATAATATCGTTCAAATAGTTACAATAAAATATTCCTAAAGGGTTTTATAAGTTCAGAAAATTATGATAAACATTCCTTTTTTTACAAAAAGGATTATTGAAATTTGGTCCATACATTTCAGCCAGATGTCACCACATCAAAAATTAGAAGTTAACAAAAAAAATTTTGCGGAAAAAAACTGTTCTAATAGGACATGAACCAGTTTTTTCATAGACCTGAATTATTCCGAGAGTATTCGAGGAATTATATGCTAAACAGTTTTTGTTGAAAGGAGCCGCTTTAATATTATAAAGGCTTTAAAAAAATGCAGGTACAATAATAATGCAATGTTGACGTATATTTTGCCCACAGACTTCTTTATCAATACCGTTACGATTGGAATATGTTATGAGGAATGCAATTAGCCATAAAGACTATTAAACCGCTATAACATTGTATATAATCTTAAATAAAGCATGCTATTATAATTTGTATGCTTCAGTGTCAAAATATGTAACTGCAAATAGTTCAGAATGGAATGTGGAACATACTTTTTGGTTATAAAATAAATTAAGTGGTTTTTCTTATATTTTTATTGTATATGCTTAGGTTTTTTCGCGCACTGTATAACATGAATTATCAAAATTATAGATAGTATTAGTTAATATAATTTATTATTAGTTAATAAAAATTTCGATGAAATGTTGTATTCGATCATCTTTCAAAAGCGAATAATTTTATCACTATGACTTTCTTCCAATTGGGCATTTCCATTTGTGGTTTTCGATGAGAATTTTTTATAAACTTAAAATAAGATTTGTGTATACACATATGTATGTATGTATGTTTGTAAGTATACTCACAATTTTATAAAAAAAGATGAGTTTTTTAAAATGTTTATATGTGGGCAGATTATATTGTGTTTATGTCATATGTATTTGTGTATATGGATGTTTTTTCTTCTATTTCTCAAGTAAACGAATTAAAAGTTATTTCAAAAATGTTCCAGAGATAAAAACGTTTATAATTGAAATCAAGTCTTGTGGAAAAGAAAATCTGTCATATGTTCATAGCAATACTTATTTATATTGAAAAAGAAGAGAAAACCTAATAATGCAAAAACCAAAAAAGTTAAAGAAATTTTAGAAATACTTTAAACATATAAACATTCTTTTTATTAAGCTAAAGTTTTACAAAAGAAATTAAGTTTGAAAAATATTTAAATACACAGCATATGTGTTATGCATAGATATTTATTTTTTAAAGAAATATTTAAATATGTAAATAATTAAAACAAAAAAAAAAAAAAAAAAAAAAAAACACAAAAGCATACTTTTCAATACATTTTTAAAATTAAAGCTTGAAATAGCTTTTTGTATTTATTTTAAGAGTATTTTCTTAGATAAAATGTATCATTAGAAAATAAGTAATAACAAAATATTCTTAAAACTGTAGCGATTTTAACTTATATGATATTTAAATAAATACTTATATGCACTTTGTGAGAACACGGTATTGTTCAATATATCATAAAATAGTTTTGTTCACATATCTTCAATATATAACTCCTAATCATCAGGATAAAACCAACAATATTTTCCAAAAATTAGCTACTATAGGTTTTTCACCAGAATAGTATAGAACACACAGTTTTTGCTTAAATCTGTTGTTGGTTGTGATAAATCTTTATAAAAATTAGATAAAATTTAAATTGAAGTCTGTGCAAGTACTCTCGGTTTCAAAGTAGATAGATACAATTTGCACGTTCATCTGAAATGATGAAAATTTTTGTTCACTACACTAAAAAATAATATTTTTGCAAAATCGCTGAAATAATCAAGTTTTTTTGAATTGGAAAATACATTAAAAATGAAGAAAATTATAATAACGACAAAAAGGGCACCTATACAGCTGTAACACCGTGGAACATTTGAACAAATCTTTAAATTGCATCAAATTCAACGTATTATATCCCTAAAGCTAAGCATTTAAGAGTAGTAATTAGAAGCAAATCAAGATTTTTTGAACAGTTTACTTCCACAACTTTCATAAATAACGCCCGTTTAGTATAATTCAGCAATTCCAACTCATTTATTTTGCTTAATATTTGAGAACATAGAGTCAAAAAATCTTCCTATATAATAAGGACTGCAGATATGTAATTTTTTTGTTGTTGTAAAGGGGTTCAAATGGTATTGTTTTGATCGCTATGATTTTATTTTTACAATATGAGAAATTATAATAATTGTTTGACTCTTCATTATTGAAAAAATTCGGATTTTGGGTATAGGGAGTAATATCGTCTTCAGGAATTATAAACTTAATATCTATGAAGTAAGATTACTGTTTGACATTAAGAATGATCACATTGAGGAAATTAAATCAGAATCAGATTTCCCTTGAATAATGAAAACTTCTAAACCAGTCAATATAGTAAATTACAAAAAAAATTAAACTTTTACACTATCAACTGAATAATCAAGTCAAATAAATAAAATTAAAAAATAAAATCCTTTTTTTAATATAAAATTTATACACTTCTTCAATTTAATTGATAATTAAAACTTGGTTCTATTCTGATGACAAAAAAAATAAAAAATTTAAAATTGTTCATATGATTTCAAATAATAGGAGGAAAGCAGCGTTACAAAATATTGGGATCTACTTTTTTGTATTTATATGATGAATTACACTATGTTTTATTTATTTAAAAAGTTAGAGTCCTCTATGTTACTCTGTTCAAAAATTATAGCGATTTTTCATTTCAGGAAATTTTATTTTCCTAAACAATAAGTTAATTAAAATTGAAAATTAGCAATAATGATTTAAATTAAAATAAAACCCAATAAACATTGATATAAGCTTTTTTATTTCATGCTAACTCAAAAATGTTTGAACTTTTCTTTTTGAATCAAAAATAAATTAAAAAGTTCCCTTTAAAAAGGAAAATTTAAAATTGTAAAAGAAAAAAAAAAAAAAAAAATCACTATATAATAACAACCTAGGTGGTACATCTATTTATTATACATAAATTTGTTTAAGCATACAAATACATTTCTAATATCTCTACAAAAAAAGATTCAACACACCAAACCTTTAGTCTAAATTCGAGCACATGCTACTAGAACATCGACAGTCAATATGTTGTTTATTGCTATTGATGATAAGCATATACAATTTTATGAACAAACAACGAAATCCGTAATAAATTTGTAATTTGTGCAACACAATATGCAAATTACTATGTTGTTGCTAAAAAAGGCTTATAAATAGTTTAGTCCATGTATTTTTCAACACTTATTTTCCTTCCTCTCTGTCTGGTTTCCTCTTTCTCACTTAAGCTGCCACCTTTTTACAGCCCATTTATGCAAATGCAAATACTTATTTGCGATTAAAACACCTGTACGTACTACATAAAATTATGGATGTATTATGTCAAACTGTGCATTGTTATTTTTGCTGTTGCTGTTGCTTTTGCCGTTTGTGTTTTGCTTGTTGCTCTCTTTAATGCTTTTAATGGTTGGCAACATGTTTTATTTTGGTTTTTGATATTTTACTTTTAATATTTTAACTATTTTAGATGTTATTGAATACAAATTTAATATTTTTGTTATTTTAGATAAAATACTAAAAATATATTGAAGTTAAATATTTATTATTAAATATTGTGTACTGAATAATTTATGTGTTCTGGCTGCTACTGTTTATGTATTAAACAAGTTAAAGGAAAATATTTAACATATTTATTGAGAGCTTATATTCAAAACGGGCCACATACAAAGCTCCAATTGTTCAGAAGAACATAAAAACTTTCACTTATTTTTCAACATTTTGCAATCCATTCTTCTACGAGTTATTAAACTAAACCTCACAATGAAAGATAAATCTTTAAACACCATTATTCGCGAAGTTATGGTAGATAGCCCGTTTTGTCTTAATTATTTTTAATGTATGTTATAAAATGTTCCTATAGCCCGTTTTGTTTATCGGAAATTAAAGAATTAAAAGATAATATTTTTTTTTTTTTTAATTGACAATATGTTAAATTTATGATATCATACCAATCAGGAGATAAAAAAAAGCGAAATTTTGCAGTTGGCAGGACCATTTTTAAACGTTAGAAATTTCAAATAACAGGTGTGTTTACTAAAAAAAAAACAGAAATTACTTCAAAATTAAAATTATGAATTAAATTTTGGAAAAAAAATGCATGCGAAAAAAATTTGCAAAAACAATTTTGAACCAATTAAAATTGTATTAAATTGCATATCAACAACTCAAATGTGTTTAAAACCTTTAAAGACGATGTTTATTGCACTTTTTATTTAATTATAATTTTTTTAAGAAACTGCTTTTGATATCTAAGATATTTTGCTTATAATCACGAACTTTATTAAAATTTTTTCATTCCTGTTTTTAAATCTATGGTATAGTGCTCCAACTTAGCTTCATAAAATGTTGATGGATGTTCCCGTGTATGATCTATAAGCATCTAAAAAAGGTCAAAAATTTAACTTCAATGGCTTTTTTCTTCGGACTGCATTGAGATAACAAAATTTTTATGAGATTCATTAAGATTCTAATTCAAAATGTTTAAAAAAACTTCAAATCGCAAAGAAAATTCTCATTATTTATACATTTTTATTTTTACATTACTTTGAAAATCAAACAAAAACTTGCAGATAGCCAGTTTTTCCTTAAAAAAAAATGTATCGTTTGTAGATAGCCTAAAAACAAAAAGTGAAAAACATTGTGTTTGAATAAACTTTTGACTCCAAAATTAACACCATATATAAAAAACAGAAAACTAAAGAGTCTGACGCAAAAGATTTTTTTTTTTTTGTAAATCTGCATGAGGCCCATTTTGAATATAAGCCCTTGTTATGGTTTTATTTAATTAAAAAAAAACTTAAAAATAAAGCAAACATTTCTAATTATAGTTTGCTATATAATTTTAAAAGGTATGTGTATTTCTAGCAGATTTGTATTTCAGAAACATACAACAACATAAAATATGTTTTAATAAGGTAAATTAATGTACTTTAAAAAATAGCTAGATAAGTTTCGAACCTTATTTACAAGCCTTTGTAACCCATAAGATTGTAACTAAATTTCTACAAAATCCTGATATGCAATATTTTCAAACTCAACTGTAAAATACCCTTAACACAAAGATGAAGAAGAAAGTTAAGAACATAATTTGAACACTGAAAAAAAAAAAAAAAAACTATTCAAAATCCATGATGGTTGTGACACTTTGAAAATTTACGGTATTGGCTTCATGATACCATTCTTTTACAAATTTTAAATATACCAATTAGAAAACAAATAATTCGATTGAAATTAATAATTTAAACAGCGCTGAATTTGAAGACATACGGGCTGATTTAATAATTACACTGAATGAAATAGTTTATAGCACGTATGTGGTCAATTTTTCTCTGGTGTATTTTCAAAAAATTTTAAAATTTTTCTTCTAATGTTTTGAACTAAGCAATGAATACAGAGAAAAATAAAATTCATAAAATCATAATATGTGACGTGCAAAATATTATTATCAACAATAACAATAAAAAAATGTTTAAAATAAATAACATCTCTAACTACCTTTGAATAACAAAAACACAAAAAACAAAAGAAGAAAATAAAAATAACCCTTTTGTTGTGCGATATATGTATAATATAATATTATCATATGAAAACCATATAAGATCATTGTAATACTCCAGTCATAATGTGAACGAGCGTACAAAAACGCTTATATATAATTGTTTGAAAATGTTTATGTTCTACACTAGTATTGTATATTTCTTTTATGTACGTATGTATAAATACATATATGCATGTGTGTAATGTAATGGCACCCATAACAACACCCTTTCACATATAAAAATAGCACTCACACAAGTGTGTTTTTATTCATACTGGAGTCTTGAATACATACAAGTTATAAAAATATACAGAATTATTATTGTTCTCATATTTTTCAGCTTTAACGGAAACGGAAATATGATGTAAACTTCGTTTGCTTCTCCTCAACATTAACATTAATGTAGTGGCATAGAAGGTAAGATATACAAAGGAATGCAAAGGTATACCAAAGCATTAGGTAGTTTAAGGCCAGAACAAGTAGGGAACCTTGTTGATGATGACGATAATTTTAAAGTAGGACTATCTTTATATTCAAACTATATGCGGTGTTTAGTGTATGTTCAGCATATTGCATAATATCGTTCTTATATGAAATGGTTAACGGAAAGAGAGTCTCTTGGTACTTATGTACTTGTATGTAACACTTTGAAAGGAATTTGTATAAATATGAACATTGTGAAAATTCAAATTGGTAAGGGAGTGAAATGAAATAATATAATTTCACAAACGTAAATAAAGTGCAAATGTTTCTTCTGTAGATATATCTAAAGAGATACTAAAAGTTCTTTTCATTTCTTCCTTTTGTTAATACAAACATATATAAATACTTATATGAATATATATGTAAATATATATATATGTACATTAAAGTGCCTTGATTTGTATGGGGACAAAAAAAGTTGCAAATCTACTCCCCTAAAATTAAAGATTGATATGTTTAAACTAATTCCCAAATATTTCGGTTCAATTATTTCATTTACGTGAGCTGGACCATTTATAAAAAACCTCTAAAAATATGGTTTTCGATCAACAGTATACACAATTTGTAACTTTTTGTCAAAAAAATTACAATATGATAGAAAAACGATGTCAAATACATATTGAAAATATTTTAAAATTTGCTTTCATTCTCGCGAAATTAAAATTTTAGTAAAATTTTCAATGATTTTATTTTAAATTGTATATTATTAAAGTTTGAATATTTTGGAAATTATTCGTCGTAAATTATATCATTCGAAAGGTCTCATTAAATACTATTGATATGTGCATTCTTTTAAGCCTATAATTGCACAAATAAAATTTTGGGATTTCCGGTCCATAATTGGTTATAAATGTCCCCGAAAGCATAAATTGATCAAAAAAGCTGTAAATTCGAGTAAATTAGCGGCTAAATTTCAAAAACTCCTTTTTATTCAATTACACTGGTCAACAAAAAAATCCTCCCCCATAGACGAATAGTTGAACTTGATGTACTAAACACGAATCTGCTTTCAGTTTTTTTTCCATCAGGTCTGGATTTTTTTATGGGCGTGTCTAATATTTCGTCTATAGTAAAGCGAAATATTAGACACTCTAGTATATTTTTTCATAACTCAAGAACGGTGTGTACGATTGACACAAGTGATACACCAAAAGATGCGGACTCAAGATATCTTAAAATCATTCAAACTTAATTTTTTATGTGCTCAATAGTTTCATAGTTTTTTGAAAGTGTCCGAAAAAAATCATTTTCATGCAAAATTTTAGATATTTTTGTTATTCAAATTTCTTTTACTAAATGAAGGCATCTAAAATGTTACAGTTTATCATCTTTATCTTAAAGCTGGTAATGCTGAGAATAAAATAAAGTATGTACCTTCAAAATTGGTGCAGAAATCTAAATTTTATTCACAGTTAATTAAAAATACCCATGTTACATACAATTGAGTAGAAATAAAGTGGTGGCCAAACAAATTTTTTTTTTGTTTTCTTGAAACAAAAATAGGTGGACTAGATGGATTTTGACAAGTTAAAAAAGAATCTGCATTCACTTTTTTTCTATCGGATACTGATTTTTTTTATGTGCATGTCTAATATCATCACCTTATTCTGCGGCCACACTATAAAATTCGAGATTGGTTTGTCAAACTTAGACTATAATTCAAGAATCCTTTACACGATTTTTATAAGTGATACATCAAAAGATGCAAACGAAAATTATCTTCAAGGTATGTCAACAATATTTTTCATTCGCTCAAGAATTTCAGAGTTATGTATCAAAATTTTCACCACTTTTCAAAAAAATAAATTTTAAAATTTTCGGTACTAATTACCGAATAACTACGGAAATATTAACTGGACAAAAAATTATACAAATTCAGCTCAAAGAAAATTTAGGTCGCTATATATTAAAGTTCAATTTATCTTAATTGGACAAACTGTTCTGTTGCATAAGGAATTCCATCTAGTCTACATATTATTTTTTGAAGGAGCTCGAAAAATTTTTTTTTTATCGACCAGTGTTATTATCGCGGTTTTAAATGTATGTTTTTCCTAAATTTATCAATATTTAAGTGTAATGAGTACTTCCATGCGTCTTATTTGCAAAAATTGCTAATAAGATTATTATCTATCTTCAATAGCAGCAGGATACCACTCCTATTGTACATTAAAACCTAATATATTTTGAAAAATGTCCAAAATATATAAAATTGTATGTTTGAGCAATGAAAATGTGATAAAAAAATTTAGTAAAATCTTAATATTCCGCGACTGAAAAAAAAATTTAATAATTATTTAAATGAATATTCAAGTTCATGGTAAGCCTCTATTATAATTTGATGTAAATTTTCTTATAACTAAAATTTTGATAATGATATTGAAAAAAATACGTAATTTTGTTTTTATAATATTGAAAGAAATACGTATTTTTAGAGGTGTTTTGAAAATGGTCCAGCTCACGTAAATTTTAACATTGAGATGTAATATTTTGGGAATCATATAAAAACATACTAATCTTCATTTCTAAAAACATACTAATATTCATTTCTTTGCAACTTTTTTTCGTGAGGCACTTTAATGTATATGAATGGATGTTTTTTAGTTTGTGCCAGTAATTGTGCTTATTTTTATGAAAACATTCATTCTTATTGCCAACAATGCTCATTACATTTCCTCTTTTATTTTCATCATAATGTGTATGTATTAATGTAAGCAAGTGTGTGTTACTGTTGAAGGGGTTACTTTTTTATATTCAATTCTGTCGCGATGTGCTTCAAGGTAATAAAAAATAATTGCTTTATATAATATCCTTGCATATTTTGAGGTGTACGTTACCCTCCAGACCATATTAATGTTGTGTTTAATACGCGGTTACTAATGCGTATACAAATTCAATGACATTTTTACACTTATACAATAACTGTTTAGATATTTTCGAAAGTATCCCAAGTTCTTTCGTCAAAAAATCAAGTAGGGAACACCACCATGGACTGGCTGTTTATGTAAATTTCAACGCAAATTACAGGTCGCAATTTAAAGACGTTTTAATGAAATTTGCACAAAATTATTATTTTGGCACCTGGACGTATCCTATTGAAATCATTATTTTATCTATCCCCCATACAAATATCCTCCTAGAAAAGGGGTTTAATACTCATAAAATAAATAAATATTTTATAGAAACAAACTCTTACACCTTGGTGTAGGGTATCATAAGGTCGGGCTTGACCCTCTTGTTTTATTTAAATTATTCTTCTTTATTCTTTTACAAATCATGGAAAGTTAAATTATAGAAAAATAAAATCGAATAAATTGATAATTTTTATGTAAAAATTTAAATACATTCATATTTAACTTCACCGTTTTGGAAGATAGACTTAGGCCTTTTACAAAATAATAAGCTCAGATATGTTAGCATGACAAAAAGTCATAGATTTTTGAATTTTTATAAAGGAAGAAAAAAAAAATAAATATCCTAAATTTATTAAATTTATCTTCCAAAAATGCCCTTTAAAATTTTATATATTAAAACTAAACTATTGTTTTGTATTATTGAAAAAACACAAACACAAATTATTAATGAAATATCCATAATAAAGTTTCTTACAATTAAGTCATAGAATTGATTAAGTACTTAATAAATCATGACAGCAGAAATCTTTTGGAAAATCGTTTACTAACGTTCTCATAACTTATTGATATGGTTTTATATTTTCAAATATTTTAATTCAGATTTAATTGAAAAATAATACTAGAGAAAGTTTTTTTTTACCAATTAATTGCTTTTGCTGTTCATTTATCTTCTAATCAAATGTTAGAAAACAAATCAGTTTAAATCTTTAACAAACTCTGTAAAACATTTATACGCCTCTGCAGGAACACAATAACTAAATGTAGAAAAAACAACCACAATCAATTACTTTGATTAAGTGTCGAGCATTAAATCAATGTTTATAACGCATATACTACAACGACTACTACTACTGCTGCTAAGCAAAGAAATGTAAAACACACGCTTACGCACACTTTCAAAAATATGTTAACACATGTAAGGACTTATGTATATACACACACACTAATAAGTAAATAAGTATATGCATGTATGAGAAAACGGCACATATGGTTCTTTAATAATAATAATGACTCTTTCCTGGCTTTAGTCTAAATCTATATAAATTTGTATGTTTTAAATACTTTAACTAGTACTATGAGTATACAGAGTTTGTATGTGTGTCTAATATATATATATATATATTTTTTATATACATATATAGTTAAAAATTTGTGTTGTAAGGAAATATTTTGCCACAATAGACTATTTAGAGTTTTTATACAGAAAGAAAGAAATCTCGTTTTGTTACTCTTTAGATTGTAAATTCCTTTTTTGTTTTTCCATTTTCCTTCTTTCCTAGAAAAAGGAGTACAAAATATATAATGGCTACAGCAACAAAAAAAAAAAAAAACGTAGCATTTTGTAATTAATTCAAGGATTAATTTTACCAAAGGGATTAATTCGCCAACAGCATTGAAAAATGAAAACACGGTGTTTGTTTGTATATAAAAATATCCATACATATAAAAAGTTTACATGTATGTATATATTTGAGTAGAACAGTTTTAATGTTAACACGTAAAATATATAAAGGGAGTTTCATATTATAGATAATTGTGAAATATTTAGCATTTTAGATTTACCTTTATTTTGTTATTCTATAGTAATTTAAGCATTTGATTAGCAACAGT
The DNA here is from genome assembly GCA_951394005.1 of Protophormia terraenovae. Taxonomy (NCBI): domain Eukaryota; kingdom Metazoa; phylum Arthropoda; class Insecta; order Diptera; family Calliphoridae; genus Protophormia; species Protophormia terraenovae. The sequence continues at coordinate 1,039,057 of OX596074.1, read as the reverse complement.
AGGTACATATGATTATGAAACTGCCCTATTATGAAGGAAAATAGCTCTTTAGAGGAAGAGTACAAGTAGGAATACAAGCAAATAACATGATGATAAAGTGCCAAGTTTTATTGTGATGGAGATGGAGGATGGTTTGTTTCTCATTTATGGGTGTAATGTAGAAAGGCCGAGATTAGACATTTAAAAACACATTTAGTTTGATTTGTGTTATATAAAGATTTTTTCTTTTTAAATTTATTTTCCCGAGATCACGTACAATATTTAAGATTATTTCTATACCAAACGCACAAATATAAATTAAACATATGTTGAGCATTTAAAAAAGGATTAAGGAAAGAAAGTCTCATCATCAATGGATGTTTTAAATACTAAAAGTTATCTTTAAACTCAGCACAACTTATGTATGTCTGTTTTGTTTTTATAGTGAATTTTTTACTACCAAAGGGGTTAGTGAGCATAAAAAATCTAATAGGCATTTAATTAGAAAATCTCTTAATTTGTGACCGTTTATACGAGTATAATTCAAAAAAATAATCCTTATTTTGCTTAAGAAAACTAAATCTCACAAATAGTTTAAATAGAACGATTAGGAAAAAAATTAAATTGATAAGCGCTTAACGTTTAAAAAGCGCTGTTGTGGTTTCTACGCAACCTAAATGAATAAGAAAACACATTCTACTGGTGTTTAATTATAGCCAATAAACTCCGCTTTGTTACCGCCAAACAGAGACAACAAGGCAATTTACGAAAAGTTGTTTAAGAGCCTAAAACTGCTATCAGGCATAAAAATCTATATTTGCTGTATCTTTACACAACAACTCTATACTTTGTATGATGAACCAAAAGATTTCTGTGTATATAAAGGACTTTTGGTTTCTATGTATATAATGTCAAAATTTTGTTAAAAGTTAAAATTTTTTAATTGATTATGTCAGCAATTGCAGATCACTCATGATAATAAAAAATATATATTTTATTTTCTGTATATAAAGTAGTCAGTTGAAAATTTCCCTATCTATGTATAATTATCATGTAAGGCAGGTTATGGAGAAAATTACAAAATAAATTATTTATTTACTAATTGGCTAAAAGCATATTATTTGTAAATTATTTTCTAATTTAACATCAATTAATCAGTCTTACAACATGACATAACTTACTACAAATGCTTGCGTAAATATGTGTCCACATAAAAGTCCAGTAAATAGTTATTAAATCCTACATATTTGTCTAATAAAAATCAAATCAACTTGTATACTCCTACCAATCATGTACACATATCAATTTCCATACATACACAAATAAAGAATGTATCTATATCTATGAATGTAGCACATACATACATACATTTATACATATGTATTTATTCAGCAGGATTATTTATCTTTTGTTTTAATTGATTTGCGACAATTAATTATATTTATCCAGATTGATTGGTACTATGTTTATGTTGTTGTGTTATACTATATTTTAACTAGTAAAAGTGATAATGTACAACAATATTTGTCATAGTCATATTTGGTTACACACTATTCAATTTAAATGTGTATATGTATATATTAATGTTTGTTTGTGTGTGTGTGTATTTATTGCTTTATTTATTTGTATGTATGTTGTAAATGTATAAAAGTGACAATATATTTTTCTACTTTTGATATTATAACAATTTTAACGAAAAAGTGTTAACAACATGTCAACACTGTTATCTTTTACTGTTGTCGTTATTATTTGTAGTTGTTGTTATTATTATTTAAATGTCACTCTTTTTCACCACTCGAACCAATAATTTAATAAACTATTAAGAGAAAAATAAAAACAAAATTCGAGATGAATTTAAATAAAAATACAATGAAGTAGACGAAATAAATGCACACAGATACAAACAAATACAGATACTACTACGTTGAACGAATTGAACTTATACATCAATATGTATGGATGACTGTATTTGCTAACATGATGATATTGTTGTTATTGCTGTTTCTGTAGCTGTTGGTGATGACGATGATAGTGATGTGGTAGTTAAACTCCTATAAATTGAAAATGATTGACATTTTTGTTGCAACTGCTATTGTTGTTGTAATATTTTTGTACATTTCTCTACTTTGTTCCAAAGTTATGCTCTGTATTGTATATTTATATTGGTTTATATTGTTGTTGTTTGTGTTGTGTGTAAATATTTTAATTGATTTTACCTCCTTTTGTATGCATTTTAACTTACAATATTGGCTGTAGTTATAAATTCTTGTACCTCAAATGGTATTCGGAAAAATTAACCATTTGAATTAATGTAATAAATGACCTATGTTTCTTTGCGAAAACAATTTTTTTTTTTAATTAAATAAAACTTTTAAAGTTAATTAATTTACAAGGGTATATGAGAAATTTCAAAAAATATCGAAATTGTTTGAAACCTACTTTAAGTGTCTTGTATTGCCAAAGTTTGTTTTAAAATTAGGAAAAGTGTTGATCGCTTTTTGTGGATCTTACAAAATAACAAAGAAATCCTAAATTTTAAATCTTTCGCGTAAAATCTAACGGAAATGCAGGCATTTAAAACTAAAAATTTTTTTTTTTTTGTTCCAAAATTTTTTCAGTACAAGATATGACTTTGGATCATCCAAAAATATCTATAAAGAATTATTTTAATAATTAATATTGATATTATGAAAAAAAAAAAAATAATAATAATAATAAAAGAAACGTCATCTATATCGGCTACAGCGGCATTCATTTACAAACTCATTTTGCTTGCTGACAACTATCGCGAAGTATGATGTTAATATTGATGTCAAATGAAGGCATTTATTTTCTTAATACTAAAATTTTGATGGCGTCTGTTAAGCGGACAGGCGGAGCAGACGTAGCGTATTTGAAAATAAAAGACTTGATCTTTTGCTGTCTTATAAGGAACTAACCACAGACTATAACAGACAGGAATCAGCTGGTTTTAATAATAGAATGACACGAAAAATTTTTAAAAATTATGTGAAAACCGTAGTGATTTGCAGAGAGAGATAAATATATAAATATATATGTCTATCCTTTTTATCGGTATTTTATTTGTAAACAAAGTAATTTGTTTGGCAATTTATGAAAAAGTTGATATTAAAAAAGTAGTAAAAACATGCGTATAATTAGAAAAGTTTTTTAATCTAAACGAACAATATAACAAAAGAATATTCAGTAAATACTTTTCTTTTGTTTTTGAATTCGTCTTCATTCATTATTTTATAGAAATTGCAAAATGTCTTCAATGTTTACATTAATTTGTATTTTTATTTGAAATAAAAAATTTTCTACAGCTAGGGTTTTTTATTTCCATACACTTTTAGTTCCCCGGAAAATATTTTGGGAATTCATTAAGATGGAAGATATTTGTTTCGTTTTTACATTTTTATAAAATAATGCATATGCTTATAAATTGTTTGTTTAAGAATTTTATAGTTTTAAAGGTAAGATATATTTTATCTAATACCGACCCGCATAATTTAGCAAATAAATATGATATATAAAACTTTGAAATTTAAACATAAATAATAAGAGTAAAGTTTTAATCGGTATAACATGTAATGTCACATATTATGTATTAGGTAGCAATAGGTTAACAAAAAATACTAATCTGATTGTTTAATGCGGTAGCTCATATTATTCACATTATATTGAAAAAGTCAACAATAATATCTAAAAATAAAAAAATCTAAAACTTGGTCGCATCCATATAATTTTATTTTAAACCATAATTTTATTGCTTTAAAAGCTTTATTAATTTGTAAATAAACAGCAATTGTGTTAGGACGACTATAAAAGCACGTACTTCTTATAACAAATGAAAAATACATACACAATTGTATATGTATATCAAAACAAAAATTGATCCTGCTTTTGAATGTATATCATATAATATCCCTGCGGGAAATTTGTGGTAATTGCAGTAATAGACCGGTTTCTCTGTACCAGTTGAGTACCAATTGACACCTAACTCGTCACCACTATTAACATGCTCGTTAAGTGCGCAAATAGCAATTCGCGCGCAATAACAATCAGTGGCTGAGTGGTAAGCGTTGAAGACTATAAAACATAACATACGTCAGATGAACATGGGTTCGATCCGGGGTGCCGCCATCAGACATTAACGAAAAATTATAAAATTAAAATAAACATAATTTTATAATGATAATAATAAAAATAATGTTTAAAAAGTAAACAATTACCGAATTTTTATAAAATTTTTATTACAATAATCGTTACTGAACCTGTCCTCTTGGACCTGTCCTAGGACCTTTCCTGTGACCTGTCCCAAGGGGCTAATTAGCCACCTCCAATGACAACCCCATGTAAAAGTGACAGGTTCTTCTCATATAAAGTTCCGGAACTGGGACCGGTCACTAGCCCTGAGAACCTGTCACGTGACTAGTTTTGAACCGGTTCTCTTTACTCTAGGGATTATCTAAACGATTTTCTAGAAGAAGGAAATTTAAATAAATAATCTTCTAAAAAATCCCAGTATTAAAATTTAAACGAGAGATCCACATTTTGATCCACATAATTTTGTTTTTTCTTATATACAACTTACTTGTGTTAAATATTAACTAATACTAACATTTGTATGGGAGGAGTTTATATATGAGCTATGGTCAGTTATGGACTGATCTTAATGAAATTCAGCAAACAGATTTTTGCTGATATAAAACTTATTTGTGCTAAATTTCATTAAAATATTCCTATTTTTAAGGCATCTGTAAGTGTAAAACTCTATTCCGGGAGGACAATTGTATGGGGACTAGGTGAAATAATGGGCCGATCATAACCAAATTTAACAGGCTTCGTTCTTGTGTTGAAAAAAGCATGTACCAAATTTTATCAAATTATCTTCAAAATTGCGACTTGTACTTTGCGCACAAGCTTTACATGGACAGCCAGCCAGGCGTCCAGCCGACCAAACAGACGGACGAATATCGTTAAATCGACTCAGAAAGTAATTCTGAGTTGAACGGTATACTTTAAGGTGGGGGTCTCTGCGTTACAATTTCTGCACAAGCATATAATACCCCAACCACCTATGGTGGTGTAGGGTATAAAAAGAAACCCTATCTACCAAATATGTTTGAAAAATACAATGTAGTTGCTTTCACATACTCCTTGTTATTTGAATATAATGTTTTTCTTTCTCGTTCTGTAGATTACTATGGTTAGCTACTGCGCAAAAGTGAAAAATGAACCATATGATTCGAAAGTAATTTTTTTTTTTTGAAGTATGCGATTGGTTTCCTGTCTGTGTAGTCTGTGGAACTAACTTTATTTTTTACAGATCTTAACATAAATTAACAATATCAAAATATCTTATTATCTGAAATTAATCTTAAAGAAAAACATGCAGAGTGCATCTCTATTTATAAATTATCGTTACATTCTGTGTGTAGAAAAGTGTTATTTTATTATCAATCTCATACTGAGTTTGAAAGTTCAAAGTTCTTTTTTCTATTTATCACACCACCTTATACAAACATTTTATTATCATACAAACAATAATGTATGCTTTCATGTGTATATTCAAAAATTTAATTAGACATTTTTCTGTGATTTTTGTTTTCTTAAATAATTTTTCATAAATAAAGTTTTCTAAAATAAAGAATATAAGTAGCATTGTTTACAGTTTATACAAAACTAAACAGCGTAAAAATATCCTAAGGACATATTTCGCATTATAGTTCAAATTTTGAAATAATAAATCAATTTCCGATGTAAAATAAGAAAAAAGTTAAAAATTTTGCTATAATTCACTTCAAAAAAAATTAAATTCGCGCTTTTTGTTAAGAATATTATTACGACTAGTAATGTTTAAACGACTATATTTTCCACATAATTTTTTCAGCAAACGATCCCATGATATGTCTTCTATTACTCAACATTTTTCAAAATTTTAAACCAATATTGTTTTTTTTTTTGCTATTTACGAAAATGTGCAAAAAATAATTTAAAAAAATTTTCTTTTCAGTGTATTTCGATAAATATTGAAGATTTTGTTATAATTTAGAAGTTCTATGACATCGCGTTGCTTTGATTTTAATAAAGCCAAAGACTTATTTTTAAGATTTTTTTAAATTTTTAATTTCAAACCTCCACAACTTTTGAGCGCATTGATATCGTAAGAATGATTAACGTTAATAAAACCATAAATTGATGGTAGTATCAGAAGAAAAAAAATTGTGAAAATATTTTTACTTAAAATGTTCAAAATTTTTAAAATTTTTCACATCTATATATATAAAAATGTGTTTGTTTGGGCTTTATAGAAAGCTTAACCACTGCACCGATTTTCTTGAAATTTTCACAGTATCATTCTGTAATATCCGAAAGTAAAATAGCCATTTCGGTAGGATTAAGGGAAATGGTAGCCCTCATATCTCCAAACCTGTTATAAATAATGTCCTGAGATTTTGTAATAAAAACATTATTATTAATTTACATAATTGAGATGAAAATGGGGCGGGTAGGTCTTGGGGGAGTGATAGTTCCCATACAAAGAAAATTCTAATTATCAGATAACTTAAATACTGTTAAAAGAAAAGTTTTAAAATTTTACGGGAATATCATTCTCATCAACCACCAAACTCAAAATGAAAATGAGACAGATAGACCAGGAGAAATGGTACCCCCCATACAAAGCAAATATTCTTAATGGTATGTCTAAAGAACTTTTATAGTGAGAGCTCCCAAATGTTGTGGAAAAAACTCTTTTATCATATTGTATTGATGAAATTAAAATAGGACGGATGGGGCTAGCGGAAAGGGTAGTCCCCATACAATGAAAAAGATTATTTTTGCATATTTGAAAAGGTGATTTATTGAAAGTCCTAAAAATTGTTTTAAATAATTTTCATATCAAATTTGAATAGGGTGGATACGTCGAAGGGTGTATTAGCTCCCATATAAAGTAAATATCAGTTATCGCATCAAAAAGGGTATCGAAGCTCACCGGGATAAGCTAGTGTGTTATATTTATGTAAAAATATAAATTACATGCATTTCGCAAATAATTTTTTTGTTGTCCCAATATTCTTTGAAACATTCACATCTCTTTATATCAGCAAAAAATAAAAACTTTGAAACTCATAGCGAGTTTTATTGTGTCACATTGATTGAAAATAACTTTGGGGGTCTGGGTGGCTGGTTTGGACATGAATAAAAGTTTATACAAATTTTGGAAATAAATGTTTTATTAAATGGAATTATTTGTTTTCAATTGTATTTTGCTTTTGGCTGTTGTTACGTTTTGTATATTTGTATTCATTCATCAACCGTCAACCACCATTAAAATGCAAACAAATACCGTATGAAAGTTTTAATCTGTTATAATATAAAAGTCTTAACTTCACTTTTCTAAATTGATTCGAGTACATAATACCCTATAATGTTTCACATACTTGTTTTGTTGAATAAAATGTAGCATTGTAAAAAATTCGTATTTTCAAATGACAAATTTGTATTTCTGGGAAAAATTTAGTATACATTGTTTTGATGAAATCTTCGCTAACCCAACTGATGAAGATTTTCATATAAAATGTTATTAATAAATAAAATGTTCAAATAACATTTACAATTTGAACAAAAATTATTAATGATACGGGGCACTGTGCACTTCAGTAAAATGTTAAAACATGGACTATACTCAAAAATTGAGTTTAAGTCATTTTAACTACAACTGATTTAAATATAGTTTTATAAATGTAAATATGATAAATGATATACTCCATCTTGATTCTGTCATTGTCATATTATATTGCTTTTATTGAAATGTATTTTTTCAGTTGACTTCATTGCTTTAGGTTAAGGATTCTGTATTGCAGCCTTAAGCATATTTTAAAAGAAATATTAATTGGTGTTTATTTGTAAGATTTTATGAAGTAAAAAAACAATTGTATGTATATACATATAAACATACATATGTGTAAACATGCAATGTTATATAACAAAGATATAGCTTTTGGTTATTAAGATTTTAATATTGATGATATAAATATTGTCACCTAAAATGCAAAAGGCCGTAACCACACTGTTTCATTTTTTATAGCAGAACAAAAAAAAAAAAACATTATGAAAATCCAAAACGCCGTAACCACAATTTTTAGTTTTTTGCTTTAATATTAAGCAATCCAGTCAAAATTTTTAATCACTAACTTAAAGCAAAAATAGATAAAGCTTAATACACTCTTCAAACTAAAATTTTTCTTAAATGGAAGAAATTTTACGATGTTACGGCCTTTTGACTTTTTTAAATATTAACGTAATTTTTGAAGATATGAATGCGAAATTTTTGGTGAATATGTAGTTTGGGTCAGTACATAAAAATCCAGTAAGAACCAACATTTGATTTTTCACTAGATACAACCTTTTACATTTTAGGTGACAATATGTACCTGTTGCATAGTTATTATGCTTAGTGTATAATTGAATTTACTTTATATGATACACCCTGTTATACATAGTTTTGTAATAAGATAAAATATATAATTGGCCACTTAATAAAGAACTTGTGAAGAGAAAACAATAAAAAGGCGTTTAAATATAAAACATGGTGTCAGGTGTGGAACCTTAAAATAAAAAATTAAAAATATAAAACAAAAGTATATTGTTGTGTTTAAAAAATTAAATAATAAACAAAACTAAACAAAAATCACACATATTTGTATAAATTAATATTTATATAAGAAAACTCTTAAAAATGTTCGAGTTTCAAAATGGCGGTATTGGAAAAGTCAACATTAAAGCGACTAACATTGGCAATGAATGGAAAAATTGGAAAGACCAATTTAAGATGTTCTTAAGGGCAACTAATTTAGAAGCCGAAAATAATAATAGAAAAGTGGCATTGTTGTTACACTACATGGGTCCAGAATGTATTCATATCGCTAATTCGTTTAATGTAAATTATGATACCGTAAAATATGAAGACCTTATAGATAGTTTCGATAAATATTTCGTACCAAAATTAAATATTGCGATGGAAAGACACACATTTTTTACAAGGAAACAAAAGGAAGACGAAACGTTCGAAAGTTATGTCACTGTGTTAAAAAATTTGAGCCTTACCTGTGAATTTGGCACGTTACGAGAAAGTCTTGTAAAAGATATTTTTATATGTGGTATATCACCTAACTTCCAACACATAAAGGAAAGACTGCTAAGCGAGGGAAAAATTGAATTGGAAAAAGCCGTTGAAATTTCCAGAAATATTGAAGCTGCTAGAGAAAATGCCAGTCAACTATTACAAAGTGATAACAACAATCAAATTTATGTTAATGCATTAAATCAGAAGGTCAATAAATCAAATATCTGCAGTAAATGTGGCCAAACACATAGATCAAGATGCCCAGCAAATAATGAGATTTGTCATGCTTGCAATAAGAGGGGACATTATGCTAAAATGTGTTTTTCCAAACAAAAACAACAAAATAAAAACTGGAAGTCGAAATATGTGAAAAACGTATATCGTGATGATGAAGGAGAAGAGGAAGAACTCTTTGTTGGTAGTCTGTCGTTGAAAAGCTCAATAACTACAAACCCTAACATGGAACAAAAAGTCAATCAATATCAACAACAAATGAAACAACCGGTAGATGAACAAAATACCTCAACCAGCCAAAGTGGATGGATCGTAAGTGTAAAAATTAATAATAAAATTGTGGACTGTCAAGTGGATACGGGGGCTGACACCAATATATTATCTAGCAAAATTGCTGACGAATTAGGCATTTCTGAGGAGCATCTACAGTCAACAAATACTAATATTTTTACTTTTAGTGGTGAAAAACTTCCTGTAAATGGTAAAGTAAAAGTAAAATTATATTTTAATAAGAATAATTATGTGAGTACATTTTATATTGTAAATCTTAATTGTAAGAATATTATAGGCTTAGACCTAGCAAGAGAAATGTGTCTAATTAGAAATATAAACAATATATCCTCTGAAAATTTGGTTAAAGAATTTTCTGATACTTTTAAGGGCTTAGGTTTATTAGAAAATAAGTGTAGGCTTATGTTGAGGGATGACGTGAAACCTATTGTTGATGCGCCCCGAAAAATTCCTTTTTCTTTACATAACGCATTAAAAAGTGAATTGGAAAGGATGTTAAATCTAGGTGTTATTTCTAAAGTAGATGAACCAACTGAATGGGTTAGCTCCATTGTATTAGTATCAAAACCAAATGGTCAGATAAGATTGTGTCTTGATCCGAGAAATTTAAACAGAGCTATTCTGAGACCTCATCATCCTTTTCCAAACATAGACGACTGTAAAGCAAAGTTAAGTGGGTCAAAATATTTCAGTACGCTTGATGCAAATAGTGGTTTCTGGATGATACCACTTGATGAGGATTCTTCTAAATTGTGCACGTTCAACACCCCTTTTGGTCGATATAGATTTTTGCGATTGCCGTTTGGAATCAATGCTGCGCCTGAAATTTTTCACGCAGAGATGTTAAAAATATTCGGTGATATTGAAGGTTTGATAATTTATATTGATGATTTTTTGATATTTTCAAAAACAGAAGAAGACCATAATAGAATTTTAAAGGTCGTTCTTGAGAGGGCTAGGAAAGTGGGTTTAAAATTTAATAAAGCAAAATCTAAGTTCATGCTCAGAGAGATTAAATTTATAGGGCATATATTTAATGAAAAGGGGGTGAAACCTGATATGGATAAAATTGATGCAATTTTAAAGATGCCTGTACCAAAGAATGCACATGAAGTGCAGCGTTTTTTGGGTATGGTGAATTACTTAGGAGCTTTTGTTGAAAATCTTTCATTGAAAAATACCAATTTAAGGCAATTTCTTAAAAAAGATATAGAATGGCACTGGAATGAGTCGCTAGAGGAAGAATTTAATCGTTTAAAGAATGAGATTACTAAATACCCAGTATTAACTTATTTCGACCCTAAAAAGAAACTGACTTTAACTGTTGATGCATCCAAATATGCAGTTGGGGCAGCAATACTTCATGAAAAAAATCCAATTGCTTATGCATCCGCATCATTAACAACAGCTCAGACAAACTACGCCCAAATAGAAAAGGAACTCTTTGCGATTTTATTTGGTTGTACGAGGTTCCATCAGTACACGTATGGAACAAAGATTTACGTCGAAACGGATCACAAACCTTTAGTGTCAATTTTTAACAAACCTTTGTATAAAATTCCACCAAGATTACAAAGGTTCATGCTTAGATTGCAATCCTATGACTTAAATGTAAGTTATAAGCCGGGAAAATATCTGTATATAGCAGATACACTTTCAAGATGCCCTTTGGATGAGACGGCTTTAATTGAGTTAGAGGATGAATTAAAACTTCATTGTAATTTTGTGAGATCCTATATGGAGATACCATTTTCTAATGAAGATAATATTAAGAAGTATATTGAGCAGGATCCCGTGTTTCTAAAAATAAAAAACTATATACAAAGTGGATGGCCAAAGTCTATAAAGCTTGTTGATTCAGATGTGGTACCATATTATAAAATAAAGAATGAGTTAACTATATTAAATGATTTGATTTTAAAGGGAAGTCAAATCTTAATACCAAAAAACATGCGTCATACTATTTTAAATTGTTTACACGAGGGACATATGGGTATACAAAGATGCCAAAGCTTAGCTCGAAAAACAGTTTTTTGGCCCAATATATACAATGAAATTGCAAATGTCGTCTCCAATTGTGAAATATGTCTAAAATATAAAAATTCAAAACCTCGAATTGAAATGCTACCACATGAGATTTTTGACATACCTTGGTTCAAAGTGGGTTGCGACATTTTTGAATATAATAAGAAATATAATGTCATTGTTGTTGATTATTACTCAAAATATTTTGAAATTGATATTTTAGATAACGGTTATTCAAGTGGCAACATGATTACTAAATTAAAATCTATATTTGCTAGACATGGTATACCTCAAATTTTCATTTCAGACAATGGGCCTCCATATAACTCAAAGGATTTTGCAAAATTTTGCGTTGACTGGGGTATAATTCACAGGAAATCTAGTCCTTATCTTGCAAGATCTAACGGGCTTGCGGAAAGATCAATTCAAACCATTAAGAAAATGTTATATAAGTGTAACGAATGTGGCTCAGATCCATATATGGCTCTGCTCCATCTTAGAACAACCCCTAAGGGAAATTTGCCTAGTCCGGCCGAATTATTAATGTCTAGAAATTTGAGGACTAAATTGCCATCTGTTGCTAAAAATTTCAAACCGAAACTTGTAAATGAGGAATTATATAAGAAACAATTAAATAATAGGATTTTGAATTATGCAGAAAATTACAACAAAAGTACAAAAAATCATCAACTTATAAAACCTGGTAATAACATAATGTTTAAGAAAAATCCAAACTCAATGTGGTTTCATGGTCAAGTTATCGATAATTGTGAGGAACCAAGATCGTTTATTGTTAGGGATGATGATGGTGTACAATATAGAAGAAGTGAACAACATATCACGAATTTAGACCCCTTAACTAGTTCTACAGATAGAAATGAAATTGTAAACGTTAACCAAGGAACAAATAGTAGCTATATAACCAGAAGCGGTAGAAAAGTAGCTCCTCCTAAAAAACTTGATCTTTAATACTAAAATCATTTATTAATTTAAATCAGTTGTATTATATACAAATTCTATATATACAACATTCTTTATATATTTCTATAAGAAATAAAAAAAAAAAAAAATAAAAAAAAAATATTTTAAATATCATTAAAAATAAATGCATTTAATATTTAAATATATGTAACATTCTTTATATATTTTTATAAACAAATTAAAAGAAAAAATCATTTGAATTAATATTTAATAATATCTTTAAATATAAATGAATTTAATATTTAAAGTCAATTATATAATATATAAACTCTATATGTACCATATTCTTTATATTTTTTTTATAATCGAATTTTATATTAAAAAAAGGAAGATGTTGCATAGTTATTATGCTTAGTGTATAATTGAATTTACTTTATATGATACACCCTGTTATACATAGTTTTGTAATAAGATAAAATATATAATTGGCCACTTAATAAAGAACTTGTGAAGAGAAAACAATAAAAAGGCGTTTAAATATAAAACAGTACCTATGTATAATTGATAAAGTACTATTACACTCTTGCCCAGTACAACTGTAAACAAATCTGCAAATTTAGTATCAGGTCTTTTTATCGTTTTATATGTATTGTCAAAATTTTCTATTAACTTCCATATTAATTTTAGTTCATTTAACTCTACTATTGAGTCCAGTCGCCTACATATACATATACAGTCATAGGCAATTCTAACTACTTATGCATATATTTATACTAAAAATAATAAAGTCTGGTTTGTATTTTTTTTATAATTATACCCTACACCACCATAGGTGGTTGGGGTATTATGCACTTGTGCTGAAGTTTGTAACGCACAGAAAAACTCATGGGATCACCACCTTAAAGTATACTGTTGGACTCAGAATCATTTTCTTAGTCGATTTAACGATGTCCGTCTATCCGACTGGCTGGCTGTCCATGCAAACCTTGTGAACAAAGTACAGATCGCAATTTTTAAGATATCTTGATGAAATTTGACACAAATAGTTATCTTAACATAAGGAGGAAGCCTACTGAAATTGGTTATGTTATGCTCCATTATTTCAACTAGCCCAAATTCAAAATTCCTCCCGGAATAGAGGTTTAGTGGTCATAAATGCCTTACATATGGCAATATTTTAATGTATCGGTGCAAAGAAAATTTGTGTCAAATTTCATGAAGATCGTTCCATAGTTACATTTAGTAAAAGTGTTGGTCTACATTTGGCCACAGATCTAATATAAGTCCCCTTCCCGAATTTTTATATTCATACACAATGGTGTAGGGTATCATATGAACGGTCTTGACCGAACGAGAAAGAAACTAGTTTTTTTCTCTTCTGTTTTTATTTCAAATTTTCTCATTATTTGTGTGGTTCGTATATTTTTTTACAATAAATAGAGCGATTACCCATCCGTGTCTGTATGTGAATTTCATACAGTTTTGTGTATTAAGATTATAAAAAATATCTTTTGTTATAAAACTTAACTTTTTTTTTTCTTGTTAAAGAACTCGTTGAATACTCTAAATGTTAGACAAATTCGTACTAATATTACCAAACGATTTGACAAATGTTTACATTCAAATGCAAACGTTTTTCGATTAAAGACGAAAAAAAGACATACAAATTCCAACTAAAAGCTAATCATTGAATAATATAAAAAAACGAAACTGACTGCAGAATTTTTATTTCTTTTTTTTTCAATTTTCGACAATAAATGACTATGAATGTGTAAGTTTCTGCACTTTGATAGTTGTCACTAAATGTCAAAGAAAAATAGCATACAAAGAAAGACAGATATTGAAGACAAATAATAAATTGTATGCTGCTTTTTTCTTCCCTTTTCTAAAAACACTCAGAGAAAATAGTTTATTGTAAGAAAATAAATAAGTAAATGAAAAAGTAAAAAAAATATGGCTTTATACTCCAACGTCTTGAAAATCAATAACAAAAAATCAAAGGTTTTGATTGTGAAAATTAAATTTAAAAACACATATTTAAACAGACAATTTTTCTTGGTGTATGATTTGCGATATATACTGAGCACTTGTATCTGAGCATCAATGAAAAGTAATAATAGCACAAGATTTTTACAATTCTTTTTTTGTGCGTTTGTATGTATGAATATGTAAAAGTTAATGTTCGTATTATAATCAATGTTACAAAAGTGACTTTAATTGCGCACAAAATTCCATAACGCCAAAAAGTGTTGCTGATGTTGGCTGGCTCGGGTTCGTATTATTTTCATACAAACAGATATACATTTGTAATAACATACAAACATACAACTATAAAAATCGTCCGAATGGTATTATAATTTACGAGAAATTATTCAATACTACATAGCAGTTGGGTACTAGTGGCAACAGTAGCATTGATAATAACAGATAAATATAAGTGGGTATATCAATGATTACAATGATTGTTAAATAAAAGAGGAAGGGACAAAATGCTCCACATCTGCTCTGATGACAAGGATGAAAATAAAAATTCTACAGTTTTATTTCTTCACTTTTCTTTAATTTTTTTTTTTTTTTTTTCGTTTTATCATGTATTTTGCTAGAGCTTCATTTTCAATAACAAAAGATTTTTTAATTGATGTCATGTTGAATTCATTTTATAGTTTTTTATTTTACTTATGTATGAATTCTATGAGTTCTCCATATTATTTTTTGTTTCTGAAAGGATTTTGATTTGAAAATAATATGCCAAATCATTTTTGTTTTTGTTTTTGTTTTCGTTTTTTTTTTTTTTTTCTTTATTTGTTGTAATTGTCTGTATTTGTCTGAATATTATTGACATACATACATAATTATTTAAATTAAAAATCTTCAATGGTTGTCAGTTTTATCAAAAAGATTGTAATTAAAACTGTTATGCATTATAAAAAAAAAAAAAAAATCGGGTTGACTTCATGTCTATTTCAAATTAATAATGAAGTTTGTCTAAAGTTGAAGTTACAATGACTTCTCTTTAGAACATTCAAAGTTGTTTTTTTTTTTTTCAATAAATGTTTTTTTGTTCAATAAAATTGATGTGGGGAAGACATTTATATCTCTTTTTATAAGTTTGTCATTTCGTTTGTAATTTCCATAATTTTTGTCGGAAAGCAAAAAAAGTAATATTTTCTGAATATTTGTAAGAAATGATGACGAATGGCGTTTATGAAGCCCACCGAAGACTATCATATATAATATATATATATATAATATATATATATATATATATATATAATATATATATATATATATATATATATATATATATATATATATAATATATATATATATATATATATATATATATATATATATATATATATATATATATATATATATATATATATATATATATATATATATATATATATATATATATATATATATATATATATATATCGTTTGATATATATATATATATATATATATATATATATATATATATATATATATATATATATATATATATATATATATATATATATATATCAAACGATTGTAAATCCTTTTGAGAATTTGCAAGATCTGTTCATAAATGGCGGTGATATGCTTAAACCCGGTTTTCGAAGTTCTGAAACTTCTGTATATACTAGGGACTTTGTCTTTGCTAAGAAAGTTCGGAATTTTTTTCTTGTGTTGAAAAAATTAAATTAATTGGTTCTATAATAACTGAGATATCGGGCAAAATATATTTCTGATTTTTTGAAGCCTTTGTTTAAGCTAAGGATTTTTATTTTTATAAAGATCGGGTTACGGGACAAAAACTTAAAAAATCTGTTAATATAAATACACACACAATCATTTATATTAAGCTTTTACGATGTGGTAAAATGTGTCAAAAGTGGTCATTAATTTAATTTTGAAATGTAAATTTTTGTAATAAAGTTGGATACCGCATAAAAATACACAAAATTTTGTATCAATATCAATTAAAATCTTTAAGCTAGGTTGTGTTGTTTTCTTATAAGGAGCTGTGAAAATTAAACATTTTTTTAAATTTTTGAAAAATAGTAAAAAATTAAATTTTCATAAAATTTCAGTATATTTATTTTAAATAAAAAGTCTTTTAAGGTCAAAATATATAATGGAACCATCAACTTCAGGTATTTAAGTGTACTTTTCTTCAAGTATTTGTACATTATATTTTGTCCTAACATTTTTGTAATTTTTTTGAAAATTGTCCTAAAATACACTAATTTTAAATTTTAATTTAATTTAAAATGTTACAAGATGTTTGTTCTGAAAAATAGTACATAATGTCGACTTTAATATTATGAAAAAAAAACCGAGCGCATATATAGCCTGATTTAAGAATTTTTTTTTTTTTTTTTCGAAAAAAAAAAAAAAAAAAAACAGTAGATTTCATACAAAAAACAGTTTGAGTACAGACATTGTCAATGCTTTCTCAAACATTAAACAGTGGGGCATAATCGAAATAAATCTGTAACTTCTTATCGGCTATTTGGATTTTCACGAAATTTCACATAGGCGTAGCGGAGGACAGTAACGTTTTGAGTTTAGAAGCAGGATAAAAGGTTTGTTTGTATTGAAAATGGGAAAAATCGGTTAATAAACAATAAAGTTATGGGCTAAGAACTAGAAACACAGGGTGTCCGTTGTAGCTTTATTTGTGGATATCTGTTTAACAAAAGCATGTACGACAACGAAATTTTGTACGGATAGTTCGGGGGTTAATGTTAACTTTTAAACCAAAAATGGGCGAGGTATGCTCACTTACCGCCCATCTGCCATTTAACGAAAAATTTTAAAAAGTTGATGGTGGGTATATAGAATATAACATTCCCGCTTGTTGTTCCTTACCCGATTTCCAAAATTTTTCTAACACTTTAAAGTCCTTGATAAATCCTTTAGAAAACATGCTTGCATATACTATTTCTCTTATAATTTTTCGAGATATATTCATTTGAATTTGCAATAATCTAAACTTTGCAAGACGTTGGTCAAATCTTTTCCATACATATCCTAACATTTTCTACCGATTTTATTATATTTTTGGCAGTTTATATAAAAACAAAATTGTCTATCAAATAAAGAAAATATCTTTATTGAGTCAAAAAATAAACGATTTTAAAACGATTTTGCAAAAATTAATAAACAGACGGACGGAAGAACAGACATTAAAATTCCAAAAGTGTATTATTTTTTACTTCTTGACAAATATAAAAAATAAATCTAAATATTAAAGTATTGGTATGATCTTTCCCTGAATTAAGTGCCATTTTCGACCCATTTAACCCAAATGTATAAACGGACGGACAGTGCCATTCTGCCAAAAAAACACTTTAGAAGTCTAAAATGCATTTTTTTCTAACCAATAAATAAAAAAATTAGAACATGATCATCTAAATTCGGATATCACTTTTTAATAAATTAAGCACCATTTTCGACTCATTTAACCCAAATGTATTGACGAACTGACGGACATTAGCATTTAGCCAAAAAATTTCTTAAAAAATACATTCTTTTCTTTCTAATTATTAGGAAAATTGAACGTGATCATCACGGTGTTGATATCGTCTTTCGCTAAATTATACATAATTTTCAACCCATTTAACTCTAATGTATAGACGGACGAACATCAAAAAAAAAATCTTAAAATTCTAAAACTGATCTTTTTACCTACTAATCAATAAAAAAATAAAACGTGATCATTAAAATATTGATATAATCTTTTCCTGAATTAATCACCATTTTCGACCCCTTTTACCCCAATGTGCATTGTAATTACTATTAATTAATTTTTAATTTTTTCGTATTAAAATTTGTGTAGTTTGGAAAAGAAATGTAGATTTATAAATGTGAGAATATGAAAGCATACTTTAAGGCGTAAATTGTATTATTTGTTGGTATGATGGTGAAGGATATAAAAGATTCGGCACAGTCGAATATAGCACCACATATTTGATTTAATTATGTTAAAAAAAGAACAAGTTTTTGTTTTAAATAACAGACAATGTATACACAATTTATATTACAAAACTTTAGCATGCAATAATCTAACAAAACACTAAATAAAGCCACAATAATGTAACCACAGCTTAAAATGAAGTCAACATGAAAGTTTTATACTTCTTGTATTAAAATTTTATAATTTTTTTTTCGGACATTTCAAAAGATGCAACTTAGAGAAGTGGTATATAAAGATTATATAAGTTAGTAAATTCAAGGAAAAAAAGTAAGCATCTTAACAATGGAAACATGTATATCAATCAAGAAAAGTACACTGCTAAATGTGTAGAAAAATAGAAAGAGAAGGAAATATAAAAGAGGATATATAAGTCAGGTAAAGTAAAGTAAAACTGAATAATATGCGAACTTTGCACAATTATTTTCTTTGTAAAAAATCTCATGCATACATACAAACTCACAACTTACAGATACGTACATTTACTAACTCAGAAATTTTCAAATTTTTAAGTTGTAGCTTTAAATATGTAATAAATTTTTACATATAAATTTTTATATTGTAGTGCATACTTTTATTGTTGCTATTGTTGTTAGTATACACGTACCTACAAGTCAAACGGAAACGGAAACAGCCGTTATAAAATGTAATACCAGCATGGCAGCATGTTTCCTGCTTGTTGCACATGATGTAAAGCTACTCAAATAACAAAAAAAATAAGAGGACAATTTTATAAGTACATACATATATACATACATAAATACACACATACAAAATCTTTTACTACTTTTTTCATATATAAAGATTCTTAAAAAAAAAGAGAATGACATTGTAATTTTGTTAAATCGTTTCCCTTGGAATTTTTATGTGTGGTATTGTAATATTTTCCTCCACCATCTTTCATGATTAACGCAACAAAGTTGGCTTTTGCCAACAAAATTTTTTTGGTCTACAAAACTGGGCGTTTCTCTATGAATGTGCATTTTTCTGTTGAGGTTTTATCATTTTGTTGAAATTATATTTTTTCTTCTCTTGGGGACATTTTGTTGTCCTGTCGTCAACCTTCTTAACTGATGCTACTAAATTAGTTCTCCTTCTTTCAACGCGAACGTATAGTTTCATTTTCTTACGTCTACTTTGTTAGTTTCCACACTGTGATTTTATGAGTTTGTAGAGATGTTATATGATTTTAATTTTTGGTTTTTATGCTTCCTTTTATTTTTTTATATTTGATTTTTATAGCAATAAAATTCCAATTTAACGAAATTAAAAGAGAATGAAACTCAAGAAAATTAAATAAGGTATAAATGAAAAATTGTACTATAATACGATAAAAGATTATGATTTGAAGATTAAAATTTATTTTGTATATTAATTTTAATACATAAATTTAATGGGGAAACATTCTTTCGTTAATTTATATTCAAATTGAACATATGTTTATATACATCAATCTAGGACAATAAAATATCTCTGTCGATAACAATTTTTAGAAAATATTAATCCTTTACTTAGCTATGGAACATGTTATCATTTAATGTAAAATTTTAAAGAATTTTAATTGAAAACAACGAGAAAGCGTTTATTTTATGAAAACTTTACATTCATACTTTTAGTATCCTTATAGAAACAAGCGGTGAACTTTGTTAGCTCATTTGCTCTTCACTTATGTGCTGTTATCACCTAAAAGATTAGATAAATATTTATATATATATATATATATATTTTCCTTCCACAAATTGCAGCAGTTGAAACACTAGATTAGCATATAAAAGTATACAATTGTTGTGGTACAATATTTTTAACATTATCTTGGCATCAGTTTTTTTATACAAGTATTTTTGCTATTGTTGTTCAAAAAGTGTAACAACATTTACTACTACTTATGCAATCAAATAATACTTGTACAGAACTAAATATATACATATGTATAGAAACGATATACTGCAGCAACTATTACATTTTTGCCATCAACTTGTATCAACCACTTGCATTTTGTGTTTTCGTAGCTATTTCTATTTTTATTGTTGTTGATATACGATATAAAGCTTGTTGCACGCCGCCGGAAACAGGAAACCAAAAATTGCTCTATTTTGTGTTTAAGACAGTAGTAGTTGTTATACTTAGTTTTTGTCTATTTTCATGTTTTGTTTGTTGTTTTTTATTTTTATATATTTAATATTATTTTTATTCTCCTTATTGCAACAGTAAGTTATTGTTGCTGTTTTATGCTTGTTTGTATGTATTTGCCTCAGAGTGTATATATATATAGTTTATATTATTTGTAGTGTTGTTTTCTAAAGATAATGTCAGTTATTTTTCGAAATTAAATTGTCAGTAACATTGCAAATTACCATTTTTATGGTATGTTGCCTTCTTTTATTTGTTTCTTAGTTACTAGAAAAAAGAATAACAGAAATATATGAAAATAAAAAGAAAATGATTTAAAAAGAATAGAATATAAATTTGAAAACATTAAAGTCTTTTCCTTAATAAATGTATTTTTTTTTTTTTTTTTTTTTTTTTTTATAATATTTGTACTGCTGTATTTTTATTATTATTTTTTTATTCTTAGTAAAAAGGCAAATCAAGAACAATGCTTATATCAATATTAAATGTGTTATCAATTGAGTTAAAATCATTCATTCATTTTTCCATAAGTTCCCAGATATTAGACATACATATAAGAGATAATATCATTATAAATAATTCTTTTACCCCATTGTATATTTCATAAAAAGAAGAAATCAAAATAGAGATGTTTCATATCAAGAGAAGTCTTTGACAACATGATCACATAAACATGCATATCACATAATCAATTGTTTGTAATGACGACTTAATGTCAAAAATATATATTTACTAGCTTTTCCCAGTGCGCTTCGCTATCCCATTTTATGTTATGACTAATATTTTCCTTATATGGTGGTTACTACTCCCCCTAGACCTGTCCACCCTATTTGCAATTTGATATGAAAATTGCTCCTACAACTTAAAACTTTGACTTCAATACTCCTTTAGATATGGGAAAATTAATAATCCATACTTTATAAGGAGGCTACCTGTCCTCCTTCACCTATCCGTGCTATTTTTGTTTTATTAATGCGACATGATAAGCTAGATTATTCACAGGATATTTGCTTTGTAAAGCGGTACCACTTCCCCTGCTCCAATCGAAAAATTAAATGTCATATTTAATTTAACTATCTGTGTGTAAAATTTCATGTAAATACCTACATTGATAACGTGAAAAAAAATATATTTTTTTTTTAAAGAAGGCGTAAAATGTGGGCGTGATATCCTATCGAAATATAACATAGAACTGGTACTAGCTGTATGTGAAATTTCGTGAAAATCGGTTCAGCTGTTTAGGCGTTCCATAGGATCTAATAGGATAATAAAAAAATATGGAAAATATTAAAAACAGCTTTGTTTCTTTATATTTAAATATCAATGTTTCCGTAATGCTTCTTTTCAAAAAATTAATTAAAGTTTTAAGTGCAAAAAAACTGCAATATTTTCGCTATTTTCATCAATTTAATTTTAATTTATAGTTCATTCCAGACTAAAGTTCATATATATTTAAAATTTCAATCACACACTTGATTTTAAATTATTATTATGGATTTCAGTATTTACTTATACAAACTATTAAAAATTGTAAATTTAAGAAAAAATATAAACAATAATGCTAATACAAAGGATTAAAACTTCGCCATTTTCCCCTCATTTTTGCTTTTATTTCTTTTCTCTTTTTCTTTTTCAATTCACAAATAAAAAAATATCACTTAAAATCAACATAAGAACGGAAAAATCTAAACACTTTAACATGGTCATACAAAGATAAGAAGTCAATAAAGATACATATTGAATCATACAAGATATAGAAGAAAGAAAAATAGAAAAGGTAAAATATAAATTTAAACAATTTTAAGAAAAAGTCAAAATAATAACGAACCCAAAAAATAAAGTTATTACTAACTACATACATATATTTATAAGAAATGTATAAATATAAATGTCGCAGTGATGATTTGCGATATATAAAAGGTAAGGATATAAACATAGTATGGAAGGAAAGAAAAATAATATAAAAAAAGATATATAATGGAATTTAAACATTTAATTTTCACATACACTTACTTTTTGTATTTAAAGAATATTAGTATGTTATGCTTAAACGCTGATGCAGTGAAAATTCAGTCGAGAAATTTTAGACCTATATATGTACGTTATAGGCCTTTTTGAGGTCATCATAAATCAGTTTTCAAAACTTGCAATACACCCTGAAAATTTCAAGTTATTCGCAAAAAACTGTTTTTGAATAGGTTTTTGTATAAAAGTATTTCTAATTCTGCTCTTCTTCTGTTTATTTTTTCCTTTTTAAACTTATTTGGAAAGTAGAATCATGAGGCATTACAACCGTATGTAGTTGTTACATTTTGGTCAAATATTAAAAATTATTTTTTAAACAACATCCAGAAAAAAATATTTTTTTCGTAATTTTTCGAGTTTAACTGCGATTTAACACAATTTAACCCTTCATCTTACAAACTGGTCTGGCCAGACCAATTGCAGATTTAAAAGTTGTTTTTATGTATTTCTAATTAAGCTAGAGACTTGAAATTCCAGGTGCCCTACTACAATTTTGTTTTCTAACAATCTGTGAAAAAACCAGAACGATGAAGCTAACCCAAAGATAGTTATAAGGATAAATTGGTGTACATGTCACATTCGTATCAAATATGGTCTTGCTGGGCCTGTTATATTTTGTATAAAAAATTATGTAGTTTGACAATGTTATCCGTTCTTTTCATGTTGTGTATTATTTTATTAAAACATTTTAATTTTGTGGTATGTCAGTAATACTGATAAAATCTCAAATGTTTGTTATGCATTTGTAGACTCAAAACAAGGAGAAGAACATGAAGTGTATCGATGGGAAAATGTTATATCTTGTAAAGCAATGCAGTAATGGTACTAGAATATAGTTATACAAATGTAATTATATAGAAAAATTATCAAAATTTCCTTTAAAATATATAAAATTACAGCACTGCTCTGGCTAGACCATATTTGTTACGAATGTGACAATTGAAACATCTGTATGAAGAAGGGTTAATATGACTTACATAAATTCTAATATTCGTGTTTATCATCAAAACAAAAACATAAAACTTGATAGGTGTATCCATAAGACCAATGGATTTGACGCTAAACTTTTAGGACTAATTCATTAAATTTGAACATGGAACATAGAAACATTGAAAACTATTACATTGCACAGTGGGGCAGAATAGAAATTTTTTCGAAATAAATCTGTAACTTCTTAGCGACTGGTTGGATTTGCACGAAATTTGGTATAGGCGTAGTAGAGGAGTGTACAATGTTAACTTTGTTAATCGCTTGCCAAATTGTTGTTGTTTCTCATCCAATTTCAAATATTTTTATACCTATTATTGTAGGCACTAATAATGTAAAAAAATGCTTGCACGTCCTATTTATCTCTTATAGTTTTTGAGTTATTTGCATTAAGTACCTCAATTTTGCATGTTCTTGGTCCAGTTTTTTCATATGTATCCTAGTGTTTCCGACTGATTTTATTTGTTTTTTTTTTTTTCTTTAACTTATTAAAGAACAAAATTAGCTATTGAATAAAAAAAATTTGAAATCGATATCTTTACCGAGTGCAAAAATAAACCATTTTTGAATTTGAAAATTGCAAAAATTACGAAATTTTCGGGGCATGTAGACAATAATGAATAAAAATATTTGAAATTGGAGGAGAAACAACAACAATTTGGCAAGCGATTAAAAAATTTTTATGTCAGAGGTGCCCAACTTTGAGCCCTTTTAGATCCGCCCCTGAGGGTTATGAACGGTCCCCCTTCCAAAGTTAGAATTGTACACTCCTCTACTACGCCCATACCAAATTTCGTGCAAATCCAACCTGCCGATCAGAAGTTACAGATTTATTTCCAAAAAATTTCGTGCAATGCACTTATGGTGATGATATTTAACTAATACATTTTAGAAAGACTGCTACTTTTTCTACCACAATTGTTTTGTATATTTTATTTTCACTAACAAGTAGAATATCTTTTCTTTTTAATGTAGACTTAAAAGTCATTCAAGATTTCTTTTTTTTTATATAAAACAAGTTTTCTTTTGTATGCTTTTAGTGGTCATACTTAAAAAAAAGAAAAGACTACTCAATATAATGGGCATATTAAAGCAATGTGTAGAGACTCTTATATTCAAAACTCTAACAACAAACGATGACGAAAAACACACAAATAAAATCAATGATAAATAGACAGAATTTTTCTATACAAAGTAATATTATAATACAATATTATCATATTGATGTTCAATGGCTAATACCCAAAAAAGACAAAAAAAAAAAAAAAAGAAGACTTCAAGAAAATATAAAAAGTTTTCTTTTTTCTCCTGTAGATGATAAAAAGGCTGTTTTTGATGCGTGTTTAGTGGTTGTATACAATAGTTTAACTGTTTACGTGATATGAAAGATTTATTAGATGTTAATACAGTTCAGGAGTGAAAAAAAAAATCAAATGGAACAAAGTATATATTTACAAGTGTGTATCTGTATTATGTGTGTATGTATTTGTTCCTTTCATATTTTATTTTTGTATATTTTATGATGTATGCAAGGGGGTAATGGGTCTTTTATTTACTTTTAAAAAAATCTTCGTCTAAAGCTGATAAAGGGATAATGGGGTTTGTATGACTATAACTAATAAATTATATTGAATTACTATTAAGAGTATAAGTAATAAATAAGAATAATAAAAGTGGATCTAATAATAAAAAGAGGGTTAGTAGAAAAAGGTAGAATGGATTGTATTAAAAATTAAACCACAATAAAACTGTAATTGAAAATTAAAAATTTAAAATATAATTACTTAATTTAATATGAATCAATAAACTTGTACTATTATTCTTTTATTCAAAAGGAAAAAAAATCCATTACATTTTTTTTTTTAGAATTGCCTTTAAAATTTTTTTAATTTAATAAATTTAAATGTCCATATAATGAATATTATAAATATTTATATTTTTGGGGATCTCTTTTCCTTTGGGCTTCTTAAAATTTAATTTAATCAAATTTGGCATAAATTATCTTATTACATAGCGGTTTTATTGTACCAAGTAAAAGTTCAAAATATTTTTTACCCCCTAAGGTCAGTTAAAAAGATTGTTGCCTCATTTTTTCTCTTAAACATAAAACAACTTTAGATTTTTTTTTTAATTTTCCCAGAATAAATTTAATTTTTTATGCTATTTTTTTCTGTCGGTTTTAATTGCCGGTTTACGTTCACACCAATGAACGTTGCTACTTATCTTATTGGTCTGTTTTATCAAACACCTTATGTGTCAGATGTGCTTTTAATTTTTTCCTTACTTTGTTGGTTTTTCTTAAGTTTAAAAGAAGATTTTCATTCATCCAACAAATTGTAATTTTTTTCGGATATCTTAAGCTTTTTTATGAAAATAATAAAAACAGTTTTTGTTAAAGGCGCGGATTTTGGAACAAATGGACACATAAAAGGCTTACATGTATAATTTGTATTATGGTATAAATAAAATTGGAAAATGCTATTTTAATACTATTTTAAAAGAAAGTTAATGTTTAAATTCCCCTTACCTCTCACATAGAAAAAAATATACATATATTGGAGGATTGTTACAGCAAACATATAACGTTTTAGAATTTGTTTATAGTCACTGAAAAATTTTATATTATTAAAGCATTCTAATTATTTTTGTAATAAGCAACCATTTTAAACATAGTATGTTTATCACCACCACTGATATAAGTATCTTCTACCTATTTTAAGGATTGGATAAAATAGAATTATATTAGTGATTGCTACAAACATATTTTATAATAATAATAACAACAACAATAATAATAATATAGAAATAATAATAATACTAAAAACTATTACTGTGATCATAATAAACTTTTAAACATGTTATGTTTGCTTCAAAAATGCTGACTGTATTTTACTCTGGGTGCTGCCTATCTCAATCTAACTAAGAAGTCATCAACAATCTTTTATTTTATCAAAACGGAAGACCCCTCAAACGATGCGAAAAAAAAGTTCTGAATATGTAAAAAATATATTAAAATTTTTTAAAATTTATATTCAATTCCTAACTAGTTCACAGTGTCACATTTTTTCCACATTAAAACCAAAATACGAAAATAAAAGCTTATTAATTGAAGTAATTCTTTTCGCATTTATTAGTAAACATATCGTATATTATGGAAAAAATACGTAGATTATTGGAAAGTTTTTATTGTGCGAATTATGGATTTTCAAAGTTGCAAATTTTAAAAAATATTTTAATTTTATTAACAAATTTTGTAAAGATGTGTATGTTAACTTTAACTTCATATATCTCTATAATATAAATAATACAGATATTGATATAGTTATTTTTGGTATGTAATAACAAATGTATCTAAATTATTTTAGTACAATTTGTTAGGTTAAAAAATCAATACTGAAAATATTGTCTTTTATTTAAAATAAATTATAATATTAAAAAATATATATTTTGGGCAATTCTATTTTTAATGGACTGAAACTAAAAAGTTCCAACGAGTTCCAATTTTAAAATACGATTTATATATAAAATAAAATTTATAAAATTATATTTTAGAATATTGGCTGAGACTTTTTGCGATCTTTTGCAATATTAGAAAAAAATATGCCGTACCTCATATCAGCAATTTTTTAAAAATTATTTAAACGTTTTAAGGTAATGTCTGAAAATTTGTTATGCAAATATTACAAAAAGATTGGTGTGATTAGATCTTGTCACGACTATTTTCAAAATATCCTTTATTTTAATAAAATTTACAAAAATATATCAGAAATTCTTGCAAATAAAGTAATTTTTTTTATGTCTGGGAGTGGCAGTGATTCTACCCGCCCATTTTTAGTGAGAATGTTTACGGCCTTATCTATTAAGAGAATATACAATTTCGAACCAATATCTCCAAAACTGGATTTTTGTCGTTCTAAAACTGCCAAATGTGACACTGTCAAAAAACTCACAATTACAAGCCAGTTATAAAAAAAAAAAAAAAATATTTAAAAAAAAACATTAAAAAAAACACAAAAATTTTGATCTATAAAAAGATGATGAATTTTAAATTTTTTTTTTTAATATTTTTCTCGTATTCAACTCATCGAAATCTCAAAAAGCAGTTTAGCGGACTCTCTCTTATGTAGTACATTTATTAATTTTATTTTATTAAAATTTCCAAGTTTAAATAATTTTATATAAACCTATGAACCTCTTAAAATTCATTTTTTTTTATTCAAATTTATTTGCTATGGTTTCATTCAACAATTAATAGGTACTTAAATATTTCAGAAATCCAATCTTTTTTTTCTAATTTTATTTTTATATCAATACTACCTTATATATGTATGAATGAATGTGTACTTTTAATAGCAACAAATCAAATATCACAAAATATATTAACATAAATGTATATAGACAAAAAATATACACCCTCGTACTATTGATACATATTGATACATTTTATTTAACACAAAATACAGAAGAAAAGAAATAAGTAAATAAAATAAAAACAAACAAATTAAGCTACTAAAATAAATTCTATAGAAAACATATAATTCTATACATGAAGAGATACCGGAAACTTGATGACAAGCAATTTATTTAAGTGTTGTCACACAAATAAAAACATAAAGACACCTTTTTGTACCCGGAAAATGAATACATACATATAAATTTTCATTTCCAAGCAGTTGAAAGAAATGAAGGAAGAGGTGAAAAAATTTAACATTGAAATATATACACAAACTAACCTACAGTTACAATCAATGTGGCTAAGTTGGTAACAAAATAATTTTGTAAGTTCAAAAAGGTTGTAATCAAACTTAAAATGATGATGATCTATATTTTATCTTTTTATGTTCACCTGTATTTTGATGGCGTTGACACAGATAACGTAAAAGAAGATCACAAATACAAATATTCATTGGTTGTTTATTTGTGGAATAAGAAAAAATATTTGGATTAAGTAAAAAAGAATATATAGTCCAAATTTGTATAATATTAGATTAAAATTTTGCAAATTAAGTATATTCTAACATAACCTAGCACAGTCTCTGACGGGAAGCGAATACACAATCTCTAAGCTGATTAGCCCACTACCAACTAGCCTACCGGGGTACCTATATTAAAGGTATGTATACTTATCGAAGCTCAAACTTTATTTTACATTTGTTTTTAAGTCTGTATTAACATAAAATGAGAAAGACTAACAAAGTCAAACAAAATACAATATATCGTCGGTGCGTTTGCTAAAAGTTCTATAGGTAATCTTTCTAAATTTTGTGTTAAAGCATTTAAAAGCTTTATTACCTCTCTTTTTCAATTTTAGTATATATGTTACTTAATATCTGACTTAATTACATAGCAAATTATATGGGTTTCATAAAAACTCTATTATTATTTATTTTTTTTTCGTTATTCTGAAAAGTTGTTCAAGAACACAAAATACTTTTTGTCAGTGCATCGACGATATGTTGTGTATTTGTTTATGTTGTGACATTGACAATAATGCATTAAAGTTTTGCTTTGATTTTTTCTGTGGTTAGAACTTTATATTACGACACCTTTAAGCCTACTTTTTGATACATGACCAGCCAAAAGAAGAAAACTTTATTTTTTATTTATTTAATTTATTTGTAGTTTTATCATTTTTATTTGCAGGATTTGTTAGTTTTATTTGAACTTTATATGTAAAAATAAATAAAAGTATAATGTTTTGTATGTCTGCTGTCTGACACATGTCTTCTGTTTTGGGTTTGTTTAGAAATCCTTAGAAAAAAAAAGAAAAACAAATTAATATAAGCTGTCTTTTTATTTTGTTGGTAATACATTGGAAGAGAAAAAAATATTATGTGGTTAGAGAATTTAACATTTTCTTTAACATCAAGCAGCTGGTGAAATTTACATGTGTTATATATTTTCAACGAATATACAATATGTGTATAAAATTCTGGTAATATTAAAATGATTTAATTAAAGATAAAAAACTAAATTTTCAGTTCTATAATAATAAATATTACACTGAATTTCTAAATCAATTCTTAACTTATTTGTCTCTAGTTATAGAGAACAAATTGTATGAAATTCGAAATTATTGAAAAAAAAAAAAAAAAAATATTGTTCCAATACTATTTATATGTATGCCTCTCCATATATTAAAAATTAATATTAATATACATTAGAGTGTCCTAAGGAAAGCCTTTTTCGAGATTTCGATGTAGGAAGACCCCTCAAATTTGCTGAATACGAAAAAATTATTTAAAAAATTTTTAAAATTGTTTTTCAGTTCCCTACCAGCGATTGAAAAATCATGGGTCCCATACATTTTGGTAAAAAAAAAAAAAGTTTATATATTTTAATCGAAATGGGTATCAAAAAATTTTTTGTAAAAATTTGGAAAATTATATATTATCAACAGTACTTACTACAATGCAAATTTTTAATATTTTAGCCATAAATGGAACAAAATTATAAAACTTATCCATTTAAAAAAATTTTTTGCATGATGTACTCGTACTAAAATTACGGTTTATGGACCAAAATTTTTGCGAAAATATTTTTTTATAATTGCCTTAAAATTATGAATTTTTTGATATCCATTTCAAGACAAAACTCAATACTATTTTTTGGACGAAATGTTGTAGACCCATGAATTTCAATCGCTGGTAGGGAACTGAAGACCAATTTAAAAATTTTGTTTAATATTTTTCCCATATTAAGCTAATTTGTACGCATCGTTTGAAGGGTCTTCCTATAAAATTTTTGCCTACGGGACACTCTAATTTACATGTGTATCTTATTCTAAAATAATAGTATTCAGAATGGGAGCCATAAATTGAGTTTGAATTACATTGCATTTACAATAAGATACCTTTTATGTATATTTTGCATATCTTGTTAAACATAAAAGTAAAAAATGCAAATATATAGTTAACAAAACCAATTTTATTTTAACAGCTGTAATCGTACAGACTATCCTCTTATTTCCATTACTTTTTTAAAGTTTTCAAAGTCGAACGACATTTAAATGGGTAATATGGGGGCGTAGTACAGTAAATGCCAATTCATAATGGTACAAAATACATGAAAAGAAGACGACGAAAAATTCATTTATGGAAAAACAAAAATAACAACGAAAATAAGTATTTTATCCGTACACTTTGCATACAAGTAGAAGTAATTAAAATGTAATGTCCAACCATTAAAAGGACATTGAAACATAAAGAAAACAACATTGGCAAAAGAGAGAAATATAAGACAACTTATTTAAAAATGTAAAAAAAAAAATATCATATTAAATACTACTAGAAAATCATTTTTGCTGAAAATTAAAAAAAAAAAAAAAACACTTTTAACAATATTGCACTTTTTAAATTGGATATTTTTATAAGTGTAGTACAAAATTTGCATATAATGTATAAACAACGTGTTGTGAATGCAGGACAAAATAAGATTTATTGATTTTTGTCATGTTATAAATTTCTTCATATTAACATTTAACGATTAAGTTTATTTTGACATTAAAAGTCATTAATTTAAACACTTTCAAAATAAAAAATCAATATATAATAATTTTATGTTATGCATTGTGCGAGACTCAGTTAACCCCTAAAGCAGAGTTTCATTGAAACCTGAACATGGCGCTTGGGGCAAGTAAAAGAGATAATGAATCTAGCGTCGTAAACGCAGTTATAGATGTGGTTACATCTGGTTCGAAGGACTACTTATAACATGTGTGCAATCGTAAATTGTCTTATTGTGTCTGCTTGGTGATACCAAATCAGAGTTCGTTGGCTATAATTAGACACCAGTTGAATTGAATGCTGTTTTCTGTTGCGCTACACACTTCATCAGCATTCGTGATGTCTTATCCATTTGGGTTTCATCGAAATCTGAACATGGTGCTCACCTTGCATTGATTGCAATTTTGAGGGTCTCAATTAATAGCTCCAGGCTTTTGGTTAACGTTTTCGTTGAAACCTAAATATGAATGTTATAAAAGACCCAGGGAAAATACCAATATCCATCGCAGTCAGGATTAATTTGTGATTAAAATTTCCTCAAATACTAAAAATGAAAAATATGTTATTTTATTTTTTTATATTTTCTTGAATAAGTGTACAATGGGTTATTGCTTTAATATTGTGGTCATACTGCTGATAGTATACATGTTTTTATTTTTCGTCATCATTCTCTTTCAATAACTATTTGTGTCTTTACATTAAAACAAAGTATTATTAATGACTGGCCATAAAATTTGATGAACTGGCAGTAAAATGAAATTTATAAATATTTCTTTTTTTTTATTATTTAAATTTTTTTTATTCAAGCTTGAATCATTTAAAATTTACGGTTTTTTTTTTTTTCATTTTTTTTTTTTTATAAAAATTTGTTATTGCGAAATTTTTGTTTTCCTACAGCATTCAAAAGCAAATTATACATATATCAAAAACTTCTAAAATATATTCAATTAAAAATGAAACAAAACAAATTTCCACTTTCAGTAACAGTAATCATAAAGTCGCTTATATATTATTTAAGAGAAAATACTATTATGAGCTGAAATTAAATTTTACCAATTTCTCAAATAGGTAACATGTTAAATTTAATTTAAATGTATGCATCTAAATAAACATACTTTATGTGTTTATATGTAAGTATGTTAATATGAAATTATACTTTTTAATATTTACATCACTTGAATAACTTTAAATACTAAAGAATTTTGTAATAAAATTTTCTTCGCCAAGTCGTATATTATAAAGTTTCTTTCGGCATTTTCTCTCGCTCTCTATTAACTTGTGATTTATTTTATGTTTTATATTTTATAATAATAATGTTTCAAGACACACTGCTGCATTGTTATCTGCTATGTGGAGCTACTTTATGGCCATTATTTTTAAAGCCCAATGCTACATTGCGAAACAATGAAGCTGCTTTAGCACTTTTACATTGTGTTTGGGTCTATATCTGCGGCAAAACAACCACCTGTTGTTTTATGTAATTATTTTTGAACGTATTTTTAATATTTTTTTGTTTGTTGCCTTTATTTAAAAAAAGGTCTTTATTGTACCCCATACAGGTGTATTAAAGTCGTATATAAAAGTACAAGAAAAAAATATAATAAAAATATTTTGATAAATGGTTCTTAGTAAATGCTTGATGGGGTTTTTCTTCCATTACACTTTCCTTTTCTAGCGAATTTTTTTATATCGTTTTTTTTTTTTTTTTTCTTTTTTTTAAATTAATAATGGTGCTACTCTCTTAAGTTTATTTGTGTATTGTTACTTGGTTTTATTAGATATTTTATTTCCATAAAGAAAATTACAATAAAAATTTTACGTTCAAAACAAAAAGTGATTTAAGTCTTTAATAAATTATTTAATGTGTTGAGGTTTATATAACCAACATGATTTGTTAATATTTTAAAGTAAGAAGCATTATTGCATTATAAATTATGATAATGATAATTATTTTACATTTGATTTTTTAATAAATCAAATACGCTTTATGACTAAATAATAGATTTTTAAGCCTTTCAATTAACTGTGAATTTAGCCACTAACTTATTCTGTTTGTTTTATATAAAACTTGTTAGATGCTTTTTGTCAAACATGTTAAAATCGGTTTCGATTTTATAATTTTGGATACTATAACAATCAAATCATTATTATATGAATACATATTTATAAAATAAAAATGTCAAAGAAATGTTAATTTTCCATTTAATCGAAATTATATTTATAATTTCTGTAAACAAAATTTATTATTTTCTACAAATTAAATTTTTCTGTTACAATTTTATATAACATACAAAGATTTTTCCCCATACTGCTATTTGTATAAAACCATTTGTTAAATTGATTAGAAATATTTTTTGTTGCCCTCTCCAACAATTACAACTTTATTGAACCCTGCTCTCTTACTGCAAATATTCTAATTTATGTGCTTAATTAAACTACCCATAGGAAAATTATAACCTCAGAAGCAGTAGAAAAAAAAGGAATAAATATAACAAAAAAAAAAAAAAAAAACTTTTTCTAAAACTTCAAGCAGGAAAAAAAAAACTCTGTAACAAATTTGTTGTGTATTGGCAGAGATGGGAAAAAAATTAGAAGAAATTATATGAAGAAGCAGAAAAAATATATAAAGCAAATGGTCACAGCAGGACATTCCAAAGATTATTTGCTGCTGTTTGATTTGTTATAGTACTTTATCCAATATCCTCAAGAGCTAAATCTACGAATTATTGTTATTTTCTGTTCTGTCTGTTTGTTTGTTTTGCTGGAGTTTGGTTTATTTCTTTTTTTATTATTTGCTATAGAAATTGTAGGGTAAATTATTTCAATGTTGCAAATGTTTATTTCTTGTTAAAAAGAAATCGGAAACCAATTAGTTTTGAAGTGATTTACAGCAATAATAATATAGGAATAAGAAAGTGTTT
The DNA here is from genome assembly GCA_951394005.1 of Protophormia terraenovae. Lineage (NCBI taxonomy): Eukaryota > Metazoa > Arthropoda > Insecta > Diptera > Calliphoridae > Protophormia > Protophormia terraenovae. The sequence continues at coordinate 1,004,941 of OX596074.1, read as the reverse complement.
TGTTCCTTCAACACGAATCAAAAATACCCTTTTCAAGGAAAGGACATATTTATATCGATATCAGCAATAAAACAGCAGACATATTTGGTTGACTATTTCAAATATATATTTCACTTCTGTAAGGCTAACTTTGTATAGTTTTGTAGGGTGTTGGTAGTATAATAGAAAATGTATAACAAAAAGAGAAAAAAACAATAACCAGCTATAAAAAATATTCACTGTGTGCCAAGAATGTTAATATTTGTGAAACAAGTTGTTAAGATTTACGCACATTTCTCTGGATTGTTGTTTCATTTGCTAAAAATGGAAAGTGAATAATGTTACTGGTGTTGGACACAAATAAATAAAAAAAAAAAAAATATTAAAAAGGATTATTGTTTTTCTGTGTCATATTATTTATTTTGTGTCGTTTTCTCCCACCACAATTATCATGAATACATTGTTTGAAAAGTAAATAATTGTAATTGATTTTATATTATTTTTCTTATTTTGTTATTTTGTAATTTTTATTTATTTTTTAAATCTTTGTTTAATTTTGCTTTTGAAAAGAAAAATATCTTTATTTTACATAACTCAACAAATACTGTGTTAACATGTATTTTAGGCATTACAAGCCATGCCAGCGGTCATAAAAACAATAAAATTTTAAGGTTGTATAAATAATCTGAAATTGTAAAAATTAAAAAAGAAAAAATAATCATAAAAGGCACATTTTAAAGAAGTTACACTGATGGGCGTCCTTGTACGATTCCCAGGTTACAAAATGTAACTCAACAAAAATGTACTTTTCATATCATCGGTGGTCTGGTGGTTTTTACTACATTTTAAGAGAACAAAAAAAAAAAAAAAAACATTATTTTTGGAATGAAAATTGCACAGTCACGTCCTGGATATTTTTATATAGAAATTGCCCAATTTTACCATTTAAACGCGTTTTAGCCAAGAAACAGCCAATATAAAATCGAATTTTGAAAACAAAACTTAATAATAACCAAATAACGTACTTTTTAAATTTTAACACATTTTAGCCAAGTTACAGCCGATTTAATATTTTCATATAAAAATTTATTTTTGGAAGAAAAATTGGTTGATCCAAAAAAAGTTCTGCATAAATTTAAGATTTCCATTCAAAAATCGATTTTTGAAGGCAAAATTGGATGATCAGAAAATAATATCCTTTATCCATTCAAACACTTCTTATCCAAGTTAGAGCGTATTTAAAATGTCCATATAAAGATCGATTTTTGAGTGGACCTTTTATATCTTTTATTTATATCACTAAAACAATTATGCTCCCCGATTTTCAAAACCGATTCACCTCGCTTTGAAAATGTTTCCATACCAATTTCTGAAAAACAAAAACAATTTATTTAGTTTTTGAAAGTGATTTCTTTACAAATTTAAACCAATAATTCACAAATGTTTTAAATAGTTCATTTCTTTAGATATTGTTTTTCTTTAAGATAACTCATCCAATGGCTTGGTGGATGAATGAATGTATGTCCAAAAAGCCTACCAGATGCTATAATAAAAAAGTTCAAAAAAATTACACATGGTACTTTTCGTCAGCGTACCGACGATATACCATGTTGATTTTCTAAATATTTATTTATACTGAGAAATTTTAAAATTTATTTTTTAAAAAGCCAGCAGATATTTAAATAACTTTAATTTTTCTCTTATCTTAATTTTACAAATTTAAATTTTAAAATATCTTTAATGCATAGTATTTGTACTGCTTAAATATTTAAGCTTTTTGATCCTTAGTAAATTATTATTTTATTGAAAGTTCTCTGAAAGTTAAATTTTGGAAAATTCTAAAATAGCTATAATTTAATAAACTCCAAATCATTATTTCAATATCATATATTTGCAATAATTTTTGACTTTTACATGGAAGCAATCTAATATACAATAAAACATGTATATAAGTATTCAACACAAATATCCATTGTCAATGAAAACAATATCAATTTGTAACAAATCTTCAAAGCAAATTGTGAATGACCAGCAAATAAAGTTATCATATTAAAGCTGAAAATCACAATTGTGTTGAAATATAGATTTTAACATATTGATAAAACAAAATCTAAAAGAAGAAAAAAGACTTATAAAGTTGCACACTCATATACAATTATCCTTACAACATGCTCAAACTCACATACTCACACAAATTAGTAAATGGCATCAAGATAAGAACTTATAAGAATTAATTTATATTTAATGTGTATGTGTGCGTGTGTGTGTGTTTACTTTGAAAAATCTACAAACAACAATAAAGACGACGGCCCCACATACATAAAACATAAAAACAAGACAAAATTAAGTATTTAGGCTACTAAACAATTATAAAAAAATAAGAAAAAAATAAAACAATAATAACTATAAGATACACAAACTCACACAAATTTATAGACTATTGCCGCATATGTATAATTTTATCTGAAAATAGAAAAAATAAGATTGAATAGAAAAAACTTTAAGGAGCTTAATAAAGAGGAACGGAAGATTAAATGAAATCCTTTTCTTTTTTGTGGTATATATGTATGTATGTATGTATGTATGTATGTATGTATATAAGTGATTCCAAACATTTGTTAACTAAAGAATACAACTACTAAAACACAATAAAATTCAAAGTATAGAAAAAGAAAGTATCAAAACAATCGATAACATATCTCTAAGTATTATACTTATTTAGAGTCTTTATTTTGAGCTGAAATACGAATATACACAAAACCATTTATATGGCCCTAAGTAGTATAGACAATACAGTTTTAATATGTTTTTATGTGTTTTAGTATACTACATGTATGTATTTTATAGATAGGTAGCTCAATTTAAAATTATATTAACAATTATTTTCTTAATATGAGCAATACTAAACTTAAATATTTAAAATGCTTTACCTCACTTTGGAGAATTTTTTTTTTTTTATATATATTGTTTTCATTTTTAAAAAACTTAAACGGAAATATTTTCAAAATGGGATTTTTCAGAATTAATATATCATGGGAAACTTCAATGCTCAGTTTATTAAATAATAAAAATAAAAAAAACTCTCCATAAAAAATTTATAAATAAATCAACCAAAAACCGTGAAAAACTTTAATAAAACCTGGAGTAACTCTAACATTTAACTTACTAAATTACCCTCGTTTATATTTATGTATAGATGTGTGTATATGTGTTTCATTTAGTATATACATATGTTGTTTTTATTACTGCATTTTTTATATATATATATATATATTTTTTTTTTTTTTTTTTGGGCATTGTAGTGAATATGTTTGAATGTTTGTTGTTATAGTTAAAATAAAACAAAAACGGAAACGTATCCAACAATATGTTTTACTAACATGTTGACTAAAACTTAAGCTTTACTAGCTTAACATAACATCTATTTGTTTTCCTCTTATTATGAAATAAAATTGTATATTGTTTTTATAAAAAAAGTCATTTTATTTTGGTTTTATGGTGTATTTTATGTACACACGTCTGTCTGCCTGCCTGCCTGCCTCACTTAGGTGTCAGTTAGGAAAATCAATAGTTTCTTTATTTTAAACAGTTTTTCTTTTTCTTTCAGCAAAGAAAAGTTTACTTGAATTTAATTTTTTCTTGGAAATATAATATATTCGAAAAGTGTCAAGTACGGCTAGAGAAAGTTAAACAAAAGAATTGTTTAGTAGTTATTTCGTATTTCAAACAATAAGTATTAAAAAATAAACCATAATTGGCTTTGATTTTCAAATTGGTAGATTTTAATTTTAATGGAAATTTTATGCATAATATTCTGCAATTATTTATATGAATATTTCTTCTTTGAAAGAAAGCGAATAATATTACTCATACATTTCAAAGAAAAGGTAATATTAAAACTAATTTTCTACTAAATGTTTACTGAAATTACTTAGGTCAAGCTAATAGTTTAGATATATAAAATACGTAAATTGGCAATTTAAAGGCATATTTTTATTTTGTTCCAAAGGTGAAATAATACCAATAGACGCTAACGTAATGAGAAACTTTGAACCTATAAAAATTTCTATAGCTATTTCTTCAAAAACTAAATATTTGTGTAATAATAAAAAAAATTTAATATAAATATTTAGAATCTTTCATAGTGAAGTTTTTATCAATATTTAAATGTTAATGAAATCAATTTACAATGCAATCAATGAACAATCCAACTTGCTGAACTAATCCTTTGCCTTTTGAATTTCATTGCATTAAATTTAAAGTGGGAATAAAAAATGTACATACACCCACTTACACATACAGACATATCGTTGTACAAAGAGAAAAAATAAAACTTTAAATCAAAAAGTCAACTTTGACAGCATGTTTCCAACTTTATATATACACTCATATACATTCAGCCATTAATATATGTATGTGAGTATGTGTTTGTGAAATTGTAACAATACGTTCTTTCACAACGAGGCAACATTCAACAAGAATGAGATTTTGTTTAAATCACTAATATAAACAAACCTTTTTTTTTTTTTTTTTTTTTTGCGTACACTAACAAATGAAAGTATAAAATGTTGATTCTATAGCTACAACTAAAACTCAGTAGCATATACATACATAGCTCTCTTACTAGACCATTTACACTCTCTAGCCCGCTCTGTGTGAGACTCGGTAACAAACAACAATCTAATTAGTATTCTGTTGACACTTTAATCGTGATTACGCCGGAAAACGTACGCGTCAACATGCTGGCAGCCAATTTTTTCATCTTTCTCTACAACCCTCTCTTCCATTTTTAAATTTAGCATTAGCCATCATATTGTCAGACTACACATTATGTTTGTATGTGTGAAAATTTGTGTGTTTATGCCATTTTTTTTTTTTTACACTGTAAAGGGATATCCGGTAGAGTAAAAAAAGAGAATTGAACAAAAATACAAAAAAATTAACAACACGATTCTGTAACACACTATTGTTGTATTCTAAGAGCATAGAGTAGACTAAACAAACGGTCATCGACAAGTAAAAATACACATATCTGTATGTTAGCTATTTTAGCCTAAGAAAACTGCTACTAATACTCAAACAAACTGTCATATACACATACACTTATGCAATTTATATTAACAATAATAACAACTACAACAATATTGCACAAATATGTGTAAATTTTTAGATGACGTTATGAAGGTCTACTATAACTAGTTGTATACTTGTGTGTGTTAAGAAGTACGTATGTATGATGAGAACGAACTTGTCTATGGGAGAATGTTTAATAGTGGATTGTTTCTCTTTTATGTAAGTGTACTTTATAAAAGAATGGATGTATGTGTTTATGTGGTTGCTGTCGCTCTAAGTATAGCGGCACAAGTTAAAAAAAAGTGATCTACTTTCGAAAAATAAAAATTGAATAGAGACGTGTTAAAAATGTAAATTCAATTTGATTGAAATACATAAATAACAATATATTTTTAAACAATTTTGCAACTGCTAAAATTTAATACTAATTTAACTTATGGAAAATTATTTTAATTAATTCTACTTATATTTGTTATCAAATATTAAAAACCAGAAATGAAAGCAATATACATATGTTTTAAAGATATTGACAAATTTTATACCACTGACTTTTTGGTAAGACTTTTAATTCATTAAAAGATATATTTTGTGTCATCAAAAAATACTTCTTTTTAATATACCTATATACAGCGCCTGTCATAAATAAGTACACAAATTCATCATTTTACTTAGTTTCGCTTTAAGATGCGCCAAGTGTAACGGTCCATTTTTCAAAAGTTTTTGATGAAGTCAACTTATTTTCTCTTACATCGATGACTGATTTTTAAAACATTGTTTTATTTTAAGTGTAGGATTAAGTGTAGGAAAACTAAAAGTAACTAACACACTTACAAAAAAGGTGAAATAAATAGAAATATATCAAAAATTTTTATTAAAATGCCTACTTCTTTTTTCAAGGTGGTTAAATGCTTCAAACACAATAAACACGATGACTGCAATTAAGGCTCCATTACTCTACCGTAAATGTAAATGTAAACGCAAACGTAAGTGAATGATTACTCTAAAAACGTAAATGTAGCCAATACTTTGTTGTTGTTCTGTACACATGAACATTGGTGGTGTCAATTACACATATTTCTAGTGGATCAAATTCAAATTGAAAATCGCTAAATTTATTAGTTTGTATTTCAGCGATTCGTATACAAAACGAAATTTGTGCTTTTATAACAAAAATTTTGAATTTTAAATAAAATATTCGACTCTACGTCTTATTTAAATTATTTCAACAATTTTTTAGTGAAGAAAACAGCAAAACTAATTGTCCAAATGATAAACCTTTTACAGTGATTTAGTATAATGAAATAAAAAGGTGTCAACACTGTTGTTACAGCTGTCACGTAAAAACGTAGAGCGACCTAATTTGATTAGGTTGCTACGTAACATTTACGTTTTTTAGTACACATACACACATAACTCTCATAAGCAAAACGTGTCTGCTGATTCGCTACATTTACATTTACGGTAGAGTAATGGAGCCTTTACTCACGTAAACGCATAATAATCACTACTAAAAGTATAAATAACAATTTAGCTTTAAAATCCTATATTTTCTGCTCCAATATTCTTATCAAAATTTATTCCGAAAGTCCGAAAACTATAATCTCAGCTTATAACTTACAGGAAAATGTATGAAGACGGAAAATGTATGAGGCATTTGAAAATTGAAAAATTAATGACGTTCTATACAGATTATGCCTTCAAATAAGAAAATTTTAGGAAACAAAGTCTCTGGGCTGTACATTTAACAATACTTAAGTCTGGCGAAAAGAGCTTAATGGTTTCGAAATGCATTTCTATTTATCAAATAGGGAAAATAGTAGCACACATAAAAGTTATTATATAATTTTTGTGGATTTTAGCCTACAGCAGGAAAATTCATTGTAAATTTGTTTCAAAATATAAGGTGATGAAATAATTAACATTTCAGATTACAATGTATCACCAATACAAATTTCATAAAATTTAATAATCTAATAGAGTCTTCACAATTTGACTGTGTTGATGGACTTAATTAGAACTAATATATCAAAATATAGGCTGCCACCGCCGCTATTACTTATTTATGGAATATTGATTTTTTTTTTAACTTCTTTAAAAAGTATTATATTCACTAAGCGTTTTGAATTGAATCCTTTGCTATTTATTTTACTAACAAGACATTATATATTTCTTTTGATATCTTCGATCTACAACATTAAATATAACCAATTGAGTTCGAGATACTACTTTGTGTACTTATTTTTGACTGCAACTGTACATTGTATATTTTAAGCTTAAACAATTACCCTTCCTCTGACTTTTGAATGATATATGTACTATTTTGTTGCCACCTGTTATAGCAAAAGTAAAAAATAAAAATTGAAACATCAAGTTGTAAACATTTTAGTTCATACGTTCTTCTTCAAATTACAAAACTACAAACTAAAACAACATTTTCTACTAAAAGCAAAAAATAAAAAAATAAAAGCAAAAACTACACAAAAACCAACTTTTAGACAAATTCAAAATCTCTGTCATCAAAGGTTAATCCTTTACAAAATAACATAAACAACATGCATAATCCTCATAAGGATTTAAATACAAACAACATGTATGTGAGTTCATATAGAATATAAGTTTTATATACAACTTTTTGTTTCTGTTTGATTGTTTGCAAGCATCAGGTAAATTACTAAAATATGAATTAAGTATAAACTTTTACATAAATATAAATGTATAAAATAAATATTTCTTACTCTTTTTCTAATGTAAAAAAAAAAAAAAATCCTTGATTTCCTTAATGGATTACGTAACTTAATTAGAAAATTTAAAGTTATTTTATAATTATTTTTGATTGCTATTCAAATAAAAAGGAAAATAATTAATAAGGTTGACAAAATTTTTACATTTGTTGTAAGCTATCATTAATTAGAATAAAATATATTATTTTAATACAATTTTTAAAAGCTTAAACTCTTTTTTATTCGTATAAAGCACACATATGTATGTATGTATAATAAAATAAAAACATCAATTCTTCTTATTCCTTATACTTTGACACACATTCATATGTTTATTAATGATTTAATTAGTTTCTTTATAATTCCTTAACAACTTCAATTATTAGAGTACATGAGAAAAAAACATCAAAATAAGTTTAGATAATAAATCAGTATAAAATTATAATTTTAATATCAATATACTCTATACCAGCATATTTATTAATCCTAATATATTTCATATATAAATGAAAGTTATATTATTATTTTTTAATGGGGTAGGGTATCATATGATTGGGCTATAACTTTCTTACTCCTTTTTTTAATTTACCAAAATATAATTGTTTCGAATACTTGTTTATAATAGATATGATAAACAGTTATTTGTAATGAAAAATTTACGGAAACACTTAAGGAAGCAAAAGAAAAATATCAACAGTTGTCAAATGTTATGTCACTTGTTTGTTTCTACGAAGAGTTTAACTTTATCTGGCTGCCAGGGTTGTCTGCTTGTTTGTCGCTCTCTGTCCAAAATGTCCTTTAGTTCTTGGTCTACAGTTGTTTGTCTTGACATCTTCAAATCATAGTTGAATTGTGCGTAAATTTCTAAAATAAACCCTTGTTCAATAAACAACAACATTTATTTTTCCTGTACAAACACAGAATTTGTCACGTCATTGCCGTTTAGTTCGGTTGGTAGGTTTGCCGTTTGCTTTTTTTGTCTGTCTGTTTGTCTGACTATACCCAGTCTGTTCGTCCATCCATCCAAACAAAAGTCCTTTATTTACCTTTTCTGTTGACATTGATGAAATGGTATTTTATTAGTATGTCAGTTATGTTCTATTTCTGGTAGTTTTGCATTTTGAAAATTAGCTTATGATTAAAACGGAAATTAGTAATCAGTGTATGAGAAAATTAGTAGGAAATTTTAAGACATTAAATACATTGACATTATTAGTTCTGAACTTTACTGTCTTTATTTTCACCAAAAGGTCATAGTTCAGTGTTTAGATATTTATTTGTTTTGACAGTTTTTCATTAAACAATAAACTTGTTGATGACATGATGAAACCCGTTATTGAAACATAGTGACGCAGGTTAAATGATAAGTCGCAAATATCAAAGATTAAACGAAGATTAAAAAATTATCAATCTAGCTAATTAATTTTAAAATTGGCAAAACATAAACTTTCTTGAATAACAAAATGAAACAAAATTAATAATTGAAAGGATTTTGATATGTACCTACTTATATAACAAAAAATTATATAGTTTGAATAATTTATTATCAAAAAAAAAAAAAAAAAAAAAAAAGACCTAATCATTTAACTTTTTATAAATTTACTGAAGATTCATTAAAAGGTGAAGAATGTTTTAAATTTTTTGTGACGCAATATTAACTGCAAATGATACAAAAGACAATAACATTAGCAGCAAGAAACGTGGCCAGAAACTATAAAAATTACCAACAAATGTAAATGCGCGCAAAACTTATAATATAAAGGAAAAACGAACAAGAAATTAATTAGTGATACGAAAGCAATATTGTACATTTACAAAAATCATATAAAATATTGAGACAAACTGCAGTTGAAAATTGCGATCACCAGCAATCGTTATGTGAATTGTACCTTTAATGTTTGTTGTTGTTTCGTAGAGAGCAAAAACTGAATATAAAAATATTTCAATAGTTTGTTGGCCTGTGGTGCATGTGTTGAGGCTTTAGCCAATGTTTTTTATATCCTATATGTAAGAGTATATATAGATGTGTGTTTCTAGTATATAGGTTTTTGCAACATTGCTAATAAAACATAATGCAACATTATAAAAATGTTTATGTTGACGTTAGTCATTCGAAACCAAAAAAGAAACACCAAAAATATTATTAGTATAAGGTGCTTAGTGGTGGTGGTTATGATTGTGGTTACAAGCTCTACATCATATTCTTTGTATGTTTCATCTGTCTGTGTGACGGGAAATATTTTTGTGACAACTGAATTTTATGCTTTAGTCATTTTCGCCATACAAAATGTCTACTAAATCTTTTTCTGTTTATACACGTATGCATGTGTATTCATCTAGTTGAATATTTCATAATTTTCTATGTTTGCGTATAAGAGTGAGGTTTTGAAACGACTATTATTGTTATATGCTATAGCTTCTGTTGTTGTTATTTTTCCTTTTGCCCCATTTACAACAATGCATGTACAACAAAAGCATTAGCGGTGGTCACATCAACTAAAATGTCATCAACAATGCCATAAACAACTTGAACATTTTCCGAGCAATCGTTAGAGCAACCAATGTGAAGTAAGTAGCAATTGCAATAGCAACAGCAGAAACAAGAGTTCTAACAGCAATTGCAGAGAACTACTTTAATTTAGCGCACACTCATCAACACTAGCATACACGTTGTGCACTATTAACGAACAAATGTAAATGACTGAAATACGATGAAAAAATAACATTCATAAAGATTGTAAATGACATTTGTCTTGAAATGAAAAAATACTACTGATATAAACTAAAGTATGTAATAATGTATTTCGAATTGTATACAAAATATTTTGTATATTTAACAAAAAATATAATTAAAAATCTTATAGAAGACAATAAATATAACTAATTTAATGGTTAAATCCAGAGAGTTGTATAAAGACGCTTACAATTGAAAAAAATATATTTATTATTGTTTTTTTTTTTTTTTTTTTTGAAAATTAGTTTTGTTACCGTTGAGCGACTTTAGCCCACTTTTCAAGCACCTGGCCACTTTTTAGGCCCCTTTTGTAAATGGCACCTTTTTAAGACTATACGTGAAATAATGAGTTGTTTGAAATATATCGCCTCATTATATATTAATTCCAACAAATAAATTAATTATTTTAAGATTGTTTTACAGTATAGTGATGTAAAAAACCGCGGAGAATTTATAAATGAACTGAAGCTGTTAGAAATTAAAAATAATAGAGTTTATGAACAGCTTTTCAAATCTTCATTAGCCGAATCTTTTTGGACAGGATTGTGAAAATTAAATTAAAAACCAAATTCGATGAATAATTATATCCTAATTAATATTTTTACATTCCTCATAACAGTGCCTAGGGGGAATGTTTGTTTTTTTTTTTATTTACCACTAATGAAAAATAAGTTGTCCAACAGACTTATTTCAACACTTGTGAGTCCATACTTTCAGTCCGAAATTGGTTAGACGGCCATTTGAAAGACTGGAATCTGAGTGAAGACCTCGTACAAAAGTACAGAAATTTAATTAATATGTTAGGTATTTTTGTGAATAAATCTTTTTTTATGTAATAATAAAAATTTGTTGTAAAATAATTATAAATAAGTTATTTTGTTATTAATAGAGTTCAATTTAGTAGTTCTTCTTAAAATACAACATTTATAGTTTTTGTTGTTATCATTTAAACAAATTTTAAGTTTTGAAGCAGTTGGCCAAAAGATCCCCTTTTTTTTTGGGGACTTTTTATTTTCATATCCCCTTTCTTACACTTTTTAAAAATTCTCAACGGTAACGCTGCTTATTACTCTTTAAATTTTAAATGAAATTAAAGTTTTAGTTTTTTTATTTTTAATTATAAGTTTGAAAAATTTAAGTTATATTTATTTTTCTTATTATTATTTCATAACTTACAATTTAACATAAATCCAAAATATAATTGGTTTCAGATTTTTTTATTTGTTTTTATTCCTTACCATATAATTATAACAAACTAACTTGCAACGAATCCTTAAAATAATTAAATTGAGCTAAGCATTTAATACCAAACGATTTAAAATGTTTACTCTCCCTCTCTATATATTACTGTCTTATACAATCACATATACAAATAATATTTTTTGTATCCCAACAAACATTATTTAAAACACATACATACTACTTATAATTGCGAGCATAAAAAATTCAACGCTATGCTATATGATTTTTTATCGTTTTGATTAGGGTTAGAACGTTATAAAATTTGCCAATTGTAATGTGATTTTAGTCTTTGCGGTCTTAGCTAACTATTGTATGTCATTTTGTTACAAATTGTTACACATAAGAATAGTTATTAAATATTTTGTTAAAAAACTTGTAAATTTTGATAAAAATAATTTTTGAAAAATTATGAAGACTAAAATTTATTTGCTTTACAATCAACTACTACCAATTTGTATAAATTTATCGTCACACTTTTGACTAGAATCGCCATAAATAGCGCATAATTTAAGGAAGAGTTAGAGCGCATTATTTATAATTTTGTTGTAAATGTCCGTCCGGCTTTTGTACATCAATAACCAACATTTGAAATAGTCTGTAGTTTGCTGTATTAAAGATAAACTAATGAAATTCAATACGTGAGCTTTTCTTGGGCTAATACCATAACATGTTAATATTTGTTATAATCGGAGCATTATTTCAGTGAGTGCCCATATAAAGTTTTTCCCGGAAATGAGTAAAACTTCCACGACTGCATCTTCCTTAGTTGTTTTCAATATTTTCGTAAAATTCTATATAGATCTCTTTTTAAATAAAGCAAATAAATAATTTAAATAAATGTTAATTTTAAATATATGATAATTAAATTTCATTGGAGTTTTTTAGAAATTATTTTTTCTCGAAATAGCAAAAAAAAAAAAAAAATGCTTTTCTGGATTTTCATACTACACATATCAAGTAATAAAACAAAATCTTTATTTTCACCCAAGTTCGCCTAAAAGCTGTTTGAATTTTTATATAAAAGTAAAAAAATTCCTATTTTTATATCAATTTTTTTGCTTAATATTAAAAATATTTCTATAAAAAATTTTAACAAAAAATTCGTAGATATGTTTCTAAATGCCTATTATTAACAACTTCATTGTAAAAAAAAAATAATGAAATTGAACATAAAAATATAAACTTAAAAAAGTTAAATTTTTCATTTTTACCACTGCACAGTGGGGTCAAACGCAAATTTTTTGGTAATAAATCTGTATCTCCTAAACTACTGGTTATATTAAATTAAAATGTATGGACGAGTTGTAGAGGAGGACTTAAGCTTTGAGAAAAATCATCTTGCAGTCACCCTGTGATAACACAAGAAAATCTTAAAGATGTCAAAATTGACTACCTCAAGTATGTAAAAGTTTAAAAAAATCGTAACTTATACAAATGAAGTCCGACTTTAAAGATTTTTATATTTCTGTAACTGCTGTAAACTGCTTCCCGCCCGGCCAAAAACGAATGCAGGAGAGCTGATTTCATGAAAAAAGTAAATTTTTTAAACGACTTTTTCTAATTGCATAAAAAAGCATATTAACATAATATTTTCGCTAATATTTCTTATATATAAAATATATATCGATCTATTACTCTTGTAAAAATCATTAAACAATTTTTACAAATAAATTTTTGGCAATTTTTCTCCTGCATTCGTTTTTGGCCGGGCGGGAAGCAGTTCAGTGTCAAATCGTTCTAAATCTATTTTTTGATGAAATATCATTAAAAACTTTAAAAAAGATCGCGTGACATTTTTTTATTTTTTATTAATCGATAAAAAATTTAACTTTTTCCAAAATTCACCATTTTCAACCAATGTCTGATGTAGGGTGCAAGCCTAAATCAATTCGAAATTTCTACATTAGCCATTTGTGAAGCCTTGTCTTTTGAAATATGTATAGAAAAACATTTCTTCTTTAACGAAACTTTGAGAAAAAAGTGAAAGAATTGTACTATATTTTTATAAAAAATAGCCATTTTTCATACCCATTTCAGAGTGCTGACTTTGAATATTTTTCAAGTCCAGACGCATTGAGATAATCCAAACATGTTATTTTTAAATATATAACAAATTACATGATATTTTTAAAAAATTTTTACCTCATATACCTCAGGACTTATTCCCGAAAAACGAAAGAAAGTCGAGGCAAAAAATCAAAAATTCAAAATTCAAGAGTAAATATCTTTTTAACTGTAAGAGATAACTCAGGTGAGTAAGCTTATTTTTTCTTTATCTTGCCAACAGAAATATAAAGATCTTTAAAGTCGGACTTCATTTGTATAAGTTACAATTTTTTTAAACTTTTATATACTCTAGGTAGTCAATTTTGACACCCTGTAGATTTTCTTGTGTTATCACAGGGTGACTGCAAGATGATTTTTTGACACCCTGTAGTTACGTAACAATAGATATTACGTAAATCCCAAAATACAAAATATTATTTGATAGAATCAAAGTAGCATCTTTACTGTTTCAACGAGTATTGTATAATAGAAATTAGGGCCGATTACAACTACTTGAGTTAAAACAAAAGCTCTGATTTTAGACTATCTATATAAAATTATATCCTTAAATATTAATCTCCAATAGTAAAAAAAGTGCCAAAGTCCAATTATAACGAAGGATGAAATTTTTAATTATTTAACATAGGAACAGTCTCAAGAAGATGTAATTCTTAATTGCCTTCCCCTGTGCTAGAATTTGCTAAATAAGCAAAATCTATGGATATTTGAACAGTGTTCGTCCATTATACAACATGAGTATTTTAGTATGAAATTTGATTTTATTTTACGTGCCCTATTCTTGGCTTCTAAATTTTTTGCAGCATTCCTGACTGGAACTTTTTAGACTTTGTATGTCAAACCAGCATTGTCCTTAACTTAAATTTTCTTGGCCTTGCCAATATCATGTGATCCTTTTTTTCTTCCCGAACCAGGTTTCTTATCAATGGTCAAATTCTCCTCATACTGTTTAATAACACTGGAAACAGTTTGACGGCAGACCTATAATTCTTTGTCCAATTTTTTGTAGGACAAATTTGTATTTTTTGAAAAATTTTTAATAATTTTATTATGTTCGTCCTTTTCTTCATTCATTTTGATCAGTCACAAAAAATCAATGTGGTGACATATTTTTCAAAGATAACTAATCAAAAAAATAAAATATATATATATATATATATATATATATATATATATATATATATATATATATATATATATATATATATATATATATATATATATATATATATATATATATATATATATATATATATATATATATACCAAGAAAAGTTAAGAGGCAAAACGTGTGTTAAGATTTTTCGATTTCACTCCTTATTTTGGATATTTGCAAAAAGTTATTCACTCGAATATTGTTTGTTCGATTAATCGACAAATTAAATTCAAATAATTTTCCGATTAAATTAAAATCAGGAATTTCGAGTAAAAATTTATTCGAGTAAATTATGCCGATTAATCGAACAATTCGATTTTAAAGATTTCCCTTCCTTACTAGTTTTAAAGATGTTTGAATTTTTGTATATTTTTTTTAATTTGATTGAAACCCACTGTTGCAAGTTTTTATATTATGTGTAGGTTATAATTGTGGTGTCTCAATTTGCCTAAATTACAAAACATTGAATGTTTTTCAATCACAAAAATCAAACAAATGTATAAACGTTACTTTAAAAAATTATAATGCAAAATTAAATTTAATTGGGGTTTGGAAGTGATGAAGAAAAATAATTTACTTTTTATATTAAATGCTTCATAAAAAACAAATTGGAGAATTTTTAACTTGATTTGGAAATACACATTGTTGGTTCTACGAATGATAGTGTATACGATATGTGTAAATATGGAGATGATATACCTTGGATTGGACTCAAAACTTATATTTCATGTTAAGGATCGCTGAATTTTTTTATCCAAAATAATTAAAAATTTTGATCTTTTAGGCTTATTTGTTTAATATCAAAGAATTTATAAAATATAGAAAAACAAGGAATTTATGAAAAGAAAAGAGAAAATTTACACAAATTATTTCGTAAATAATTTTTCAGAAGTGTCATTTAAGTCTTTCTTGTAAATTAAGTGAATGTAGGCATATTTTTGATGTTTTTGTTTTCTTTTTAATAAAAAACTAAGATAATGTTGAATACTAGTCTTATTTCTTAATAAACATTAAAAAATAAGTAAAATTTTAAGGTATAATTTATTGATTAACTCAAGTAATTTCAAAAATCTACTCAATTAATCGTGTAATTTTAAAACTGCATCTTCGAGTTATTTGATTAATCGAACAATGCAAAAGTTGAATAAATATATACTCTAGTTAAAACCCTAAACGTTAACTGGAAAAACCTTTTAAAATTTAAAAAATTAGTACATTATCGAAATATTAAAAACAATATAAATATTTAAATCTTCTTACATCTAATAGATTATAAAAAATTCGAATAATTAAAGTCTTAAAATTATACTCGACAATTAGTTTGATTTGTAATATTAAATACTAACTGGGTAGAAGAAATTATGTCAACATATATATATTATGTAGAACACATTTACCACACAAAACCCATCCACATTATATTTACCACACGTACGCACCCTCATACAACCAACCCTCTTTAAAACTCTTCTTCAAACACATTAGGCAACCAAAATTTTACATTTTCCATAATTTTATTGAGATTATATTTATAAGGATTTCATGTTTGGCTTTTAGGATGTAGAGAAATTTATGTCAAGAGGTAAAATTTAACTTAAATATGTTTATGTTTTTGTAGTAAAATCCAATATGAGTATGAATTTATTTTTATTAATTTAATTGCTATTGTTATTTAGCATACTTATATACAACATTCTCGTACAAGAAAGATCAAATATTTTCATATTAATACTTACATACAAATATTATATTGAATAGAATTATAATATAATTATAATCTTTACTATTTTGCTATTAAAATCATAAATCCTAATATTGTATTAAATATTGTACAATTACAGGCATTAAAATTATACTTTAACAATTATGACAAATTAATTAACATGTAATTATTACAGTATTTTCATTAAGTTTCATTGTTGCTTTGTTTTATTTTATTGTTTAAGGAGTATTTAATGATTATTTCCTACAATTTAACCAAGTCAATTTAATTATAAAGCAATTAAAGATTTCATCTATTGTATTCGAAAGCTATTTTCCATTCAATTCTAAATACAAATAAAGATTTTTCATTAAATTTATTTTAAAATATATGTTTATATAATTTATAATTTACTTTTAAGTAAATATTACAAAAGGGATATGTAAGTATAAAAACAACCATGGTAATATAACCATTTAATTATTAGTTGAACAATTACAAACTTGTGTTAAAATTTTCATTTCTAGATATTTATCTACATTGGTTTCGAATTTTGCTAAACAATTTATATCTGTTTTTTCTTTTTTATTTTTTAATTTGAATTTATTTTTATTATTGTGTCCATCTAAATCAGGTCAATTTGAAAAACATATATTTTGTAAACATTACAAAACAAACAGCAGCAATAATGTCTAAAAAAAAAAAAGAAGTAAAACGCTGGCTCTTAAACAAATACAAACAAATGCACATAAATACATGAATATAACACATAAATACATATCATTTACGCATTTTGTGGTTTGATAATAGTTGTGAAATCCTTTTTTCTATTCATAGAGCTTTTTTCATTTTACTCTTTTTGTGGTCATGTGCATAAATGAATATTTACAACAAATACTGTTACTATAAATGAATACAAAACAACCGCAAAATAATATCAACTGAACTAAAAGAAAAAATAAGCATTACAAAAACGACAACACCAATATCCAACTGAAAATGCGAGTAGTTGAAGCAGTTATTGTTCGAGCAATTGTAATCGAAATGGCAGTTATAAATGCAGCAGCATATAAATGTTAAAAATATAAAAATATAAAAACCTAAAAAACACACACACACATATGAACAAAATATATTTAAGTGATAGATATTATGTGTATGTATGTAGCATTCACTTGCATAGAAACATATATACTATCCCTTTATTACAAATACATATACATACATATATAGCTTGTTTATAATGACAAAGAAATGTTGAAATGTACTTTTTCAGAATAATAACGAAATGAAAACAAAACAAAAAATAAAAAATACGCTTTTTATATATATAAATAATTGAACAATTCATATGACCATTGTCCGTGACCATTTATTGGACGGATATACCATCGTATATAGAGCATATTATACATATCAAAAAATAAAAAGAATAAAGTACTATTTTAAAAAATTTTAATTTTTATCAAAACTACGTATAATTTTAAGTTATGAATAAATAATTTAGATTTTATTCGTTATAAATTTTTGTATTGCATATTTTTTGGCTGACTATACGAAATAAACTAATTTGTAATACAAAACATTATAACATCAAAACAAATGGAAAAATAAATTCCAATTTGGGTGAAATTTAAAAAAATATTTCAAGTGTTTATCAGGGTACTTCGAGAATTAAATTTTAGGCCAACAATATAAAACATAATATACGTGTGAATGGTTTAGCTTAGTTAAATACCCAAGAGCTATAGAACAAAATTTGGCTCTGAGCACATTCTCTCTACGAAATATCCAAACACGTTTAATGATATATCAATAACTACAACCTGCAATAATTGACGACTTCCTAAAACAAATAACTAATTATTTCATTCGAGTAAGTAAAGGTCACCTAATATTGCTATGTCAATTGATGGTGATTTTTCGTTTTTATTGAAATTTTAATTTTATTATAATGTTCCAAATAAGTAAAAAAAATATATATATATATATCTTTTGTAGTCTTTTATGTTTTCTTTTCCTACAGTTGTCACCCCCGTCAAACTTCATAATACTTGTCATCATTATTAGCGAAATCCTTCTTAGTCATTGCGCATCAAATCACATCAATAAATTATTTGAATGACATTTGTATTGACAGGCATTTCTTTTCCATACAGACACACATACAAACACACATCTAACGTTACAAATAATTTCAGAAAATGATTCTGATACTTGTTCGATATTTTTTTTTTTTTTTTTCATTTTCACTCACTCCCCTAAGTTTTCTTTATGAATTTCTAGTGAATAATCAAAGTCTTTTTCTTTTTGTTGTCGTCTTTGTTTGATAATAAATATTTCGCTAATATTAGAAAATTCTTCAGATTCAAGCAAGAGGATTTAAAAAAAAAATAATAAAAGACTCTAGAGTTTTATTTATGTGTAATGTAGAGGTTGTCATGGTAAAATTCTTTGACGGGGTGGAATGAAATATGGGAGAGTAAATAAAATGGCATTATAAGATAATGAAATTTGTGTTTTTGTATTGAATGGTGTTGTTGCTTCTGTTATTGCCTTTCAAATGCTATTGGCGTATTATTCTTTCGAGACATAAATATATTTGAATACTTGTCATAGAAATAGTAACAAAAGATGTCTATGCGTTAGATAAATTTAAAGGGGATACTTGAAATTAAATCTATTAAAAAGGCTAAATATATCATAAAAGTGAAATATTTCAACAACATTTGATTTAGGAGCAAATCTAAAATTCAATTTTAAAATAAGAATAATATATTTATTAAAAAAAAACTGTTTTAAACATAAACAATGGTCAACTACTTAAAGACCGTATAATATCATTATAAAATAACTTTTTATATTTATAATAAATAACTAATTAAATTAACACGACATTGTTTTAAGGTAATGTCATACAAAATTTAATTAAAATAATCTTCATATGAGTAGTATATTTGCGCTTTTACCCTAAAACTTTATTAAGTTATAAGCCAAAATTAGCTTAAAATTTAAAAAACATACATACTTATATACACACTTAATAGTCACAATGCGAAGTAGTTGTATACGCCTAAGGTAAGATTTTAATTTTGCATGGTTGTATGAACCTCATATGCCAAGCTCGTATTGTACCCATTCCTCCTTCAGCCTGGTGTTGTATAATTAGATTACGATCATCATTATGTGTTGCGTTATAAAGTGCTAACTAGTTGAAAATTAATTATAATTGAGAAGGGATTTTTAACACCCAAAAGACACTAAGAACATTGTAAAAAAATAGAATTAATAAGAATATGGACGTATGTAATATTTAATTGATGATTATATCAATTATACGTAACTATGCGTAGACAGTAATATCACATCAAGGGAATATTTTTATATTTTTAAATTTTTAAGGAAAAATCATGATACAATAAATTACAAGGTACAATTACACAGGTCAACAAAATCACAAAAAAATTTTGTATCTCGAATAATTCTGCAAAACTATTATTCTTTAGGCTTGATATAGTGTAGAAAGTCGAATAAAAATTTCCCACCACGTCACATTTTTAACCCATTGAGGACAAAAGAAAATTTGCTTCCTTGAGGAGTTTTTAGGTCACAAAATTTTCCAGGTAATAGGTAGAGGAAATTTTTCACAGATGTTTTATAGGCAAGACATGGGGCTATAAAAATGTAGTAATAGCAAAGTCTCTAACTTCTCACACATAGCCCCTAGAATTAAAGTTGTAAAAATCGAGAATTTCTCAATTAACCCTCACAAAACCATAGAAAAATGAGGGATAAGGAGTAGGTGTATAGGAGAAATTTGTAATTGATATAACTGACACACGACCACAGATTTCAAAAGTTTGAAAAAAATAAAAATCCAAGTTTAAACAACAAAGCTAACAAAAAATTAGAAAAAAAATTATATTTTGCATAATTTTGTTTAATTCTTACTCCTAAGACTAAATGTAGTGAAAAAAGTTACATGAAACATTTCCATTACTTCACACTTTTAACCCATTGAAGACCAAATGAAATATGTACCTCTAAAAAATTTTGAGATTATAGAATTTTCTGGGTAACAGATAGTGCAAATTATGGATCCGTATTTTAAAGAGAAGGAATAATGCAATAAAAGTGTAGAATATGCAATGTCTCTAAAATGCGCTCCATAGCACCTAAAAGTCTAAAAAATTGCTAAAAGCACTAAAAAAGTAGGAAAAATGAACGAAAAACAATGGAAGCTTTTGCACAAAACGTTGTTACTGAAAGATTATATCAATGCATATGGAAATTCCATAATGGAATTCATTTTTTCTCAGAAGATGGGCTTAATATATCTTTAACTTTTGACTGTATTAAAAAGTAATTTAAAAGCGACTTAAAGATAATTTTATTTAGAATTTTTTGATATTTCTTAACAAAATACATAAAACAAGTCGTTTTCGAGCTATTCTTCTATATATGGTGCCACCTTCTTAATTTAACAAATCGCGAAAACTAGAGTCAATTCAAAAAAAGTGGATTAGAGGCTTAGTACTTATTAATACCGTGTATTCGAATTGACTGAGAAACTTCGTGCCGCAGAATCAGTGTTTCCCTGTGTTATTATTTATATAATTTTATTAAAATTACATTTTTATGTATGAAACAGAGCATTTTAAATACTTTATAAACAAATGAAAATGGCAATACAATTATTGATATGTATACATTTTAAACAAAATGTATCTCATTTAATTTTCTTATCACGTTAAATTAATCAAAACAACTGTTCTAGCTTAAGTATAAATTTAGAGCCATGAAGTAAAGTTTATCAAGTTACACCATTTTTGCTTATTCACTCCGCTACAAATAACACTCAAATGTTCTACACTTCACAAAGAAAATAGAAATAGAAAAAGGGAAATAAACAACAATATTTATATACTTACAGTAGGTAGCACAAATGAGTACATTCTTGTAATTTGTGCTGTTCATTTAAATTAATATATACTTTTTAAAAAGGATAATTTCTTTTCTTTCTAATACAGTTTAAAAAATTTAATGTGGTCAACTGGTATTATAGATAAACAATTTTAAACCGCGAAGTCCGAAAAAGCGGTCCTTCGGATATAGCTCCCGATTTGAAAGGTATATTTAAAATTCTGAAAATGGTATAATAATCTACTGACCATTATCTATAAACTACACTATATTATATTCAAATATTTTAATTTTTGTAAAAAAATTATTTAAAAATCGCTCATGTGCAAAATTGAGTACATGCGAGTTGATTTCGTTTTGTCTGATTTTTTCGTAGAGCTTGATGCCTTTATTTTTAAGTTATACATTATTTTATTAAATACTAAACACAAAATAAATTAAAGAAAAATGTTTTGGATTTGCTTTACTACTTTTATTTTTATGCAACGACAAAAGCACAAATTATAAGCATGTACACATTTGTGTTACATACTGTATGTATATACAATCATCTAAAATTTGTATAAAAATACTATTATGATACTAATAATGATAATTATAATTAACAATTTGTTACCCCAACTATACAAATACCTACTTGAATGTGAACAAATAAAACATCAACTTTCAAACTATCTACGTATGTATGTGTAAGTATTTACGTGTATCTGTGCATGTTTACCATAAATGAATGAGTATAATAATAACATAACACAAAATTAATATAAAAAAAATTTGTTAAGAAAAACTCAAAATTTCCCCTTGTCTCCTACTCTTCTTAGGAAACTGTTTATATGTAGGGGGCATTATGCAATACTCTTTATTTCCACTATTTGCCAACAAAACAGCGAAATGAAATTTTGTAGAAAAAAAATTCAGGAAAAAAAAAAAAGAAAACAAGAGAAAAATAAAATTATAATGAAAAAGCTTTTTATATAAGCACAAGTGAATTAATATATGAGCAAATAATGAATGCAACTAGAATATTTGCAACAAAATAATAAAAAAAAAATATTTTGGGTTTTATAGTTTTCCATCATTTCTTGTTTTTTCATCTTTTTGAAAAAGTTTTTTTTGTTGATGTTGAATAAATGAACGAATGAATGAATGAATATTGTTACAAACTGTGTGTGTTTGTATGTGTGGCATACTTTTATATGTTGTTGCATTTGCTTGTTCGTTTTATATGTTGGTTGTTGCAAACACACAAATAATTTATGATGTTGTAAATTGTAAAATGTTGACATCACACACATTTACATACACAAATACACAAAACCAATATATACATACACAGCGACAAATAAGAGTATACAAGCAAACAAACAAACAGTGAAGTTAAATGAGTAGTAGTTGAATGACTAGATGTCGCTTCCAGAGTGTGGAGTTTGGTTCAACGGTTCATTCTGAAAACTCATAAAGTTAACATTTGCATGGAACAGTGGATAATAGAGTACCTTTGTTATAGATAATTTTTGGAATTATAAACTTATTTACCATGTTTTTTTTTAAATATTCATTATATATTAATTTTAGATAATATTGAAATTTTAGGTATTAAAAATAGAAAGTTTTAAATAAATACTTCATTGCTTTCATTTTGATTAGCTGTACCGTATTTTTAATATAAAATTCAATGAAAAAATGCTTAGTAGAAGATATGTTACCCCGCAATTTGCTTTTATTTGTCTACATAAACCACTGTTTTGCATCAAGTTTCATATAAAACGATGGTAGCTTTCGTATATTTGAAGCAAATATTATTATTCTTTTATGCAATTTTTTCAGCAGTAGTAATTTGTACATGAATAATTTTTATTTGTTACTTAAACACACTTTTTATATTCGCACACAACAGCATCGTAAAAATACACAAACACACACATGCATACTTATGAGTACACACTTACATAAATAACTATGTCTACACACACCCATATAGCCATGCACAAATTTAAGCATGTGTGAATACCTCTTTTGTAAATATGTTGCATGTTTGAGTGTTTGTTATTACAATACTGCAGTATGCAACTTAACTTGTGAAAATATTTATGTGCGGTTGTATTTTGTATTTAAGAGTGTATAAATGTGCTAGTGTTTGAGTTTGGGTGAGAGTTCTATGATGTTTATTATCACGTAAAAGTAATTATATAAAATTTTCATCATATGTTTTTACAAAGCAAAATTTATAAACGTATACCACTGCTTAACAATATTAAAATTTTTAATAATATTAACAAAACATACTACAAATAAAACAACAACATCGTGTAAAATATATATAAGTACATAGACTATTATGCACTACATATAAAAGAACATGTTACTACAACATTTACTCTTCGTTGTTTTCATAACAAAAGCAAAAACAAATTAAACAAAATATAAAATGAAACGAGGAATAAAAGATGTAGCAAATTGATACATACAACTCTAAGCTAAAAAAATTAATTAGTTTAGATCATTACCAACACTGTGCTAGTGTGAATTTATGAACATACAATACATATTAATTTTCCATCTTTATAGATAGCAGAATACCACACAGATAGGTGACAATAGAAAATGGGAAATTCCATTGAAATCTGTTTAGTGCTTTTAAACAAATAAATTTCTACTACTAATTTCGGAATTGTTAATTAAACTATATTTTTCAATTAACTTAAAAATTAGGCTTTTTAATGCTTCGGTGATTACATTCTCTCTCATAAGAGAAACACTTTAATAATTTTAATATATTTACTTATCTATTACTTAAAATTATTCTTGATTAACTTTCGATCTAATATTTCATCCATAAATCATGCTTAATTAGTAGCTTCGAAGCATTTTAGAGATTTTATTTATTTGAATTTTAAAATTTTAATTATTAATTATTTAATTCATTAAATATTGTGTTTTTGGTTTAACAATCACTCGTTTTACATTATTTCTAGTTAAGTCACGTTTAAACCATAATGAAAATCACTTAATCACTTTTAATATTAAATATTTTGTTAGTATTATGTTATTAAGTTTGACTGGTTATTGTGATGACTTAAAACCAATAGTTCAGTTTACAAAATATTAACTTGTATGTGTGTGCTAAGGTGTCTAAGTGTGTGTGGCTATATATGCTTAAGTTTTGACATGTGTAAGTATTAAATGTTAAACATCAAATACGTGTAAATACTGGAAATCTTAATTTAGAAACAATTAAAACATAAAACACAATAAATACAAAATCGCAATGAAAATTTATAAATGGAAATGTTAAATTAGGAAGGATCTATAAACCATTACATGAGATTGTTCAAAGGATTGATAACGACGTGATATAGTAGGAAATTTTAAATCTATGAATCTCAAAAAAGAAGAAAAAATAGCAAACTATGGTTTCAGTGTAATTTTCTTTTTAAACATATTAAATATGAATCAAATATTGATTTACCTTTTTTTACTCAGTTTGAATGTAGGCATTTGCAATTAGTAATTACCTTTATGCTTTAAATGATTCAATTTCAGGAACAAAAAACTTTATCGTATATTTGCTATGGTTATGTTTTGTTATTCCTTTTCTAACAATTAGGTTAACATGTCTAATTCTTTCATACAAACACGACTGCATATGATGGCATTACCAACAACACTAAGTTAAGATAACAAAACGATAAGAAAATATCCATGTGAATGTTTGTGTATATGCAAATGATGCTAAATAAAGAATCGAGAAGAATAAATGCTTTGTTTTATTTAACTTGTAATTATGCCACAGGCAAAAGCC
Source organism: Protophormia terraenovae (assembly GCA_951394005.1). NCBI lineage: Eukaryota > Metazoa > Arthropoda > Insecta > Diptera > Calliphoridae > Protophormia > Protophormia terraenovae. The sequence goes on along the minus strand of OX596074.1, from coordinate 979,546 downwards.
TAAAAACAACAAGTGCATGTATTTAGTTCTTTCGTTTCTTTGCTCTTTGTTCTCTTCTGTACTATAAATGAATAATGCATGCAAATATACATATACATATGTACGTACACAAAATCGCACAAATGGTTATGCATACTTATGTAAAAATTTAAATGCTTTCATAACATAGACACAAGTTTTAATTTTTTTACACTTGTTCGTTTTATTATTCTTATAGTTTTCTTTTCAAAGAATACAAATAGAAAAATATCTAAAAATGTTCATTTGATATTACTCCTACATCTTGAATTAAAAGTTTTATTCTGCTTTTCCCCATTTCCTTAAACTGAAGAAAAAACGTGTCTTTTTTTGCTTGAGTTAGAATTCGTTTAGGGGTCCTGTGTTTGATGATTCACTGACTGTATAAATTGCACTCATGTACGCACAATTTTCTAGAAGTTTTTTTTTTTTTTTTTTTTTTTTTTTTTTTTGTTCTTTTTAACATTCTCACTTTTACAAAGCTTTTGGTAAAAATTAAATTGACAAATTAATTAATTCTGTCAAATTTATAGAATTTTAATTAAATAAGTTCGGGAATACTTAGCATTAAAAAAATATACATATGTATTAGATTACCCATAAAATGTATGGATTTTACAAAAGTTTTGATTTTGCTTGCTCCACCGGCAGTTTCTGGTAGATGGGGCTAAAAAAATAATATGTGTGCAAAAATTGGGTCGATCGGTCGCAAAACGGCCAGTCGACTTTGAACTTTGTCCTAAAACAATGCTTAGAAGTAACTAATATATTTATTGCGCTATAACTCTTTAATTTAACATTTTCCGATAAAATACTATATAAGCTTTTTTATTCAGAATAAAATGAAGAAATTTTTGACATACAATTTTTAGCCTACTATGACTTGTTGCGATGTTATAAGCAATCAAAGTAAAAATTTTTTCATGAACTTTTTTAAAAAAGCCCTAGTTTTAATAGGAAACGGTTTTATTATTTTGTATAACAGGATTTGTAGTTTTTATAAATCGATAAGTTTTATCACATTTACTTAATACATTAGGGTAGATGGACCAAAATCTGATTTGGGGTAACAATTTTTTACTTTCTATATAAATATTTGTACTAAATGTAGGGTGTATCATGAAATTTTAATCGTTTCAGAGAGTATTTTTAAATAGTTATCGAATTAAACAGTTACTCGAAATTTAGGTGTTGCCGATTAACCAAAAATTTTAAAAGTTGACATGTTAATATTTTTACATATAAACAACTTTTTTATCTCTTTTACCTTAAAAATCGGTAATATATATTAAAAATAAATAACATTTCTCACAATAGCTTGGAAATAAATAAAAATATATTTTCAAAAGAACTATTAAATTAACTTATATGAGTTAAATTCATAAAATAACGGAATTTAGTTTTGTTTCGATTCCATCAGAAATATTTTTTGTCTGTTGTTGTTTAGTTTTCTTTAAAAAAAAGGAACAATTGTGCAATTTATTTTGTAATTTACCTCTATTGAGGGTACATGACATAATAAATGTTAATTAAAAGTAAACCATTTTAATTCCGTAATGCATTGTCTTGTATACTTAAATTGTAATTTTTAATCTCAGTTCCAATGTAATTATCAAGAAGTACATACATGGTATTTAAATATTTACTTAAGTACAAGGTTTTATAATCTAATTACTTCCATTCTACATTTAGAAATTCCTCATCATCACTTGCTGTTTTAATTGTAAAATTTTACTAATAATAATGAAAATTGTTATTAATATTACACATCATTATTTACCTATTTGCGAGCTGTTGATAAAGTTTTATGTTTTTAATATATTTCACCGATTTTTAAGGCAGAAGAAATAAAAAAGTGGTTTATATATAAAAATATTAACATGTCAACTTTTATAATTTTTAGTTAATCGGCAACACCTAAATTTCGAGTGACTGTTTAATTCGATAGCAATTTATAAATACTCTCTCTAATTATTCAAAATTTCATGATACATCCTACATTTAGTACAAATATTTACACAACAAGTCGTAGTAGACTAAAAAATTATATGTCAAAAATTTCTGCATTTTATTCTGAATAAAAAAGTTTATATAGTATTTTATAGGAAAATGTTAAATTAAAGAGTTATAGCGCAATGAAGATATTAGTTACTTTTAAGCATTGTTTTAGGACAAAGGTCAAAGTCGACTGGCCGGTTTACGACCGATCGACAAAATTTTTGCTCACATATTATTTTTTTAGTCCCATCTACCAGAAACTGCCGGTTTTCGCAAAAATTTCGGTCCAAAAGTTACCATTTTAATACATCATATGAAAAAAGTTCAACACATTTTTACTAATTACAAATTCTTAGTAAACTATTTTATTTTTTTTGTTATAAATTCTATATAAAAGCAAATTTAAAGAAAAAAAATTTTCCAAAGAACCAAATTTGTTTCAAAAATCAAAATTGTTTTTAAAAATTAAATCTCATACAAAATGCTCGACTTAGTGAAAATTTATTTTTTGTAAAAAAAAAAAAAAATTCGACAAAAAATAAATTTTTTTTCTAAAGATTTAAATTTGTTTCAAAAATAAAAATTGTTGCTAAAAATTAAATTTTATACAAAATGTTCGACTTAGTGAAAACTTTAATTTTTATTTTAGCCCATTTCGGACCGCTGTTGCGTTTTCGCATACGTAACTTTAACATCGCCTAATTAACTAATTATGAAGTTAATGTTAATTGTTTTACAGTTATTATTAGTTTAATATGTTGCTTTAAAGATAAGAGACAAAAATCGAATTTTTTTAAATAGGCTCTCCAAAATTAGGTGTAAAAGCCACACAGATTGCCTAAAACGTTAGTGTTGCGAAAACGCATCAATGATCATTTCGACGATATTTTTAAAAATATCTAGGCAATGAAATTTTCTTAATTTGTTATCACAAAAACAAACTTTGTGTCGAATTTCGTAGTTATCTCAACGGAATCGGGTAATGAAAATGGGAAATTTTAATTTTTAGTAAATATTTTATTTTTTGTAAAAAATTTGATTTTCTGTAAAAGTTAAATCGAATTTATAACAAAAAAAAAATAAAATTTTTCACTAAGAATTGGTAATGTTTTATTTTTTGAAAAATAAAATAAAAATCAGAAAATAGTCATTAAAAGTTGAGCGAAAAAATAAAAATCAAAAATAATTAAATTGATTTCTTTAAAAAAAAAATTATTTCGGATTTCAATAGAACCTGTTCTGATGATTACATTTGTGTATTTATCACCTTTATACGGTCGCTCCTTATATTTGATTTTTTAAATTCGAGAATATCAATGCACATTTTTTAAGTAATCTTCTTCTAACAAAAAACCGGTTTCTCTAATAAACACTAATTTTAAAACTGATTGGACCTATGCAACGTATACGTAATATATTATTCCTATTACTCATACGTATAATATCAAGAGAAAGAAAATTATCTTTCTTTTAATTTAAATCTTTACAAACAGTAAAGAAAAATTATTCTTAATTAAACTTAAACCAATTTTCTAAAGATTTTAACTAATTTTCCTAACAAAAACAAAAAGTCAAAAGAATAAGCAATCAAACACACATACACTAATACGTTTATTCATTCATATGTATACATCACCAACCCAAAAACATCTTTATGTGTGTTAAAACACATACAGAAACAATTTCTTGCATATTAACACATACAAACATTGAACCCAACACGTTTTCACATATGTCTAATGTCAGCTGCATTGTTGTAACAAAGTTGTTCACAGAAAAAAAAAAAAAAAAAAGAAGAAAATATTATTCCAAACATGAAAAAGAATCTTGGAGAAAATAGTAGCAGAAGTAGTATTCGTAGTAATACTCTGGCGGTAACGGAAGAAGACTTACAACATGAAAAAAAAGAAAATAAAAAAAAAAAAAAACTTTGCAAAAGATTGTCGAAAAGTTTGTCCTTTGACACTCTTTAAAAGAACGCACGTTTTTCCACGTTCATTTGTGTTTTCATTATTTTTTTACTCCACCCACTGTCATAAAGTTCAAAGATATATTGATTTATATATATCTTTTGTGAAATTGGCTATAGCTAAATGCATGTTAATCACATATAATTTGATTACAATTATTATTTGCTGTAACAAAATCTTTTAGGCGAAAACTAAATTAAAAATAATAATAAATAAAATAAAATAAAAAATTAAGCAGTTTAAACTGTTCATAAGTACTATAATATTAATAAAGCAATTGCGTATAATTTTATAAAAGAAGTATGCAATAAAGTCGGGTTGACCTTTTTTCCTTTTTTTAAAGATCTGTGTTTCTATTTTTTTTTTTTTATCATTTCTTTCTTGTCTATTGTTTCAGAAGCAATGAGTACCCCCATACAAGAATAGAATAAAACATTACATGAGTATGTTAACTAGCATCGTGGTGTCTTAACTTAAACGTTATGACTTTTTCACTCTATGTATGTATGCGTATGTTTACAAAATGTGTATGTGTGCATTTAAATGTTTGAATGTGTAAGAATTTTCTTCTTGTCGTATTGTTTTTTGTTCTTTATATACATAGATACATACATTTTTTCTTTCTTAAAGTTCTGCTATTCATTATTAGCTTCTCATGGGGTTGTTAAAGAGGAAACCAACTTTTAAATGTCTTTTTCTTTTAGTTGTTTCAACTCCTGGTTTTCAACATATGTTTTTTGTACTTCTTATTTTCTAAGAAATTGTTATTTTTGTTGTTACTTGGTGTGCGGTTTTTTGTGTATGTGTGTATTTTTTTGCATTCCGTTGTTGTAGAGTTTTGTCTCTTATCATTTTATATTTGCTGTCATTAATTTTCGACAAAACGTTTTTCTGTGGGTTATTATTTTTTGTTTTCTTTTTTGGTTTTTTACTTGATGTTTGGTTTCTTTAAGCTTCTCTTTATTTGCTGTATTATTCTTATTTTATTTATTATTATTTTTTTTATTGCGGTGGTTAAAACTTTGTTGTGTAATTCTCTTAACTTTAATTGTTTAGGTTTATTACCAAAGAATACTAAGAATAGAAGACTTGTCAAAAAAACCTAACTCTGTTGTCAAAAAAACCTAACTTTAAGATTGTGTTAGTCAAATTTTATTTATATGTATTAGTGCAGAAACCACTTTCACTACACATCATAATCATACATAGTTGCACAAAATAGTATTAATATATTATTAAATATAATTCATCACAATTATATCCGCAGATTTTCAACTTTTGATGCGGATTACATCCACAAATAGTAATATAAGTAAATTTTTTGGCTTTTTGTTGATGAATATGAAAATAATTTAAAATTATTTTAAAATCTGTTTTACTTTTAATACCAAAAGTAGCAACATTGTTCGTTCAATTTAAATTTCAACATACAAAAAAGGAATGTCAAAAATAAAATAAAAAAATATTTTTTCAGTTTGTGGAAAATATTCGTTTAACGGGAGTTAAAATGCTATAAATGCGTGTGAAAAAATAATAAAAATATCGTGTGTTTGTTGAAAAATGTGTCGCGTGTGTAATTTTCCTTAAATTTTAAGGAAAATATTTGTTTATTTTGTGTTGTTTCTCTTTCTCACAGGTGTGTTGAATTCACACAGAACTTGTATGTGAAGAGAGAGAAATGTTGTTGTTGTAGGAAAGAGTACTATTTTCCCTTCTTAGTATTCTTTGTTTATTACATTTAATTTTAAATGTTTTTATAAAATAATATGTTTAAAGACTTTACATTTATTGAAATTGAATTTCTTAGAATATTTGACAAACGTGGCAAGGGTGTAGATAAAGTTAATAAAATATAAAAAGTTCTGATTGGTAGGCGAATTTAAGTAAATAGTTTCGTCCGTCTACTTATCCAGCAGACCACCTGTGTGCTGAGTATAACGATGACTAAGGATGGGATCAATATATCACTCCTTATATTTTTAAATCCTTTTAAAAACCCGGTGTTTCATCAATATACTGAATATATCAATCTAACTTTTTCAATAAACTTTTTCAAGCGGAATATTAGAGTATCAAAAACCGAAAACCGGTTTCCGGTTTTTGAAAATTCTGTGTTTTAAAGGCGGTTAACCGGTTTTTTTAAACAGCATTTTATTTAACTTTTTATATAATTTTGCACAGAAAAAGAGTTCAAAAAAGAAAAATTATATGACTAAAGATAAGCTTCAACTTACTTAATGCAATAAAAATTTAATTTGGACAATTCTCTAAATAGTTAAAATAAATCGATTTATTCAGTGCGCACAAAAAAATGTAAACGTTTAAATTTTTGGTTAATAACGTTTGTTGTATGTATATTAGAGTGTCCCGTAGATAAAAATTTTGGAGGAAGACTACTCAAACGATGTATACGATGAATATGGAAAAAATATTAAAAAAAAAAAAAAAATATAATTGATCTTAATTTCCCTACCAGCGATTGAAAATTTCAAGACTGTAGATGGTTCTATTGTTATAATTTTTATAACCATAATTATGTCCCTAGTTTTTTCGTGCTTGCTTACAAGTATTTCAATCACAAAATATATTTTATTTTGGAAAGACATATATTGAAGAAAATTTATTAAATAAGATAAATCAAAAATATAGGAACAATTTCAAATTAAAAAAATAACAATGTCTCTTAAGTTATAACGTGATAAAAAAGCTTTATTTTTGAAGTGCGATCGAAAAAATCTTAACATATATAATATTCAATAACTTGGAAACGGTTGATCATAGATTTTTCATTGTTTTTATATTTAATTGATAATATACTACAGAATATAGAAAAATACAACTTTTACTTTTCTAACCACTACTTATGAACTTGTATACCTTTTTTGGTAACCCTTCCATTAGAGATCTGATAGTTGTTTCAGTCACTTTTTTGGTCTACCCATCTCCTTTTTAAAATCTTCGATAGTTTGGGACCCCTATTTGGTCTTCTTTAATTCTCTTTGCACAAAATTGCAATATCTCTTCACTGGTCTTAGCTCTGGATAATTTAGAGAATTGACCTCTCTTGGTACAAATACTATGTTATTGTTTTGATACCACTCCAGGGCATTCTTAGGTAGTAACATAATGCCAAATCGGACCAAAAATATGTAGACCCATTGTGCTCTCTTATGAAAGGAAAAATATTTTTTTGCAAACATTTCTTGTTGTAGTTTTCGGTATTTATAGAGCCCACTGTAACAAATAACTTGCTTCTTTTGCAGCAACTGCACAAATCTTGCCAAACTAGGAATTTTTTAGAAAATTTAGACAGCTTTTCAGTCCTAAACTTATCTTAACATATGCTCGAGCATCATCAATATACAAATTTTGATCAGGAAGCTGCAAAAAAATCAGAAATAATTTTAACAACACATAGGTATATTTTTTTTTTTTTTTTTTTTGTCACATTACATAATGATGATGAAGAAGCTCTATTTCCTATATCAAATAGAAAAGGCATGCTGAAGACTGAATAAAGTCATATTACAAAATACTAACGAATAAAGATCGACTTCATCTTATGAGTTCTATAATAAAACCTAAGGACGCGATTGATAATTTCGACCAAATATGCAGTGTCTCATTAAATCATCGTTGCTATCGGTGCTGCTCTACAAACTAAACATTAATTATATTAACAGTTTGTTCAAAAAATATGTTAAAAACATTTAAAGAACCATTTTTTATAAAATTTCATAAAAAACTGCATAAGGATCTAGTTTAGCGACAAATGTCTTATCGACTATGTTCTCCCAATATAACAACCAAGCATCGTTAAAATGTCGAAAATTTTCTATCTCTAGGTAATTTATAACAACAGTGAAAATTGTAGAAAAAGAAAAATAAGATTTGCAGCTTTTACGGCTAAAAAAACTCTGAACTGCTAAGGGATACTGTAAAAAAATTTTAAAAAAGTATCACAAATTTGAAATATGCACAGAGTATGCAATAACCTTTGTTTTTAAACTCTATTTTGGTTAGAATAATTATAGGACGCACACATTTAAAAAACGTATGTTACCTCCCAAATTCCAAACTATTTACACAACTAACACAAAGGGTACTTATGTAACACCATCTCTGGCAAAGTACAAATATTGAGGTCCTTTCAGTTTTTGCTTAATATTTTGAAAACAACGGAAAGTATGTTAGGAATTTTTGCTGTTATTTTATTTAAATTAATTCATCAACCAAAAATCAATTGTTTTACTTTTTATTTCAATAATATGTCTTGAAATACTTTTAAAAGTTGGTGTTAGTCGTTTCGACTAACAAAGCCCTTAGAAGGGTAAAAATATCGAAGCCCTTCCAGGGTTAAGTCGTTTATAAACGTTTGACTTATTTCTGGGAAAATGTTTGTGTGGGGTCAGTGAGCCCCCATATAAAAATTTAATAATAATAATCCACGATATACATAACATTAAAAATTAAAGTAAAATATATACTAAAACCAATTTTAATATATTGTAGATTATATTTTTATTTTCATTTTCATAACATATTATTAGAAAAATGCGTTGAAAATTAAGTTTTAAAGAATTTTTATTACATCATTCGTTTTAATTAATTCATTTATTATTCATATTAACTACAGTAATTTGAAGGATACAAATTTAAAAGTACATTATTTACAATAATTTTTTTTTTTTTTTTTTTTGCGAAGGTAAAATCAGAAACTGATTATTCATAGTATCTTAACATATTAACCATTTATCTAAATTCAGGTGAATTTACCACTAAAATTTTAGAGTCTTGTAAATTGCAATTTTTTAAATATTTGCAAACTTTATTATATTTACAAATAATTCTTGTTAAAAACTAAATAAATTATTATTTCTTTTGTAAATTTCTAAATTAAAATTTTGAATTAAGCACCAGTTTCAATACATTCGAACCCACTGTAAGTCGGAAAAGCAGTGGTTTAGCCTAAAAGATATATTTGGAAATTAAGAAAGCGTTTTTTTCTATGTAATTGTAAATAATGTGCTGTACCACTTTTCTGAATTAAGCGCCATTTTTTGCAAAATTATTATGATTGAAAATAAAGTTAAATTGGTGGCAATTTTAAATTACTTTTTCTAAATGAGTTAAATTTATCTTCGCTTAGTAAAATTGTAATTACAAATTTAATGTTTTTTATTCAATAGAATTTAACTCATTACGTTCTATATAATTTCTAGTTCTTAGTAATTTATTAATTCACAACACTTTCTATATATGTATATATTTATATTTTTTTATGGCTGATTAATACATGAAAAAAAAAAAAAAAATTATTTTAATAAATACATGTGTCTTTATGTAGATATAGATAAACATATAAAAGTATATATAGGTTTTTATACGTTGATTGATGAATATGTCAAGAACTTATGACACTAATAGTTATAAATTATAGTCTCTAAATACTAAAGATATATACAACACATTTTTACAAATAAATACCGATAACTTCCATTTCAATTTGCTGCTGTTTCTAAAATCTATACATTGATAAATAAAGTACATATGTATAGGAATATGTGTATATACGTGAGTGTGCGTGTCTGTATTTATGTCATAGCCACAATGCGTTTGTCATGTGTGCCTAATTCGTATTAATGAGTTTAATTTAACTATGTGGGTTTGAAGGATAAAGCCTGAGGTTAGTATACGAAATTTCATAGATTACAAAATAAATTTAATGAATTTAAGTTAGTTTTTTTTTAAATAATTAAAGATTTTTTATTTTAAAGCCCAAAATTTCCATTACTATATTACTCATTTAATTCTTTAATAATGAGCGAATACATTTCTTTACAAATGATTTTATATAAATTTCATTCTCTCTTTCATTCTATTTGCATTTACACCTCTTCAACCTGTCAATTTATCTGTTAATCATTTGTTTGCAAGTTAAATCCTTCTTTTAACACCTTCTTTTTTTCAACTTTAGTTTTTCTCTTTCAATCGAATTTTCCTTTTTATTTAATCTCTGGCACTTTTTTTTTTTGTAGCAAAGTATTCTTGTTGTTTTTACCTTTAGCAGACTGTGCAAATAGTCGTAGTTACTTTAGCAATCTGTTTCATTTTTATTTGTAATAAAATCATTGCAATTTACCATTTCAATCAATGCTAAGTAATTTGTTTACATTTTCTATTTTTTTTTTTTTTTTATATTTAATTGATGTTTTTACTACAGTCGTTTTTTATAAATAAAATTGTTGCAAATAAAACCACAAATTAAAAGGAGAGAACATTACAAAAGTACTTTAATAAAAAACAAGACATTTTAGACATTTAAATAAGTAGTGGCCAAATCTGGGAAAATTCTTATTTATTCTTGTTTCTTATATTTGTAAAAGATCATAAAGAACCAAAACACTTTAAATTGTACAAATATTTAACTATTTAAGGTCATTAATTTAAATAAATAATATCAATTACATTTTATCACCATATAAATTGATTTCATTCCTTTTAAATTGGATTTTTAATGTCTCTTAATATTTTTTATATCTTGCATTTACATTAACTAAAAGAAATATTTGCATAAATACAAACAATTTAATCACATATAATTTTAAGTTTTACAAAAAAAAAAAAAAAAAAATAGCTATAAAAAATCAATAACCAATCAAAATATTTACAAACATGCACTTTAATAAATATTAAATTTACATAATTATTGTCGCATTTGTTTAAAATAAAATAATATAAAAAAAAAAAATATATAATATAAATTAAGTTTTAAAGAATTTTTATTACATCATTCGTTTTAATTAATTAATTTATTATTCATATTAACTACAGTAATTTGTCTACACACCAGCATAGCGTTAAAAGTTTTACGGTCCAACTTTAATACAAATTATAAATTTATTTAACGTCCTTGTATATTTATACAAATTTATATGTATGTGTTAGCGAGGGCGGGTAAAGTGAAATAAAAAAAAAAAAAAACTTTATTGTTTTAGTTATTTTAAGTATCACATTAAAGTGATGACTATGACTTTATTAAAACTCTTAATATTTGCTCACATTCATTTACACATATACACATACCCATACATGTATAAATACATGATAATAACGGTCATATATGCTAAACTAGAGTAAGTTTTATGTATATATACGTGTGTTCATGTAAAAAAAATAGTTTTACAAATTAAGAGGGCTTTTAATTTTATGAAATATAAATTAAAATCTTATTAAAAGAGAAATAAAAAACAAAAAAAATTATAGGTAAAATATAAAGAACTTTTATGGTTTATGGTTGAACTAAGTATATAAAAAAGAAAGTTTACTGGTTAAAGTCTTAAATAATAATGTTTATTTAACATACTAAATAATATACATAAATGATTTTACATCTTAACTAAAATTCTATAGTTGGTAACTTTAAATTTAAAAGAGTATAGAAAATTTTAATTAATGTGTCTCTAAGAACTCAATGATAAAATTAGTTTTCGTTGTGACAGTTTTCTTTAAACTTGTTATTGGAGGTAGCAAATTGGCAAGCTTTCCATAACAAGTAAGTATGTTATATTCGGCTTGGCTGAATCCATTATAATTTAAAATTTCAATTTATATGGGAGTTTTTTTTTGTTTTGTTTTCGAGTTTATATCGACCCTTAAACACTTTGAACAAAATTACATTGTTGTATAAAAGTTTGAACTGCAGCTACGGCGGACTCTAAAAATTTATAGTATTTGGCCCATAACTTTTTGTTCATTAACTGAATTTTTGGTTTATTAACTAATTTTCAGTATCAAATAAACCAAATATCAGAGAAATATTTAACTGTAATTTCGGCTCCCTAGTTGGACTAATCCGAGCTCTATCCTGCTTTAAACAGAATCTAACGAATATTCAAAATATTATGGGGTCTTTGAAAAATTCGTTACACTCGGAGTGAAAAACTCAATACAACTTTCACATTGTTTAATGATGGGTATAAAAAATTAAAACGTTATAGTCGGTCAAGACTACACCCTACACAGTTATGCATATCGATAGCTCAATGTACACAGAAAAGTTACGACATTTTCAAATTAATTAGTTACCTTGTTACCTTATAAAAAAAAATAAAAGAGCTCTAGCGTCTCTAAGGCTTTTGGCTAATTCGAAATTATTTAGTACTATTCTAAGATATTTGCCATCATTAGACACGTAATTTTTCTAAGAGGTGTATTTAAAAGAAAACTAGATTTCGAAAAAGCCAAGAATATATGCACGCCAAAGTCAAAACGTTTCGGTTCTCATATAAGATATATGGCTAAAAGTAAAATGTTTTATGCAAAATTTTGAAACTGAATTAAAAAAACTAAAGCTAACTTGATACTAAATTTATATTTTAATTTTCAGAGTCCGCCTTATATGAGAGCAATTTATTAGGATCAAACTACATAAAATTTGGTAATGTTATATTTTTTTTTTTTTTCTGTCCAATTTCACATACATATTAGCATTTGTGTGGGACTGAATAATTTATTTTGTTTTTGAAAAATCGACTTTCTCTTTACCAGATAGTCAAAATATCGAATATTTGTTGAAATTAGGAAGAAATCGAAAAGTCAAAAAAATACTGAGAGATATTTTTTTATGTTTGTCAGCCTCAATCTCTAAACCTCATGCTTTGTAGTCAAACAATATAATCACTAGGCTACATATGTCCTATTTATACATATAATGAGATACTTTTTCAAAAAGTCATTAAATTTCTACAGTTGAATTTAGTAATTATTTGCCAATTGGTCACAAACTGCCCTAGCAAAAAAAGAACATCCAAAGAAGTCAATAAGATCTTGTGATCCAGAAGTAGTGCAAATTCGGATCATTTTCAATGAATTTAACATAGGCTTGATATTGGAGGATGTTCTCTTTTTTTACGCCTATTCACAGTAAACTTCATTTGAATCGCTTTTTAATAATAATCTGCGGATGCTGTTTAAATACATTTTTAAGAAGAAAACTTTGGAAGTAATGAAAAAGTACTTCCTCAAAAACGATTTCCATTTATTTTTTCTGGGGTATTAAGCTTCAATAGTGTATTCACTAAATTCGATAGATGTTAAAAATTTGTGATTATATATGTCAATTTCTGAAATCAATTACGTAACATTTCAGTGGTAACATCAGAAATGTTTGTAACATATTCAAATATAACACGAAAGCTAAGTTCTGAGTTGACACTTTAAAAATACTGTTGTGCTACTTTAAAAAACTACTCATAAAATAACCATTGAGTTTACAATATACTTATTTCAAATTATTCTCACAAATATTTTATTTGTCTTAAAAAAAGTAATAGTACAAATATTATAAAATCTATTTTATTTAATATTTTATAAAAATAAGCTCAACACACATACATCCTAACCCAAATAAAATAATGATACTCATTTTTAAAGTAGTATAAAGAAACGAAAATCTATAAAAATTCTGATATATAAGCCAAGGATTTTGTAATCAATTTGAAAACATATAAATAAACATATATAAATACTTACATACAAAAGCTTTAATTCAAGGCTTATTTGTATAAAAACATATATATAATACTTGAATATATGAAAAAATAAATTTCAAACATACACTAATGTATAAATTCCAGAGACCGGATTTTAATACTAAAAAAACAATCTTTTTATTTTTATTTCAATCGAAAAACAATCTTTAATGTTCAAAAAATAATAAAAATCCATCATGATTTTTATTATTTTCATCAATATTTTAATTTTTTTCATCATGATGAAAATAAAAATATAAATATCTTTTGTGATATTTATTTCAAAAGTTGAAAATTATTTTGAACTTTTTTCATCGGATGGAAAAAATTCTAAACAACAACAATTTCATTTGAATAAAAAAATATTTTGAAAACAAAACAAAGTATGAATAAAAAAAACAATCATTTTAAATTTTTTTCGAACTGATATTTATCGTTAAAGATATTTATCGTTAAAGATATTTATTTTTTTCATCATTGATGGATATTTATTTTAAAAATAAAAATCCCTCACATATTTTTTTCAACAAATGAAAAAATATTTTGAACATTAAAGATATTTATTTTGATTGAAAAATAAAAATAAAACGTTTTCGGGTGCTTGATAAATTCATTTATGCATTTGACATTGTATACATACATTTGTATATACATATATGTGTAAAGTATTTGTACTTGATGCTTTGAATAGATTTGAAAAGAAAAGAGAGAGACAGACAATGTCTGGGTTTGTATTTGGTAATAATGGTTTCTTTAGATGATTGTTGATGATGTTCTTGTTGTTTGCAACACTTATACATGTGATGATTGTGTTAATAAAATTTATTGAAAATAAAAATAAAGGCAAGACCTTTCAAATTTCCAAATGCCAATGGATTTTTATTTAAGTAAATTTTTTCTTGTTTATCGTACATTTTTATAAGCAAATGTATTTACTTTCACTTTAGATTTTGACGTTTTATTCCTTTTTTTTCATTTTTGTTTTTATTGAATTTAAAATTTCTCGTGTATTTATTTCTAAGGGGAAGAATGAATGATTGTATTCTATTCAATATTCGACAGCTGTTCATTGTGTGAGTGTGGTATGGAAAGACAAGTTGTATTCACAATTTTTTTTATTAGATCACGTTACTAAAATAAACGCGTTTTAAAAATTCAACCGCCATAAACTCTTTTTTTTCGAGATGGTTGGTTATTCTTTCTATAGTGTATGTACCTGTGCATTACTTTAAACAGATTCTGTACTTTTTTTTTTTTTCTTTTAAATCCTTACAGTACATGTGTTCGTCTAGATCCTACACAAAAGCATAGGTGGTGTTTCATTTTATTTTTTATTTTTATTTTCTTTATTGTAGATTTGAATTTTGTAAAAGGTGAAGTTTTTCCACACATATCATTGTGAGTCCTAAGAGTAGAAGTATATTTTATATGTATTTTTTTTTTTTAACTTTTTCTTATTTATTATTGTAAAGCTATTTTCACTTTTTCCCTAACTTATGCTGTAGTATGTTTCGCTTTTTTTCTGGAGCCCTCTTCAATAGTCATATTTTACTTCTGCCTAAGTACTCTTTTAAGGCATGTTGTTTGTAATTTACGATACAAGCGGCTTTATTTGTAGAATACTTTTTTTTTCTGTTCAAAATTTCTAAGGAAGACATAAGAATTTATTGAAAAGTAAAGAAGATGAAGGTAATTTAAGTATTTCTAACCTTTAAAGTTTTATTTTATTAACATTTTATATCCGAAAAATGCTCATGTGTATTTATTATGAATGGAGTATGGTACAACATGTGTCAAATGTTAATTTTTGTGGCATTAGCATTCAAGGCATTTAATATATTTTTGGAGATATGTATTCAAATTCAAAATAAATATTAAAAAAAAAAATCACCACATATAAAAGAGGGAAATAAGTGGCTATTTGACAAGCCCATTGTTATATGTAAATGTGTTATTATGAAAGTTACATTATGTCATAAACAGAGTACACTTTTAAAGTCTCAAGTTATATATAGTTCACTTAATAAAAAAAAAAATACACAAACATGTTTACAAATATAATGAGCCTACATAATTTCCAATAGATTTTTTTAGATTGTTATCATCATTTAAACCATAATTTAATCCTTGTCAAATATATTTATATGCTTGAATAGACTTAGCTGACGTGCGTTCGTAAAATACTTACATACATATATAACCATACATATTTACATATATATATATATATATATATATATATATATATATATATATATATATATATATATATATATATATATATATATATATATATATATATATATATATATATATATATATATATATATGTATAGATGTAGTAGAATAAATAAATATGGATGACTTATCATATGTAAAGATTTCGTAAAAAGGGTAAACTATAAATAATACTAAGAAATGTTTGTATATTGATATATTGATCAAAGCCGAAAATAAGGACGAGGTCATAACAATAATGGAGATTAAAAAGGTTTCTTTTTATTATTTCTCAATATTAAATAAACAATTTAAAATTCTATTATAATTTAATTACGTGCTTTTTATTATGTTTTATAGCATTTTAACTAAATTGCTTTAATTGATATTTATTTATTTGTTTTAAAAATCATGATTAAACTATTAAAAAATACAGATTTGTTTGTTTATTAAGTAATATTAATTAACTTGTTTATTTTATTTATCACTAAATCCGTAATACATTTTATTTTCATTTTATTTAAAAGCTTATTAAACAAAATATAATATTATTTAAACCTTCTATTTCTTTATTATATTTTTCTAATTTCAACTTAACAACAGCAAAAACAAAATAACTTTACTTGATTATAAATAAATTGTTAGATTTTTCATACATTTCAATTACTGCTGTTACTTGAACATGCAGGTTTTGATAGCATTTTCGAACTTGTAGTCATGTGAAACGTTTTATGGACGTAATTAGAAAATCTAAACCATCTATAATTGAATTTTGCTATTGCATAAATGTAATCAATTACATGGCCATTGCAAATATTTTGCACTCACAAAAACACACACACTGAATAGCACACGCAAACCTATATATAATCCAGCAGCTGTTAAGCCTTTTTTAAATGGTAAGGATGTTTATAACAGTGTTATTTTAACTGTAGTAGTAATAGCTGTAATAGTAGTTGTCAGTGAGTATTAGGATTAAGTTACTTTTAATTGTTCAGCTAAATAGCCAAATAGATATTGATACATTTTGAGTAAATTGATAAAAATAAATAAATGAATTTTTAAGTTTCAAATTTAATTTTAAAATATTTTTGTTGATTTACATGGCTCTACGAACTGTGGCCCCAAGAAATATGGTCCCAAAAATTACATGTGATATAACAACACGCAATTTTAAGGCAAATTTTCTTTGTTTTTGGGGCATTTTTTCAGCTGTTTTTTTGGGGCGAATTTTCATCAAATTGGAATAAAAAATTGTTCTAAAAAGATCAAATGAAAAAAGTCTCATAAAAGTGTTTTATTTGCATTTTAGGGCAATTTTTCATTCAATGATTTTTTGAAAAATTCAATTTCACAATGTTTGTGGGAGAAATTTTATATTTCGAAGTATAACGACGGCCAGAGAACTTTCCAATCGGCTTCTATTAGCGAAGAAAAGTTTTCTTATTGTAGTTTCTAATCTTAAAAAAGATGTAATTAATTAAGGAAAATATTTTGACCTTCATTTCATTTGTTAAGAAAAATAATAATGAAACTAGTCTCTTTTAAAATTAGTTTTGGAATTTATTTAATTTTTCAAAGAATTAAAAAATTATTTTATTTCTGTAGGAATTTATTTCATTTTATAATTTTTGAATGAAAGTCTTTTAATTAAGACTTTTTGAAATAATATTTTCGTTCCATTTAAAAAACCAATAATTTCCCAAAGTTTGAAAAATATTATTTTGAAATAATACTCCTCAACTCTTAAAAATCTAATTTTTCAGGAGCCATTATAAAATATTTGTTTCGTGAATAAATTTTTTTTTTGTATTACCAGCCTTCGGCCGGGCTTAAGGACTTTCTCCTCTGGGTATGTCGAATACCGGCTTCGCTAAACAATTTTTTTACGATTGTAAAAATATGTTTAAGGTTCCAACTTTTTTATAAAAGATTATAATTCCTTCCAACTTAAATCGGACTTGTAATGATAAACATATTTATATAAATATATTGAATATTTAAAGGACAAAATTTTTTATATCACAATTAAAAATTTTTGGGGAATTTTAATTATTTTTTTCGTTATGAAAAATGCCTCAATATTTATGTCATTTCTAGTTGCAGTTTAAGGTAATATTTCATTTTTGTTTCGGGTAACTTTCGTTATAAAAATTTGTCCCAATAATTGAGAAAATTTTTTATTTTATATTTGGGGCAATATTGTTTTTTTTTTTTTTGTTTATATTTCCAAAATTTTTGGGGAAATAATTCATTATAAAAAATTTCCCCATAATTGGGATAATTTTTCGTTTAGGGTTTTGGTGCCAAATTTCCTGGGGCCACAGTTCGCATCGCCATTTACATTCCTGCTGTTTTGTTATTTGCTTTTAAAGAAATATGTTAGTATTATGTATTAAAAAATGTCCATTACATTTATATAAATGTATTAAAAATTTACTCTTACATGGAACTTTTAATGTTGAAGATGTTTATTTTTTAAACTACTGCCATAAAATTTTTCGGTAATTAACTTATTTCAAAAAATGTGTGCGTACTAACTATCAACATTTATGTGCATATTGAAAAAAATAAATATTACTCATACGTATTACTCAGTACAGATTTTTTTCTAACAAAATTAATCAAAAAAATCATTAACACTTTAAAGGAAAACAAAACAGCTTTGACAATCTGTACATATTGTTAAGTGTAAAAAAATATATATATATAATTTAATTTGTTATAAAAATTTCAGCACTCATAAAACGTGACCAGAATTTTAAAACCACTCTGGAATAAAAAAAAAATATATAATTTCCTTACTTTTGTTGGCAACTCGTAAAAATGCCATAAAAAAAAACCCAAAAAAAATCGCTACCAAAAAATTTACATAATTTTTGATATGAATTTGTAATGACGTACAGAACAAGAAGTAAGTAAAGAATTTATTATTTTTTTATTTTTTTTTTTTTTCAGGCCTATAGGTGAACATTTTTTTTTCTTTAAAGTTTTTAGTTTTAATCTGTGTTTTGCTTAAAGTTTTTCTTACTCTTAAAAAGGTATTCTGACCATAAAACTTTTACCTTCGTTTCCAAGTTTTTCTATTTGCTACTATGAACTTGAAATTACTCATCACTTCTGGTAGCCTTTCTTTACACATTCCCTTTTCTTCTTCTATTAAGATTATATTGATTTATTACCTTAGTTTTATATATATATCAATATTCTATAAAGTAGTCAACTCATAACTGAGGGCAATTTTCAATAAAAAAAGAAAAAAAAAAAAAACAATATTATAATAAAACTTTTACATTCCATAACATGTCAGCAGTTTTTTTTTTTTTTTTTTTTTTTTTTCTTTCCCCACAAATAACATGATGTTTACAAGGATAAATTGTAGTTGAAAAACAATAATTGTTTTATTGGAATTGAAATTTATTTTATGTAATACTATGATTATAATGATGTATTTGTTGTAGCGAGTTTTGATTTATGTAATTAAAAAATACTTTTTGGGGACGACACATTCTTTTGTTTTTATTTACTGTCCATTTGTTTGTTATAATTAAATTTTCGTTTCAAAACTGATTTTGACAAGTAATTTGATTTGTTTTCTTTTCATTTCTATTTCAATATATGTACATATTTTTTAAATTGTTCCCTAAAAATATCATAACCTGTCGTCGCTTGATATAATATTAAATGTCCCTATTCAATTTGCTATTTTTTCTTATTAAAATTTTTTATAACTCACAAATGTTACAACTGTTAAACTTTTGGTTTCTTAATGTTGTTAGAAAAATAGAAGTAAAAGAAATGAAATGTAAAAAAGTTGTTCCCTCAATATTTTGTAATAAAACAAATAAAGTTTCTAATTTGAAGTCAATAAAGTTTTATTTCTTCTTTTTTCTCAATACGCCAAAAAGTTTTTTGATAAAAAGAAAAAAAATATATATATAAATATAAATTGGATATAAATAAAATGAGAAATATAAATGAAAAATGTCTTTAATTTTCAATAGCAAATAGAGGAAAATAAAAATGACAAAAAAACGACAGACACAGAAAACCAGAAGTCACTAGACTCGTAAGAAAACAATTATTTATACAAATATGTATATCACAATAATAAAAAATACAACAACAATTTCAAGTTTTAATATTAAAAAAATAAAACATTTTTTTTTAATATTCATTCAAACACATGTATAAACAAACCTGATAACTTTTTCATTTAAATAATGCCCAAGTTTATTATTCTTTCTATATACTTCTGCTTAATTCTATGTGAAACAATTTTATATTTCCATTCCTTTTTTTAATTATGCACTTTGTGTGTGTGTGCAACGAAAGGTATATGTATATACGTAGACTCGTTTACATGAACAAAACTCAGAGCTAGTGTGTATATGTTTGCATTTGAATGTGCGTGTATTTGTTTAAAAGTTTTCTTCTGTACAACATTTCAATTAAATCAAAATAACATTCTCAATATTATTCCACACTCATTACACACAACTACGAAAACTAACATCAAAGTGAACATTTTATACTGCAGTATTTTACAAAGTAGTTTTCTCAAAAACAACAGCACCACAAAAACAAAAATTGTTTTAAATTAAAAATAGTTTTTTTAAAGTTTTAATTGACTCGTTTGCATAAAAGTGAATAATACAAAATTTACATATGAACAACAACAACAGCAAGAAAAATAACATCAAATGTAGTTAATGGACGGACAAATAGATAGGGGGACTTTTGTAAATTATTAAATAAAAATTACAATAAATGTTTCGTTCACATATTTTAACACTTTTTTGGAAAATACTTTCCAAACGCTATTTCTCAAATGAAAGCTATTTACATTTTTTTTTTTTAGGATTTTAGAGTGAATTATTATTAAAAATTTTTATTGGGATCAAAGTTATTATTAGGGATATAGTTGTTATTGAAAACTTTTAATACTTGGTATCTTTTGGAAATATCTGCGAATTCTGTAAAAGCACTTTTATTGAGAACGATATTTGATATCTATGAAAATATTCATACAAATGAAATATGTATCAAAAGAAACTAATTATCATTGTATATGCTATATGGTATTAATGTGTTGAATGCGTCAACGAATCTACACTAACATAGTTTGTTTTGAATAGTTCTGAGATCTTTTTCAGAATGACTAAAGATATCAGTTTCTTTGTGTAATGCCAATATTATATTTAAAAGAAGTTATTTTCAAAAAAATTTTATAACTGGAACCGTTGCTGGAGACCTGATTCAAGTCATTGAAACAATACTTATATAACACTTATTATTTTTCCAAATATTTTATTATTTTTTCCAATGTCTTGTATGTCTTGCTTTTTTGTAGATAGTATTTAAAGTATTTGTTTTTAACAAATGGTGTTCACTACAGTATTTTAAACCGCTCAATGTCTTTAACTGTATATTTTGTTAATACATCGAATAGCACAAACTATATATATTTAAACCATTTAAACTATATGTATTTAAACCTTTATACTATTAAAAGGTTTAAATACATTTTAAAAGTAAATGGTGTTTGTTTTTTCAGATAGTTATGTACAAATGTTTTGTGCCTATAACTAACAAACTAGTCACGTGTCAAAGTATATGTTAATTTCTTTCCTTAAAGTTTAAAACTCAAAGTTCTAGTTTAATATATCTATTTCAAGTAAATATTATTTCAACACCTATATAGATATAAAATGCTATACAAAGCTTAATTAAAAAAAAAAAAAAAAAAAAAAAAAAAACAGAGTTCACAAGAAAGTAAAAAAATATAACCACAAAAGTTTTGCTCTTAAAAACAAGTGTATCAGGTCATAACTTATACAAAGAAATAATGGTAAAGAAGATAAAAAACCACTTGAGGTGCAAAAGATTAAAACCGAACATAAAAACTAAACCACATACTTATAAAAATAGAGACAAAAAACAGCATAAATGACAAAAGTATACAGCAACAACACGCAGTTGCATACCTTGTATAATATACTAAAAAAAACTGTTTATACAATGACTATTGTAAAAGATTTATTAATGAAAAATAACTAAAAGAAGAATTTACAAAAAAAAAGGTGGACACAGAAATAAAAGACTTTTGCTACAAAAAGACCGAAATGCTAAGGTATAAGCCCTTGAAACTAATGCAAAAAAAAAAATCCAAGATAACAGAGAAACACAACACTCATACCACTAACATCCACTCAATGCAAACTATACTAAAAACTCAATGTAAATGCCACTAGAAACCTACGATAACAACGAGGACAACATACAATTTTTGTTTTATTTTATTTCTTTATACAAACAAGACGTGAAACATTTGTTTAAAGCCCCTATTTTATTATACTATGTAGTTTTCTCTACAATGAATTTATCCAGTAACTTCAAACAGCGGACCGTATATGTATTAAGGGAGTGAGAGGATAACAGGAATAAGTTGCAAATAGATCTTGTGTTGTCATACAACCATAAGAGGACCCAAACATAAAAAGTGGGTTTGTTAAGCTTTTTTATATAAACATTTTTATTTTTGTGTTGGAGTATCGTGAAATTTTTACAGGTATGTGGGGTTTATAAATAAAATTCTATGTAAGTTTATATGATTGTACTTGATACTTGGCATGCTCTTCCATGTGTTCATACTAGTGGTGGTCAAATATTGTGTGGTTTACTGATTTCGCTGTTGACCAAAAAAAATAAAAAAAAAAACAAATATCATACCTTTACACATATGACTTTAAATTCACATACAAACAAATTCATTTTACGGACAGAGCAAAAAGTCATACGCAGATTTTTTCAATACATAAAAAATTACGCACACATTATACAAACATACATATGTTTTTGTTGGTCACTTTGTTTCCTTAATATATAAACATCTAAACCTTTGTAGATGTGGACACATATTTACAATCACATTTGGTAAATGTAATGTATTTATGCGGCCAAGTTCTTTAAAGGCTTTGAGGTGTAAAAAATTCTAACTTTATATTTTTTTTAGACATTAAAATAGCAAAAAACTTAACTAATATACCATAAGAGTAAGATTAATCCCAATTTGCATAATATTAAGACATTTAATCGATATTTCTTAATTTTTAAATTCATTTATTTAATGAATTTAAGTTTAGTTTAGTTTTTTTTTAGTTTAATTAATTTAACTTTTAATAATTTGGAAATTAATATTTTTTACTTAAACAACCTACTTTTTTCCAATTTGTTTTAGTTTTACTTTACTTAACTTTTAATAATTTGGAAATTAATATTTTTTACTTAAACAATTTACTTTTTTCCAATTTGTTTTAGTTTACCTACTTTCCTTTTTAATTTCGACAATCAATAAATAACACACATACATTTGTATACTTTCTAATATTATTAATTTCAATGGGATTAAATATTCATTATTATGTTTTGCACTTAATGGTATTTTAACAATTGACCAAATCTGCAAAAAAATATACCAGAAATTTTAATTCAATGTTAAACACACCCCCTCAGACACTGTATACAGTATATAGATACATTTTGCAATTAACGTTCAAAAATAAACAAAATCTATGAAATTGTATATTTGTATACACATACATATATATTTTTATACCAACAACAAATATAATTTTAATTTGCTTGCATTTTAATTAAGTATGCAAATAAATTTATTTTAAATTTTAAAGGGAATTCAGTCATATAATAAAAACACTTTTTTTGTCTTAAATTCAATATATTTTTTTTCTACAAATAACTCATATTTATGTAGATTTAAATTATCGAAAAATTCATTATGAAAAATACCATCACTAAATTGCGAGGCGAACATCATAAGTTAAAACTTGTAGTTATTTAAAAAGTATTAAAAATACATATAAAACATGTTTTTTTTTTTTTTTTTTTCTTAATTTGAATATTACTTAAAATGTTCAACTATTTCATATTAAAGAATTGTTATAACAATTGCTAATCCAAAGTTTTTAAGATTTTTTAAAGTATTAAATGTTAATGTGTGTGTATTTAATCAGATATTTTACTTAACTCGAGATTTAATCCCATACAATTTATGGTTTAATATTTATTTTACCAGCTTCCGGTATTTTCTACTATAAAATCAATCACTCTAAGTAGAGTGATGCAAACATAACGATATATAAAAATTATTTAAAAAATAAAAATACTTTTAATACGTAATAAAATTATAGAAGTTAACTCTACTAAATATTAAAGCATTCATGAAATTTAAAACACACAAATACAAAAATGTAAGTACATAAATGTGTCCCTTGCCTACACATGTACATCCATATTTTTATGTAAGCTTATATATATAACACCCTGTATTATTTCTATGTCAATTTTATTGACAAGTAGCACATTGCTTAATATTGTATGCATACATATGTATCTGGGTATATGCTAAAGTATATAAACATATTTAGCATTTAAATATTTGTATATGTTTATTTTGTGCAAACAACGGTTTTAAAATAACTGCCAAAAAACAGCCAGTGCTGTCATACTAAATTTTCGTTTAAAAATAACATTGAATTGATACATTGTTTTATGTATTAATGTATGTACATTAGAGTGGCCCGTAAACAAATTTTATGGTAACGCCTCAAACAAAGAATATTAATGAGCTGATTATGGAAAAATTTTTTAAAATTGATCTTCAGTTTTTTACCAGCGGTTAAGAGTCACTGGTCTAGAAAATTTTTTCTAGACCAGTTTTTTTGGTCGTGAAATTGGTATAAAAAACAACTCGTAATTTTAAGACTGTTATGAAAAAAATCGCAAAAAATTTAATAAATATTTTTATATGCAAAATGTATAAACATTTTCTAATTTGGTTCTTATATGGATAAAATATTGAAAAGTTGCATTGTAGTAAGTATTTTAAAAAATTATTTAAATGAAAATTGTTTCTAAAAAACACTAAGAATTCCTCTAGCATGTAACTTGCCGTTAAAAATTCACTCATATACAAACCACACGCAAAGAAAAAATATGGCCCCAGTAACCATAAACTAACTATGATTGTAATATATGATTCCAGGTTACAATAAGTATATTTGTACATAATCATTACTATGATTCCAATTTATAATTTATTAGTAAGGTTCATAACCTTATTAATAAATTTTAGTAAGTTTTATAACCTTTTCTTAAATATTGCTTTCATTTTCATCATGTTTTTATCATTTAATAATTCCATGTTATCATATATATAAACTAATATATAATTCCATTTTATAATATATATAAAAAATTTCATCATATATATAATTCCTTTTTATCATATATATTATTCCATTTTATCATACATATGAACTAATTCCATCATAAATATAATTCCATTTTATCATATATATGAACTAATTTCATCATATATAATCCCATTTTATCATATATATATAATCCCATGTTTTCATATTTATATTCATTTGTACCACGATATGTGGTACATTATGAATAAAAATACTGAATAAAAACAAAACTTGTCAATTTATATTTGTTCATATGTAAACTAAATGGGAATTAATATACTAACAAACTACTGGACTGATACACAAAAAAGTGTATTCAAAAGCTAATGGCTTAATGGTTGTAGAATTAACCAAATTTGTAAAATGAACTGAATGGTTATATAATTAACTAAGTTGTTGTAGAATTGACTAAATGAGTGGATTTTTCATATATATGACTTCATATAAACATATTTAAATTCATATTATAATTCAGTGAACCATATTAAAATTTTGATTGTGGGTAATCATTAAATGATTAAACGGAATCATAAACATTGCTATCATGAACACAGTATATTTAAATCAATAAAAAACGGCTATATAATTATTGAATAGTTGTGGTGATCATGCTGTAACCATGAAATGAACATATGAATACAAATTTATTTACATATCTTTTATAAAAACATAACTTTCAAATACGTATGATAACAAATATAATAACTAACTTAACCACACTAATGTAATGTTTCTTATTCTTAAATCCTCTAATGTATAGTATTGTTGATTCCATTCTGCTTTGTTGTGTTATACTCTTTAATCAACTTGCTTGATGGTATGCATTATAATTTTCATTTAGTTTATTTTATTTTTACTTTTATAATCAGATTGGCATTATAATTCACATTTAGTTCATTTTATTTTTTCCTTATATAGACAAAGTTTTGTGAGAAAAGGGGACTTACATTGTTCTTGTTGGGAATATTTTTAAAGGCTTGGGGATTTTTTTAAAGATTTTTGTGGATTTTTATTTTATTTAAAAATCCTATTAGACTTAAAAACAAAAGAACAAAATACAATTATTCTATGGATATGAAGTTTTTGCTAAGACAAAATTATATTTAATTCAACAAAAGTCCAAAAAATTATTAAAATTTCCGAAACAAAATGATTATTGTACGGATTGGCTATGAAAGTAATTTTTGATGTTCTATTATTGTTATTGTAATAGTAAAGAAGAGTTTAAATAATTTGATCTTCAGTCTTCAACAAGTAATTGTTTAAAAGTTAGAGGAAGTGTGTCAAAAATAATTAAAGCAATGGAATTTGACTAATCATATTTTCATACATTTGAAGAAGAAATAAAAACATAATTTTCGGTCATTGAATTAACTATAAAAAGTTTAAAAAATTCCATAAAATCTTATTTTTTTGAAAATCTTTATGAAATTTTCTTTTTTAATATTGACTATTCGGAAAAAATTTATTGAAGCACAAATAAAAGGAAATGTAGTTTATACTATTCTCAAAATTTAATGTATTTTTAGTGGGGATATGACTCGAAAAAAATCTGGGAACCTTTTGCCGATTCCGAAAAATCGTTTTCTTTCATATTTTACCAACTACAAGTTCTCTATTTTTCCCGTCGCTTTACCAGTATTTTCCATCTTCCACCGCACTGCCGTCTCATCATATCAACGCTTTATCGTTTCAGCGTGCCATCGTATAAAACCGCTGAATTACCCTAACAACCTCGTAGCATTAAGTAATTTAGGGATTCCTAAATAAAAGCTTCGTTTTGGATTTCTATTTCCATCTAAGAAAATCCTTTTTTTTTTTCAAAGGAAGCAGACTTTGGAAAGGAATCTGGACAGACAGAGTCATACTTCGGCTGGAAAATGAAACTGCATTACAGGCGGAAAAAAATTACATGGGGAAAAATTTTTAATTTTTTTTATAATAAGCTGAAAATTAATTTTTTTTTTTTTTAACTTTTCGCGAAAAAAAAATCGATTTTTTTTTTTTTTGCATAAATGTACTAAACTTGAAATTTCCAATCGCTACAGCCGGTAGGGACTTAAGATGGATTTTAAAGATGTTTTAAATATCTTTCCCGTATTCAGCTCATCAATACGCATTGTTTGAGGGATCTTTCTACATCGAAATCTCAAAAAAGAATTTCCTAGGTTCACTCTAAATGTCTTATAGAGTAGAATGGGAGTATTTGCCGTAGGGACACATATGACTTTGCCATTATCTTGAAAACGAAGTAAAAATTTGTGTGTCACTAATGATTTTCTATTTCTTTATAGCTGATCTTTCATCTATAAAATTGTATACTTTTGATTTTCATATGTTCAGAGGTAGACGTGATTAATTTTGTGGGTGTCCGTTGTAGCTTCATTTCATACTTTTCTGCTGATATCTCTTAAACAAAAGCATGTACGATAACAAAATTTTTTACATATAGTTCGCGAGACGATATAAACATGGAGACCAAAAACGGGAGTGGTCCGCCCACCTCCCATATAAGGTGAAACGTCAACGAAATTTTGTACAAATAGTTCAAGGACCAATGTAAACTGGGAAATAAAAAATGGGCGTGGTCCACCCATTTTACCGCCCACCTCACATATATAATGTAAAATTTGAAAAATTTTATGGTGGATATATAGATTAAGCCGAGCCGAATATAACATTCGCGCTTGTTTCAATTGCTGTTTTAAAATAAAAAAAAAATCATCATATATAGGAAAACGATTCTGCCCCCATCACTTGCCGAATTTTCTCCATGGGTTGGGGCAGTTTCACCCTATTTGGTTACTTCAGAAATTCATAAAAAGAATTAACGTAGTAGTAACTAAAGGGCCAACATATTTAGATTTTTTATTAAAAAGATCTAACTATAAAAACAAATGTGAATATAAGGAGAGCGATCGAAAAAATCTTAACACACGTTTTGCCTCATAACTTTTTTCGAAATCAATATTAAAAATTGTTTTTCATCTATTTATCATAGAAAAATACGTCAGTTATTATTTTTAATAACAACCATGTTGATTTGTCGTTTGTCGTGACAAACGAGTTACGAAAAAGATGTTCGTGCTACAAATTATTAAAAAATTTCAAAAAAAATCCAAATAGGTAATACAAATAAGGACTGCGCACGAAAAAATCCGTGCATGCAAATCTTCTTATAGAAACTAAACCAATAGGTGTATTTTTTTAAAACTATATTTTTATTAATGACTGTTATGTTCAAGTTCTAAACATAAAATAATAAATTATTTTCTGTTGGTTTTAAGAAAATATCTGATATTTTCCAGAATTCTTCCAATTAAAGGTTTTATTTGTGTTTGGGTCACTTTTTTTCCCGCTTCATTTTAAGCTGAGCTTTTAATGTTCTTTAATTATTTTTACTAGAGCCCAATATCTTTCAATTGCTCGGAGTTCCAGACAATTTGATGGATTAGGCTATTTCGGTACAAATACTAACAATTTCTTTATTACCACTCCATTGTTTTGTTTCTGTAATGAGAAGAAGCGAGAACAGGTCAGAAAAAAGTGGATATACCGTATTTTCTGAGGAAAGGGAGAAGTCTGTTCTAAAGGCACTCATTCACGTATATTTTTGTGTTAATGAAACCATTTTTTATGAATGAAGTGCTTCTTTCCCGCATATGCATATGGCTTCCCAAAACAAAAACTTTCTTGAGAATTTTTATTTTTTGGATACACGATATTTTTCTAGCATCTGCAACATAGAATTCCTGGCCAGGAAGTTAAAAAAAAGTTAGTCTGTACAAACGTTTCATCGTTTATTATACACTAATCATAATTATGAAAAAATTCGTCTGAAGAACTTTCACGTTATTTTTTTACCTCCAAATTCTTGTTTTGCGTTTACAGAATTAAATTTCTGCCGTCAAACTGTTTCTAATGTTATTTGACAGTATCAGGAGAATTTGACCATTGATAGGAAACCTGGTTCGGAAAGAAAAAAAGGTCCACATGATATTGGGAAGGCGAGAAAATTGAAAGCATATTGAAAAGAACTCCAAACACATCTGGTAGAAAAACAGCCCAGTTAGCTTAGTGTTTTGACTATTTGTTGCGAATATTTAAAGCTAATGCAGAGTTGATAACATATAAAGTCCAAAAAGTTCCAAACAGGAATACTGCAAAAAATTTAGAAGCCAAGAATAGGACACGGAAATTAAAACCAAATTTCATACTGAAATACTTAAATCGTATAATTGACGATGATATGTATGAGCTGTCAGAATTTTCGCAGCTTCTGTGTCAAAACTTTTATATTGTTAATGCTCCAGGTAATGTTAAAGATAAGTTTAGGAACCAAAAGCAAAAAAATTTCTTACAAAATTCCTGGTATAACAAGCTTTTTGCAGTTGCGGAAAAACAGGAAAGTCATTTGATACATTCAGATCTATAAGTACCACAATATACATCAAGGAATATTTTCAAAAAAGACTTCTTCCTTTCGTAAGAGAGCACAACGTGTCCACACATTTTTGGCCCGATTTGCTATCATGTCACTACGGTAAGAAAGCTCTGGAGCGGTGCCAAAACAATAACCAAAAGAGTTAAATTTTCCAAATTGTAAATAGCATAGACCAGTGGAGAGAAATTGAGATCTTGTGAAAAGTGAATTGAAAAGCACAAAAAAGGTGTACCAAAATACCGAAGGTTTTAAAAGAAGATGTTCACACTGTTCCAAAAAAGTGACTGAAGCAATTATCAAATCTCTAACTTTAGGGTTACCAAAAATAGTCCACAAGTTCATAAATAGTTGTTAGAACTATAAAAGTTATCTTTTTCTGTAATCTGTGCTGAATTATCAATTAAATAAAAGACATTATGAAGACTCTAAGATCAACCATTTCCAAGTTATTGAATATTATATGTAGATTTTAAAGTATTTTGGCTAACACTTTGCTACTTTTAATTTTGTTGTTAATTCTGCTACTTCGCCTTTTTAATGAAAAACACAACACTCTTCAAATTCATTATAATATTTATTTACATATTTATAAGATTAAAATTAAACTAAACATTAATAAAATATTTCTTCTTAGTCATGTTCCGTTTGTCCTAAATCCAACCCACTAAAAGTCAATCCCTAACTTGTCAATATAGGTGATCTCCTCCTACCTTTCCCCTCATTTCCTACATATATATGTTAGGATTTTTTAGAACGCATTCCTTATCATATCAGTAAATTTAGTTCAGATCATACATTAGGGCTAATATTTGTTTAAAATACCAAAAATAGCAAAACAAAAACTAATTGATAAGTACAAAAAAAAAAAAAAAAAACAATCTTTCTTCGATACCATTAAAATGGTTCATATTTATGAGGTAAAATATATTTACTTAATTGGTGCACATTCAACTAAATGAAATAGTTCTGAATAAAATGGTTTTCCACATAAAATATAACATAAGAATATTAAAGTAACTCTTTCAACTTAATTTTACTGCTTTCATATACTTCCTTAGCCATTTGCCCATTTTCTATTTTAATCTTTGACTGTGGTTTAAATATTAAGCATTAATTTTTATTAGCTAGACAATCATCACAAGAAAATTTTATAACTTCTGGGTTAAAGTTGAAACATTCTTAAACAGCACGTACTACTGAAGTAGTCAAAGAAATCATGACATACAGTCAAAGAAGATACATACATATATACATACATATATCTGTTAGGATATACTAAGAAAATCATAAACTCAATCACATTACAGTGGTGGCCACGAATTTAAGACACGACATTTCACTTATATATTTCTGATAATTTTTACATCTTATCGAACAAATTTTAGATCCATGTTATTTTTTAAAGATCCTAGTAATGTTATGAAAAAAAATCAACAATAGTTTGTTACCTATATTTAGTTTCCAATTTTTATTTACATATTATACAGATTAATACAAGTTTAAGCCTGGTCATGAATTTAGGACATAGGAAAAATAAAAGTTAATTCACAAAAGTAAAGCTCAGCTTCATAAAACAATATTAGTATTTGGTGGGAAATCCTTTATTTTGAATCACAGCAGCGCATCTCCTGGGTAAACTTTCAACTAAGGCCATACAGCGCTCCTTTGGAATGGCATACCAAGCCTTTTGAATTTCTTCCCATAAATCAGTCAAATTTTTTGGCTTTACTGCTCGTACATGCTCCTCAACATCATTCCACAAGTTCTCAATTGGATTGAGATCCGGGGATTGAGCTGGCCATTTCAGAACTGTGATATTATTTTCCTCTAAGCAACTCTTCACTAGGCGTGAAGTGTGCTTAGGGTCATTATCATGCATAAATTTCCACATTAGAGGCATGTTGTCTTCAGCGAATGGTATCATGATGCTTGTCAGTATGTTTTTGTAAATATGCTGGTCCATTTTATTGATAATCTTCTGAATGGGACCTACACCATGCCAGGAAAATGCTGCCCACACCATGACATTTCCACCACCATGCTTAACCGCTTTAAGGGTGTACTTTGGGTGATGCTCCAGGTTTGGAGGACGCCATACGTACTGTTTTCCATCAGAACCAAAGCGACAAAACTTCGACTCGTCGCTCCAAAGTATATTTTTCCAAAATGTCATCGGCTTATTGAGATTTTCTCTTGAAAACGCTAGTCGGGATTTAATATTTTTTTTTGACACAAGTGGTTTACGTTGTGCAATACACCCACGTAAGTTCTTCTCATTCAGACGTCTTCTTATTGTCCTGGACGATATATTAATACCAAAATCCGATGAAATCTCATTTTTAATTTTACTTGAGCTCTTGAAAGGATCTTTAGCAGCTGATTTATAAATTAAGCTATCCTCCCTGGGTGTAGTTTTTCGGGCTCTAGGGTGCTGTTTGACATTTTTGGTAGTGCCATGTTGCTTGATGTGTTCCAGTGCATTGTAAATCTTGGATCTGGAACATTTTAGTAGCTTGGAAATTTCCATTACTGTTTTTCCATCAGTATTCATTTGTTGGATCAATTTTCGCTCGGCATCCGAACTCCAAGTACCTCTGGCCATTTCTAACTAAATATTTTGATGTATTCTAACATTAAATGGAATAAAACATTCATTACTTACCTTTTAGCTTCAAAAAACACCAAAAAATCACTTAAAAACCAAATATTTCTTATATGTTTTAAATTCGTGACCAGCTTCAAAAGCACTTTTTACGAAAATATAATAAAAACAGCAACAAAATGTATACACAAACAAAACCAAATAACGGTAATTGATCTTAACATTACAGGGTACACTGAAAAATTAACAAAATCTAATTTTATATTGCAGGGTTGTAATAATTATCACAACTTAGTTCGTTACATGTCGTGTCTTAAATTCGTGGCCACCACTGTATATGAGTATCGCTGAAACTAAATATAAATGTGACACGTTAGATGATTTTCATGCGGTGAGTGTAATTGTATGAACCACTTTATTTTTAATGTTGTGTAAAAATGTGTATGTATATGTCTTAAATTATCTACAGTTAGAAAAAATAAACTATTGTCAAATACATATACATTAAAAAGAAATAATAATAAAAATACATATGTATTAAACCCCTGGATAAGATGATTTGAAAAGCAACTCCACTTGCTTTTCAAGTGTATGTTTCATAGCCAACATGTGCAAAACAACAATCGTACTGTTCACTGCCCGAAGCAAAGCAAGTGCGTAGTGTGTATAAGCGGCTGCATCCATGCGGTCAAAGCATTTGTCGTACACAAGTGGTGTGGCAAAAAAAGCAAAGCATACAAGACGTTGATAAATGATTTAAAGCATTTAAGTGGTCTTAAAGCTTTGTTTCTTTTTTTTTTTTTTAATACGTACATAGTTGCTGTGTGTGGCAAAAAAACCTTCACAATATGTGCAAATATTATGTTGTTTATAAATGTTTTTGCATACACACATATATATGTATGTCTACATTTTATTGTTGGTTTTCTTTTTCACAGTGATGATGGCACACACACATACATATGTTGTTCATACAGAAACATGCAAAGAAAACAGAAAAAAAAATTTTTTTTTTTTTCCTATTGAAGCAAACAAGTGGTCAAATGTCTTTTATTATTTTAGCGTCGCACTCTCATGTCTTGTTTGTTCGCTATCATAACACACGCAAGATCTGTTCATAAAGTTGAACCGCACACGCAGTATTTGTATGGTTTTAAGTACCTGCAGAACAGTGCTTATTGCTCCGCATACACACTGATAACAGCACTTGAAAAATAACAAGTGGCTTGCAATGCCTTATAAAACACAGTTGTATATGTATATGTAGAATAAAGTTATATAATATCAAACTGAAGGTATAATAGCGCAATGTTTATAAATATTTTTTTAATTTCGCAGTACTCACTTGGCTTCTTGCTTTGGAGACCAGGTGATTTTATTACATTGAACCAAATTAAGAGCCCAAACACAAACAAGCGGATTATTTTTTTTTATATGAAGATATGGCAACTAAAACAACACAGCGAAATTCGCTGAAAACTAAAATCTATTTTATTTTTTCAACGGATTCTCAAAAGCTCTCATTTTCTCACTCTCCCTCTCTGTCGGTGTTGCCGTTGTTGCAAAATGAATCACATAGGTTTACATTAAATGTATATAAGAAGGAAAGAGATAGAAAGATTAGCTTTATATATTTTATGTATGGAAAGAGAGGAAGAAAAACATTTTTTACACATGTAGATTTGTTGTTGCCATATACAAAAAATATAAAGAAACAAAAACAAAATGTATGTGAAATCCGCTGCTGGACGCCGTCTTCATTTAATTTGCATTTCTCTCTTAGAGCGGAAAACAACATCCGTCTCCGCTTGCTTGTGTTTGTGCTCTAAGATATTCAAAACGCTTTATGTATAATTTTTAGCATTGAAACATTTAATATAACTTCTATATTGACAATTAGTACAATACTTTGATGTCCTTAAGAAATTATGCAATAGGTATTTCTGTGTATATAAATTACATATTATTTTAATAGTTTTAAAGTTAATATTTTTCAATTAACTTTGGCACTTAATTGCGTTTAACTTAAGGTTTTATTATGAAAATCATTAGGTTTTGACTTGTTTAGCACAGCAAAATAAACATTTGTAATAAAAAATAACTTTATATTTGACTTTATGTGTAAAAATTAAACAAAATAACGAAAATAATTTATTTGAAATTTGGTATTTATTTTGGTAGGTAGTTATTATTCTTATTTTATTTTTTCTTGCAACACCAACACTAGTTAAAAGTAAAAACGACAAAAAATCTACTACATACAACAAATATCAATACGATACACATATATAAATATATATATATATATATATATATATATATATATATATATATATATATATATATATATATATATATATATATATATATATATATATATATATATATATATATATATATATATATATATATATATATATATATATGTGTGTTATACATAGTATAAACTGTTAATAGTAATATTTATTTTTTATTCTCTTACCGAAACAACAAAAAATTAAGCAT
Organism: Protophormia terraenovae; assembly: GCA_951394005.1. Classification (NCBI taxonomy): domain Eukaryota; kingdom Metazoa; phylum Arthropoda; class Insecta; order Diptera; family Calliphoridae; genus Protophormia; species Protophormia terraenovae. The sequence continues at coordinate 944,984 of OX596074.1, read as the reverse complement.
AAGTAATAAAAAGCCTAAAATTTTAATATACAACTTCAAGAAAAAGTGTTTATTTATTAAATAGAGAGCAAATTTTATTGTTCTATTTTATTAACATTTTCTTATATGCGTAAATATGTTTGTAACATATTTGTGGTGGTGGTTTATGATTAAGTACTCGCATTTTATTTGTGGCAAATATTATTTCCTGTTCAACTTTACGAGAATTGCGAGTGGCAAACTGAACGAGGTTATATGTAACTGTGATAGTGTTTGTTAATGTGTATAAAAATACATCAATATCAAGCATGTTACATAAAAGATGCGTGTGATTAGAAGTGTTTGGATATTTATGACATGCGAAGGCGTTAAAATTGCTAAATGTGTTATAAATGCACATTTAATTTCTATATTGAAGAAATAAAATATTTACACCCAAGTCACATCTGATTAAGAAGTAGGCAGAAAAAACAGATTGTTAGAAACATTTTATGACCCTTAATAAAATTGCAAAACCAATTTGGTTGGTTCATACTTATGTTTACAACAATACAATAAAAAGTCAATAGTTTATTTTATATAAACAATAACTTAGAAACGGTTAACTTGAAAAAAAATATTTTATAGCACTTAACAATTATTGTTACAAAATCAAGCAAATATTAAGATTATAGAGTAATTAACGATAATGTATGTTGTAAGTGCTTCTTATATATCCAATAATTATAAGATATTGGTTTGTGTTTTTTAAATATGGAAATTCCAGTTTTATTTTCTCATTTCAACCATAAATACTTAGTAATCATCAACTCGTTAGAAACTTTAAGTTTTTGCTTCATAACCAAACTCTTTTGCATAAGTTACAGCAGTCAGATACTTAAACACTCTGCTTAAGAGAAAAAATATTTCTTAATGTCTTTGTCATAATCTGTTGTAACGTTTTTCTTTTTTTTGTCTCTCTTTATACAGTTTTTGTTATTTCTTTCACCATAATACTGATTGATCTCTGGGGAAATTTATATATAGTATTTTGCTGTTTTTATTTTACACTTTCAGTGTTCATTTTTTTTTTCTTGTTTGTCCCTTTTGCATATTTTTTGTTTCACCATTTCTCAACATCACACATTACAGAAGAAAATGAAAAAACACAGAGGAAGACGTAGAGATACAAGTATTAAGTAAAATTGTGTATACGAATAACACTCTAAACACAAACTTATACAAATACAGAAACCCAGTACATAAATTCAACTAACTTACACTCGAATTCACATACACATAAATAAAATTAACTTAATGTCACTTACACTTTAGTGTTTTGTGTCTGCTTAATTTGGTCAGATTATTGAGAATTTCCAATGGGACTTACGATAAGAGACCAACAACTCACACACACATAAAAATATACACATACGTACAACAGCAGTAACTGGCAAACAAATATAAAATATAACAAAAAATGTAATAAAATTAACTTAAGTAAAAAGTCTGCTTTTGCATAAATATTTAAGGTGGGAGTCATAAAATTTGAAAGTTAAAAAATACTCATAATAATAAAAAATCTTTCTAAAATGTTTATAGCACCTTTTGGTATTAACAATAAACAAACTGTTTGCCAAGATCATTAAAATTTTATATTTTTGAATACTATAGGCATCAATAGGCTCAAATTTACTTCTTATACTTTAAACCATATAAATCATCACTTAAAGATGAAATGTATTTCAACAACTATCTGCAAATTATCAACGTTATACTCATCACTCTGTTAGGTAGGTTTCTAATAGTCATGCTCAATATTTGAAATTTACATTACAAATATTATGGCCCATTTGCTAAGTGTAAGGAGAAACCTGTAATTTACAGTCATGATATGACTATTTGTAAACATACATACATATGTAGGTGTATTACTAAACAGTCTGCCTTAGATTCTGATACTATTTGTTTAGTTAAAATTTTGTATTGCACATATTAAGTCCTTTGTGCAATTTAGGTTTCTATTCAGGCATAATTTAATATTAGCCAGTATTCGGTCAAAGTTCTTTATATGTGCCTTTAGTTTACTTAATCAAAAATTTCCTACGAATGTCTATTAAGATCATACTAAATATTATAAAATTAAATTTTATTTGACTGTAAATTGCAAACATAAAAATTATTTAGATATATTAAATTCTAAAAGTTATATATAAATTCAAAGAATACAATTTGTAAAATTTAGCCACAAGTTAGAATAATTATTATTTAAGTTGAGTTTACAAAAGTACCTTGTTAATAAAAAGTTTTAAATATACACCTTATAAAGTAGCAATTTATGAATATTTATTACAAAATATATTTCTTCATTTAAGTTACATATTTACATATCAGTTACACAATACAGTAAATTACATGAGTAGGAATATCTAAATATTTGTATTTGATGCTATTAAAAAGATATTTTATTTAAAAATTTTAGTAGTAAAAATTTAGTAGCCGAAGAGTCATTAGCATAAATAAATAGTATTTAAATCCAAAAATTATTAGATTATCTTAAAAATTTCAGGTCAAAAATATATGTATTCGTTTTTTTTTTTTTTTTAATGAACGGTAGTTTGAAATAAAAACTGAGTAGCAATATATACAATTGTAATAATCATAATTGTAGTTCTGAATTTAATATTATTTTTATTAAAATATTATAAGCTCAAACTTCTTTCCATATGTTAAATAATTACTATATAATTATAATCAAATTAACCCATTAGAGGTCAAATGAAAACCGGCTTTAAGTTTTTTATTTCAGATTTATTTATTAATAAAAACAAGCATAAAAAAGCACAAAATGAAATACATTTTTTTTTTTTTTTTTTTTTTTTTGAAACGAGTTTTAGGCTATTCGCGACACAATATAGATTGATAGATCTGCATAAGTAACAGAAACTACATACAAATTCTTTTTCTGCAGCTCTTATTATTGTTGTTGTGAAACTAAATAACGGTACAACGATTGTTTTTTCTTTAGTTTTGCTTGGATACACGTAAAAATACAACTGTACTCAGTTGAGTACGGTGACTTCTAATGGGTTAAGTTTTCTACAATCATAAAATTCAGTATCGCAACCGATTTGTTCGTCTACTAATTTTCTTCAATGAATACGTATTACAGATATTGGTCATTGCAATCGATAAATTATTAAAAACTAATTTTAGAATAAAAAAAATATTTTCAGTCACCGTAATCAATATTTTAATTCAGGAATATAGACAAATTCAATTTAGATATACAAATATCAGTACTCGCAGCTAATGGAAAGTAAAACATTTTAGTTTTCTTCTGACATATTTAATATTTTTTTTTTAAATAAAATTTATTTCATCAAAATAATTGTGTATATTAATAGTTAGCGAATGAAATGTAAAGAACTTATTAATTAAATAAATATCATAGTTTATTAGCTAACCATTCATATCATTGGGAAAGAAATCAATATAATTTTGTAGAATTAAAACTTAATATCTTTCATTATATTTCGTAGATGGTGATGTTCCAGCAAGACTTAAAAGTGAACATTGTTTTGCAACGTCCCTATGAAGTGTCCTTTCTATACAAATTCTGTAGAACATATTTCAATGCTGTGATTATTGTCATGGAATTTAAGAAAGTCAAACTATTTCAGGAACTCAAGCAAGATAAAAACAATCGTTGAATTACGAAATTGGACTAAAATGCAAAAAAGAATTTTAATTATTTGCTTTACATATCATGTTTTTTATGAACTTACACATGTATACCTATATTTTTAATATTTTTATATTTGTATTTAAATAAAATAAATAAAAAATGACAAATTGTTTTCATTATAATAATTTACAATAGGAAAAAAAGTCTTTCGAACGAATTGTTTCTTGAAACTTCTGTGAACACCATTTAAATTCAGTTATTGTAATCGAATTTAAAGATAGTACTTACAACCGCCCAAATTCAATTGGCTAAAAATTCGGTTGCACCAACGAATCGGTTTTCTCTGTATATATACAGTAAGAGACGAAAATTTTTAATTATATTCTTCTACCAAGAACTTCTACATTCTAATTTTAGTGGGGAAATAGATTTTTTACTCTAAATTGTGCAATATATTAAGCACTTGAGCTATTAGTCTTATTTTCTAAGCAAAAACTCGAATGAAAAATAATCACGATTTGTTTTTGTTTTATTTTAAAATTCATAAACGTTACGGTCCCTGATTCAGATATTATTAAAACACTATTGTTAAACCCACAACTGTAAAAATAAATAAATATAAATAAGTTTACTTTACTCTAAAACTTTAACACTAACAAGAAATTAAAGTGTTAGTACTTGGACTGCTCCTAACACTACTACAGCTAAAAACATACACAAATCTAAATTCTATTCGTTGTTATTTAAACAAACATCAAGGTGTGCAATTAGCCAGGTTTATTAATTGTGCTACAATAATAAATAAACTCATCTCAAACTATGCAAGCAGCCAGCAAAGCAAGTAAGTTTTGTAAAAGTATATGTAAGAGAACACGCAAAATAACATACAATTTCTTAACTCTTATTCCCATTCTTTTACAATCGTTCAGAATCCTCCTGCCATTCCATTTAAAAATCTTAATTAAGCTGTGATTCTGTAATTTTGTTCTTTGGTGTTAGTGATGTTATTTTATATTTGAATTTGTTGTTTTTATTTTAGCTGTTACTGTGTAAGTTTATATATGTATAAGAAAGTAATGTTGTTGTACTCATTACAAATGTTCATTCAACAAAAAATAATTAGCATAATATTTAACAATAACAAGCAAACACACACTTACTTTAACAAACAAACAAAATACACAATTACACTAACACGAACACACCTTTAATTCAACATAAATTTTAAGTTTCAGCTGTAGAAGTGTAAATGTATTAGTTGTTGCTTGACGTCGTAATATGATTGTGCGAAAGCATTTACTTACTTTTGAAAATGCTGAGCAAAATATGTAAAGAGGAAGTAAGTAAAAGTACAGGTATGTATAGTATTTTTAGCTGAGGCTTACAATTAGCTAATTTGTATTCTACAAACAACCATCATAACGCAACATCACAATCATCTTTGATAAAATAAATTTTTTATTAGAAATGCGAACACAAAAAAATCAAAACAAATAAATACTAATAAATGATGTTAAATTATGCACTGATTGCATAAATTAAGAACAATAATCAAAAAAAAAAAAAAAAAAAACAAACACAGAAATGTTGATTTATAATTTCAATAAATTTTTGTTATTAGATTTAATTTATGTAAAAAAATACACAACCGCAATATTAATTAATTATAACTGAGATGCTAAAAAGGTGCAAAATAATAAATACGAATAAAACAAATATATTTTGAATGTGTTTAGAATATTTAATTAATACAAATGCTAATAAAATAACACAAATATTTAGTAAAATGAAGTGTGTCATAGTCGTTTTGATATTCAGCAATTTAAAGAATTTGTTTGCTTTTAAATCAAATTCTAATATATTTTTTATTATAAATGAAGTAAATTTTTATAATTCCATTAAAACGTATAAGTAAAGTGTAAAGACCTAATTTTATATTAATAATACGCCCACAACATTACATTCACTAAAAATATAAACAATGATAAATACATAATATAAACCACTTTCACTACGCATTTTTACTAAATTAAATAATTGGAAAGTTTTTAAATGCAAAAGCTTAGTTCATGCTTCCAACTTCGACAAGAAGCCAAAACTTTTAGATTCTAAGAGCAATAGCCTTTTTATATTAAAAATTATACTATAATAAAAAATAAGTAAATAATACATTTTTGTACTTACAGCTTTATAGCAGCATATTTATTTACTTAGGTGACTTTTTGAAGTCATTGTTCTTATTATCGCTCCCATTACGGTTTCCTTCCCCTACAACTTTAACGACTGCCAAAAAGGAAGTTTAAGAAAATTTACATTTCTCCAACAAGTATTTAACATGTCCTTTTACTATGCCAGCCTTTACCAAGGGAAAGGAAAATAATATTTAACAAACTTCACTGCAAAAAAAAAGAACAAAATAAAGAGAGGGATACAAAAAAAAACAGATATAACGACAAAAACGAAATGGTTTAAAAGCAACTTCAAACTATGACATGGAGTGCGCGTATTTGATGACCCTTTACTTAACACTTATCTAGACAAGACAGTGTGAATACATTTTCCTATTTGCTACAATTGTTGCAAGAGCTAAAAGAAGAATGAAAGGAAAAAAAAGAAATGTTTTACTAGTAAAGTTGTGTCATTTGAATGTATGCGTGCGTTTGAGTGTGATTGTTGGAAAACAGTAGCAATTGTTTGTTGGCAAAAACAGTTATGCAAAAATTACTATTTCAATTTTGTTAAACTCTTAAGTTAAGTTTATAACCTAGTAAAGCGGTTTTGAAATAAGATGCTGCCTTTTATTTGGTAAGCTTCCGTCTTTTCTATTTATTTTTTTATTATTATTTTTTGGTGGAAAAAGGCCACAAAAGTTTAGAGTTATAATATGTATTTTTTTTTTACTTCTTTTATGCTACTTGAATGTCTATAAATTTTTAACTAAGGCTGAATTTAGATCTTTTTTCTTATTATCACTACGACTAGGTTTGTGAGAATGCATGTATGTACTCGTATTGCAATATTTTTTTTTTTTTCTTTTGTATAAGTTCAAGTATAAAATGTGTTGCAAATGGTTTTTAAGTGTTTTTGACAACAATTTCAAGTATGGATGTGGCTGTTCGTATTTCGCGAAGTTTTTTTAGAATAACAATTTTGTTGTTGTCCCACTATAATCTGCTGTAACTTGAAATCTGGAAACTGTAAACTGTTATGGTCATTAGTATTTGTTCTTTTTTTCTCTAACATAGTTTTTTGTTTGGTTCAAACTCTAAAAATAGTTGTGTTGTCTAAAGAGGTTTCACAAAAACAATTGTAAAATTATTAAAACAAAAATCCTTAGAGTGTTTTTGATGTAGTTTATACAGCAATTAAAAGTTTTTTTTTTAACCCATTTCAACGAAAAACAAATTATAAAAAAAATGTTTTGAAATTCTTATCTTTTATACTCTTTTTCAAATTAAGTTTATATAAAATTTTATATATCTACCTCATGTTGGTTATTTAAAAATCCATAATACTTTTCACCACATGCGGTTCAATTATTGCCATATATTCGCACTGTTTTATTCTATAAACTTCTTTTTTGTTTTGCCCACAAAGTAGCATGAATATGTGTTGAAACATTTTAATAGAATAAACTACTACTACACATGAAATTGTTATTATGACTGTGGTAGATTTCCGTTTTCCAACATTTTTATGATTATTATTGTATTTATGATATAAATGCATACTGTGCGGGTACAAGTGAATTTGTTTGTATATGTCTAGTCAATAGCTTTAAAGTGTGGTAATAGAAAGTAGCTTTTGCAAAGTGCACGTTTATGGTACCATTACTATTTATAGAAGTACGAAGTAAGATCTTTAAACAGTAATATTGATTTTTTATTTAAAGATCTTATTCAGATATGTTGCTAAAAACGTTAAATTACATTGAAATTTAGTTGAGGAACTAAAAATTCTTTATAAATATTTATTTTTACAAACATTTTATTAAAATTAATTATGTAGGTACAATATACTGATGATCTAAAAAAGTTATTCATATACATATGTAAAAACGTCATCCACTCAATTGTATTGAAATCATTAACTAAAACTGATATCGCATTGGCATCGAGTGGACCTCACTTCAGTGTCGAATTGTTAAATATCATAAATTGTAAAGAAACGGTATTTAGAAAGATGACATTGTAAATTATTAATGTAACCGAAACCGTTTTGAATCGATATTCTTCCCTCAGTGTAAGTATTCTCATTATCAATTCCGATAAGAACTGTTATGTTTTTACAACTACAACAACAGTGTTGTATTTCCTACTTACCTGATTGACAGCTATATTGTTTAACTAAAATTGAATCTAATATTTTGAGAGAATTTTTCTGTTCCACTTTACTTAGTTTTTTTTTTTTTAAATAATCAGTTAAACCAAGTAATAAACATTTTTAAGAATTAGTTAAGCTTGTGTGTTGATTCAACTTTTATTAATGAAGAAATAATAATAGGTACTACATATTATTTTAGAATCAAATTTAAGAATACTCTTCTTAGGCATTTCCTGTTAACATTGGAATTTGCACCTCCTATTTAAAAATGTACTCATGCCACCATCAAGGATGCAATAAAATTTATTAGCATAAGATTGTTACATCTTAGACAACTATTTGATATGTATTTGCATGCACGAATGTTAATGTGTTATTAAGAGCAGTTGCAATACAAGGTGAACTAAGACATGTCAACATAAATTCTAGTTATTATTTAGTAACAGTAGCAAGCAATAGATGCCGTCATGTTATATATGTGAATAGATTAAATAAATAAATTCCTAAAGGGAATTTTATATCACTCTTTATGAAGAATAAGTGCAGTATGCAAATATTTATATTAAATGTAAAAAAGCAAACCTAAAAAGAAATATACAAATTTTAATTTATATTTTAACAACACATATACTATTTTAGTTGTATGCATACATATACATTAGGGTGGCCCTTATTACAAAAAGTGTTCAGATTTTGGTTCTCACCCCCTGCAAATGTTCGGATAGTCGAAAAAGTAAGACATGCCATGTTTTGAACTGATTGAACAAAATTTAGAGGTGGCTCAAAGCGATAAAAATCTTAAAAATTATGAATTTAAAAAAAAAATGTTCCTTTCATGGATCATAAAAATTAAACGCAAATTTTTGAATTTTAAACGCAATTTTCTGGGTTTATATATTGTTAAATTCTTCACAATATGATCTTTCTGAAATTCCTAAGATCAAGAAGGTTGGATAACTAATAACCAGGGCAAGTTTTTATATGCACAAAAAAAAATTGAAATATGCGCTTGAAAAAGCCCGAAATAATGGTATAATATGCACAGAAATATGCAAAAATAGCATGAATATGTACGTAAAAACCGATGAATTTATGCATTCTTATATATTAATGTGTAGAAAATATGCACAAATATGCATTTTTTATCTTTCAATATCTAATAGATTTCGATGTTTATAAAAATATAACTATTTTAATTATAAGTGTCATACTTGACGCTTCCGAATTTTTTATTCTTTACAATATTTATCATGTACTACAAAATGCTCACCAAAAAAATTTTGGAAATCATTTGATTGAACTCCAAAAAATCACAAAAAAGTGTATTTTTGTTAAGAAAACTAACTTTTGTATCCATTATATGCAAATTTATGCAAAGATTTAAAATATAAGCATTTTTTGTGAAATTCTTTTGAAATATGCAAATGCTTACTTTCCAAGCGAAAAGCTTGAAAAACTTGCCCTGCTAATAACATAATAGTTATTAAAATAAAATTACCGTAAAATCCGTGATTTTTGGGCAAATAGACCCCGAAAAATAAAATTTCAACCAGTATTTGAAGGAGAGAAACGAAACTTGGCATGTAGTTTCCTATTGACGTTTTATATATCATGTAAATAATTTTATTATCCAAAATTTTTTTAATAGCACAAAATACGTAGGTGAGATATATGCAAAACAAGAGATTTTTGTGAATTTTGATCGTGAATATCTTAGGCAGATCACAAGTGCTTACCAACAAATTTTGTTATGATGTAATATACCAAGACAAAACTATATGCCAAGTTTTGGATGAAATCTTATTTTACTGGGGTGTATTTGGTCGAAAATTACGCGTTTTACGTAAATTGATTTTAACAACTATGATATTATTAGTAGTTAAATTTTCTTCATTTTGGTCATTTTAGAAAGGTAATAAACTGAAAAGTTCAAAAAGATGAAACCGAGGAAAATTTAAGTTCTAATGAATAATTTATGGCTGGACAGAATAAAAAAACTAAAATTTTTAATATTTCAATCGCTTTGAGCCACCTCTAAATTTGTTCCAATCAATTTAAAACTTTGTATAATATGGTTTTTGGGGTATTCGAACATATCTAGGGAGAAAAGCTGAAAATTTAAATACCTTATATCTTCAATACAAAAAAGGGCCACCCTAATATACATACGAGTACATATGTAACTACATTTATCATTATTGCTACCTACAATATTTATTCATACCTTACTCATATTTTATTATATTTTCAATTACTTTTATGCACTTTTTTGTAAATATATTATTTATCTTATATCTTTTTATCTTAACTTTTTTCTTCTCAGGACCTTGTGCTTGTGTATTTGGGTTAGTATGAAAAAAAAAATAAATAAATAAAATAAAAAGACTTACTGTAATGTGTATAATGCACATATACGAGATACACTCTTGGGATATTATATTTTGCGTTTTGTTATTATTTTTATACACAAAAATAATAATAAAAAACAGAAATTCATATTAAAAAGTGCTGCAAAGGTTGTTTGTAATTAACATATGCTCACAACCATATTCATGTAATTAAAATTACATACAAACATATATTTTACACACTTCTATATATACTTTATATGTATTCTCATTTCAGTATATTTTTTTAACTTACCTTCATAGTATTTAAAATATTCTCTACAATTTTCTTTTTATTCGCACAAATCCCATCTTAATAAAATACTGTTACTTAAAGTAATACTCGCATATGTAGTAGTTAATGTTCAGCAGGTATTTATGTTCATAGTATCATTATTGTTCAGATTTAGAATTTAGACCAGGGTATGTATACTTTATACATGTAGGCTTTTGTGTACATCCTTTGCCAAATTTTCGCTAGTATTGATCACTACTATTCACAATGATTATTACTATTGATATTGATTAATACTTATATAATTATTAGAATTTATTACGAAATGTTTAAAAATTTTCAGGTTTACAGAAATTTTTAATTAAATACATACAAGAATGCATGTTTATCAAATTATTTCTCGTTTATTTGCTTGACATATATAATCCACCATAAACACGATATTTATGCCCATTTAATAACTTTGTTTAGCCATTTATTTTTTTGTAATTTATAACAATGAAATGAAACCTTTTGAGAACGAATTACTTATATGAGACTTTTAAAAACAGGAAAATTTCAAGAATTTTTTTTTTTTCCTGACACACTTCGATTTGTGATTTTATTAACTGCTATTTATGCATACAAAATCTGTTCGCGTTAATCGTTTTTAACAAAAAAAATCTTCAATATTAGAGCTTTGGTTTTCAAATCAAAACAACGCGATTTTAAAGAACTTCTAAGGTACTACCAGCACAAGTCAAAATTATTACAGAATCCACAATATTTATCGACATATACTGAAAAAAAAAAATAATAATAATAATAATAATTTTTTGCACAATTTCGTAAAAACAATATTGGTTTAAAATTTTGCAAAATTATGAGTAATAAAAGATATATCTAGAGATCGTTTGCTGAAAAAATAAGTGAATATCGGTCTTATTTTGGAATATGTAGTCGTTTAAACATTATTATTCATAATAATATGCCTAAAAAAAAGCGCGTTTTTAATTTTTTTAGAAGTGAATTTTAGCAAATTTTTTACTTGTTTCTTATTTGATGATAAATTTTACATCGAAAATTGATTTTATTATTTCAAAAATTGAAATATAATGCGAAATATGTGGGTCTGATTTTAAAGGTTAAGAGCATTTTTTTGGTCCATACAATTATAAGTTTTTAAATATTTTAACGCCATCTAAATTTTTGTATTAAGCAAATAAAATGCATTCATTTTCATTTAATTCATTTAAATTCACTGAATGCTGCAAAATTTCTATTAAAAAAATCTGTAGAAATTCAAAAACCGCAAATTTTTGGTTTCATTTTTTTTTTATCACCGAATAACTTTTGAACGGATAGTAAACCGAATACTTATTATACAACAAATGAATTTCATAAGTTTTGTCTTTCGACTGGTAAATGGTTTAAATGAAAAAGTTGAAAATTATAAGTGAAAAATTAAATTGAATCGAAAAATCCTCGAAATTTTCAACTCAGTTTTTTTACATTTATTAGTTTTAAATCCTTGTATTTCCGTGAGATTCAAAATTTAAGATTTTTTAGTTATTTTGTAAGATCTGCAAAAAGCCATCAACACTTCTCCTAATTTTAAAACAAACTTTGGCAATACAAGACACTTAAAGTAGGTTTCAAACAATTTCGTAATTTTTTTTAATTCCTCATATATATGATTTAAATTCCAATAGTCAGATAATTATACAGACATATAAATACTAAACTTTATAGGTACCATGACTACATAGATATATATGTTTAAACTAATTTATAGTTTACACTCTATACTTTCATAAAAATACACATACATACCATGTAAGTAAGTAGTACTTAGTTGCAGTTTTATAATAATGCGACAACTGTCATTTTAAATTATTAACTCTGAAATAAAAATCTACAATATGTTGACAGTTTATTTAATTAGTTTAATAACACACCATCAACAGCAGTAGTACAGCAGCATCATCATACTTCATATAAAAATATAGAACGTAATATTACATTAATTTTTTCAGTTTTCTTTATGGTTATTGTTGTAGCTGATGTTGTCTCTAACTATATTTTTTTTTTTTTTTAATTTTATTTCTTTTTAATAATAATGCACCAGAAATTCCATAGCTAATAATGTACAAAATACTGTATAATGACAAAATAAAGAGAACGTATAAATAAAGTAGTAAAAGAGAAAACGTTATAAGTATATTTCTAATTATATATGAATTTTTAAATCATAAAAGGGAAGAGAAAATTTTTAATAATAAAACACTTCACATTAATTTTAAGTGGACATACATTTTCAATTTGTTATAAAATGAAATATTGAGATTTTAATAACATATAGCACTAAATATGACAATTATTTGATCATTAAATTGTCGCTTTTGGTGTTGCTTTTTAAAAGTACATGTCATTTTTATACCCTTCACCACAGGTGTAAAGGGTATATATATATATATATATATATATATATATATATATATATATATATATATATATATATATATATATATATATATATATATATATATATATATATATATATATATATATAGATATATGTTTGTCATTCCGTTTGTAATTTCCACAGAGGAGAAAAGTTTATATTTTCTGGATCCTTGTAAGAAATAATGACGATAGCACCAAGTCCGTCTGTATATCGGTTGAAATGGCGTTTAAAAAGCAAGCCGGTAACTGCCATATATAACCGGTTTTTTGCAAAGAAGGTTAGGAAATTTTTTTCTGAATTTTTGTGCTAAATAAATCGGTTCAATAACAACTGAGATATCGGGCAAAATGCAATTTTGATTTTTTGAATATAAAAACTAAAACTAAATAGATACAAAAAAATTTATTGAAACGTAATTTTAAGAAAAAAAAAATCTGTTAAAAAAAATCTATATATAATTCTCCTGCGCTCATGTTAAACTTTAAGCACTTTTCGGTAGAAGAGACTAAGCATTTTTCGGTTACGTATGGGTAATATTAAATATATTAATAATATGTATACATAATTACAATATTTTAATAGCATTTCATTTTATTCCTTTGTCTGAGTACATAATTATAAAATGTTCTTATTTCTTGTTTGTGAGTGACATTAAGAGATGTACTCCATTATTGTCCACCTTCCTTAACTATTTTTCTAAAAGCAAAACTGAAAATATTTTCAACGGATATCCTGTTACTATTGCACATTTTTCTTAATACTCCTCTTGAGGAAATTTTGAAAAAAAAAAAAAAAAATGTTGAATACAAGAATAAATGAGGTGTCGCTGAACAAACATATCCTGGCAACATTTCTTATTGGTAAATGTACAAAGAAGAAACTAAATTAAACGTCTCCATTTAAAAGTGAAGTTATTTCTTGTATTCATTCTTCTTTTGACTTGCCAACGGAAGTAAACTTTAGCACAATGTAAAAGATTTAAAATTTTTTTATTTTATTTTTTTTTTTTCTCGTTTTGTAAAACGTTAGTAAAAAAGCAAGAATTTTTGTTAAAAAAATCAAAATGGCTGTAAAAAATACTATGAAAATTTAATGCTTTTTTATGTATGGAGTCCCTAAAGTTAATCTGTTCATTGAGTTGGAATCATAGACATTATATATTACACACATTCACACATTTGTATCAACTTACTCAGGTAGCATATAAACAAGCATGTAAAGTGTACATTTAAACTATTTTAGATGCATTTTAACTTCATATGTAACAAATGCACACTAATATACAGTCGCTCTAGGACTCCCTGCTACATACCTTCAAGTTTGATGACATTTTCATTCAAAGCAACATAAATTTTACAAATGATTGACTCAGCAAACTAACCATGTGATAGACGATGCATTTTACTGGGCTTAGATCATTTAACATTTGCCATTTTATACACACATACCATTACTAACATATACATATAAAATATTTACATAGGCATATAACGCCTTACTGATAGACACACTAACGAACATTTGAACATACATTGTAATTGTACTAGCGTATGAGTAAATTTGTACAATTTACTAAAAAAGAAAAGGGTTACAACACAAAGTTTACAGGCCGAGCACAACAGTCAATTGTAGGTTAAAATTATTTACTAAAATCGAACAAAAACATTTTGTGACCTGGGGCCTTTAAATTTAATGATCTATTAAATCAATACATTAACCAGTTTTAAATTACAATATATGAAATTGTTGTTCTAGTTTTTCTTTAGCGATTTGTTTTAAATTAAAACTGTTATTTATTTATAAAACTGTTTAATTTTATTAATAAATAATTTAATTGTTTTTATTTAACTTTTTAAAGTTACTCACTAAAATGTAGTAGATTCGGTTTTATCAAAAGGCCTGTAAATTTTTAAATTCTAGTTTTTGTAATAAAAAAAAGAAAAACAATTGCATATTTTTATTAGTTATAACTATTTTGTAATTTTTCTTCTACGACTATATATATCTCCAATTTGCATTACTTTTCAATTCTTAATATAAATATATATATATAAAATTTTCTTAATTTAATTTTGAAATTATTGCTACAGCCTCAAAGTTGCAATGTTGAAACTTTTTTATAAAAAAAATATTCATTTGTTTCGTGTATTTTTATATTGTAATTCTTTGTATTTTTCTTATTATTGCTACTAGTATTTTTTTAATATTATTTTTTGTTATAAAACAAAATTAAATTTTTATTATTATTTGATAACTTTACCACCAATTTCTTTTTTCCGTTCGCCTTTTGCATAATGCATACAAACGCAACAAAAAAGGAAAAGCGACAAAAGCAACAACCACAGAAAACAATGTAAAAAATAAATAAAACGAGCGCAATAATGTTTCACAAGCTACTTTTGCCAAAGCTAGTTGTACAATTGCATTTTATACTCATCTGCATACATACTTTATTGGCCAGAGTTTTGAAATAATGATTTGACTAAAATATGTCTCTAATAATACCTCTTGAATAAATACTAAGCTGACAAATAGTTAAACGTTAATATTTTCACTGGCAACTCTTTTTTAGTACTAATTTTTAATTTTTCTATTACAACACTGTGTTAAAATTTTTGCTTTTGAGCTTCAAAGAAATATTTTTATGAATAACATTTTTACTTTTCTGTATTCAAACTAAAACATGTATATTTTTTTCTATTGCTACATTTTTAATTTTTTTTTTCATATTATACTGCAACACGAAAGATGAATAAGAAAGAAAGAAGAAGAGTAGGCAGTCAGTGTGGCATGACATTCAATTACATAATTTTTTTTTTTTTTTTTTCTTTTTTTATTTTACACAATTTTATGCCAACAAATTTTATGCTTATATACAATAACAACTACAAAAACACAACGAAGTGTTGCAAAGTGTACGTGTGCATGGAAGCATGTATGTATGTGTGCATGTTTATTTGTATAGAATAGTAAATAAATTGTATTTACTTTATGAAATTATAATATTATAAAAAAAAAATAAAGAGAAAAATGAAAAACACACAGCATTGAAATTTAATTTTCTTATTTAACAGCAATAGAAAATAGAAGGAAAAAAAGAAATAAACACACCCCCATACTTACAAATGGGCAGACAGAATATGCAGGATTTATTTATGTAATATAATTATATCAAGGAAAACACAACCCAGTTATAAAATAAAAAATCAAAGAAACCGTAATAGGAAACCAGATATAAATTGATAAGAATTGAAAAGATAAAATCATTTTATTATTAAATTGCATTTTACCATAACTAACTGTTAAATGAAATTAAAACAAGTTAAAAGAATTACAAAAGCTTAAAAAATCAATTATCAATATTTTATGGTTTATGTTTTTAATAATAAAACAAATCTAATTAAATTACGAGAGCACTAGTAGACTGGTCGGTTATATGCTGGTTTATTAAAATGAGGATTACATTTACCTGTTAGAAACGTTTGTCTATTTTACTATAGCGAAAAACAAGTGATATCAATTTTCAATTTATTTTTAAATAACAAACCGATCATTCTATTCTTTCTTGAACTTCTTTCAAATGTTATATGCTCTATGCAAATTTTTCTAAATTAAATAATACTTTTACTTATGTTTTAACTTTCCATAAAGATCAATATTTTTATTTTTCAACATACAAAATATACACAAACTTTAAAGTGAAGTTAAACAATTTGTCTGCAAAAATCTAACTTTACTTAAGAAGGTAAACAACAAAAGTGAAAAATTCTTACAGCAATATTGACAATGTCATTTAAAAAAGAGCAGAAAATGAAGGAGTTTAAAAAAATAATAATATAACTACTTAGTGATAGCGAGTCAAAAGATTAAATTTTAAATTTTATTAACACAGATAAAATTATTACCTTATATTTTTCAATTAACACCGTTGTTTTATTTTACATCAAAATTTAATTAATATATTCAAGCAAAAATGACATAAAAGAAATTATAAAAATAAAATTCGTGTAAGTAATATTTTAATTCATTCAATTATCTACTTGATTGATAAATACCAAATTCCATAATGTTCGTACAAAATATAACTCAAGGCGATTTTAAAAAAAATCCAGTTTTAACACTGTACAAAATTTTCTGTTATCCCTTTCAAATTAGAAAGACATACATTAATAAGAGATATTTTTTAAAATCCGTTCAGTTTTAAACGGTAAAAATTACTACTAATACATATACAAAACTCCCATATATAGATGTGTTTAAACCTGAAGCAAAAGAGCAACTATATTTATTAAACTCTCCTCTATTTAATTTCTCATGCATATTATACAACCCTCCCAACTAAGAGCTGAAGCAAAAACAAACTAGGTAAGTTGTAATAATAAAATACATTGAATTAGACTTTATTCCACATTTAATTGAGAGAGTTTTAAGAGGGGAGTGTTAAACTACATAGGAAAAGGGTTTGACTACTTGATTTTTGGAAAATGCTTTGTTGTTGTTATATATGGTTATAATATATGGGTTATTTTCAGATTTTTGTTTATAATATTGAAAAACACCAACAATAAAAACTAAAAATATCAAAACGGAAAAAAGCCGTAAAAAATCGCCAAAATGAAAAAAAAAAAAACTGAAATAAAATAAGTGATGAGTTTTATCATGAAATTCAGAGAATTAGTTTTTCATTTTTATATATAACTTTTAAATATTTATATAAGGGTTATTATCTGATTTTCATTGATAATATTGTAAATCACAAATAAATCGACAAAATAAAAAAATAGCAAAACGTAAAAATTACGTAAAAAATCGCCAAATTAAAAAAAAAATACAAAAAAAGTGAAAAAATCTACCATATAAAAAAATCGTCAAAGTGAAAAACATCTCCATAAATAAAAAAAATCGCAAAAATATTATGCCTCTTGAAAAAGTCCCCAAAACAAAAGCAAATCATTACAGTTACTAAAAGTTTTATTCACCTTCTCGGCTTTAAAAGAAAATTTAGGAGAGATAAAAATGGAGCAGAATTCTTTAAATTCACAGATGTTTTTTTATTTTGTGTTTTTAATATATTAATCTGTTTTCTATAATTTTAAAAATAATTTTTATTTACACCTCACTTTTTTATTTCGATACAATAGGTGTAGCGCCCCAAGTATAATCTATTATTATTTGATAACTAAAATAATTTTAAATAGATTATTTTAAAGTAACATATAAAATAAATAGCAAAATATTTTCCAACTTTATAATTTAATTTCTGAACAAAACTACAGTATAATATAATAAAATTTTGTACATATAAATCTGTTCGAGGCCAAAAGAAAAAACATAATTTTTAATAGATTTCTTTTAATGTGAATATATACAAAAGTTTTATTTTCAATTTATCTTAATGTCTGTCATGTCTTTAATTACTTTCAGCGATTACTTAATATTTCTCAACTATTTAAACTCTTTTAATATTTTACAGTTTGTAACAAATATTTATGAAAATGAATAGTAGTATGTTTGTTTATTTATGTATGTGTTATATATGAAACATATGATTGTGTGTAAGTTATACAACACCCATATACACAAAAATATGAGTACGAAAATTAATAACATATAAACTGTTGACATGCCACATAATGACTTTCATTATATGCCAGCCATATATTATACAGGTAATTAATTTTTTTCTTTTTTCACATTATTTTCCACTTTTCTACCGAAACCAACAGCAACAGAAAACAATCAACGAACGATACTCAACATACCAACAAGCAGCTTTTGTTTGAAAAATAAAAATATAACATACAATTAGGGGCAAAAAAATAGTTGTATATATAATATTTATTTGAATTATTTATTAATTCTAAGGTGGCAAAGAAAATTATTTAGTAAAAAGATGAGTTTGATCATAAAAACTTTCAACTAAAAAATATGCGAAAACACCAATTCCTTATAAGCATATTATTCCACATATAGTGCTATTTTTGTTAACCCTTGTGTATGTGTTAAATAAACAAAACTGACATAAACATACAATTATTATTAAAAAATGTAAATAAAATAAATAAAAAATGCATACATGTTCGAGTCCATACAATCATGCAAAAATAAAAGTGAAACTGTAGTTTTTCTCTTATTTTTATTTAATTTATTATAAGTGTTTAAATAGAATGAAGTGTTATTAAGAGTTAATAAAAAAACCATTTTAATTTATGAAATATTTTATTTTAATTAATATCCAACTGTTTTTTAACATATTCTTAAATAAAATTCAATTTTAAATTTAATCAAATATGATATGATATAACGATAGTGTCATATATGTATGTTTGCAAGGAAATTGTTAGCTAACTCAACCCATTTTTCAAAATTGAAAAATTTGTAAGGCGTTTCTTCTAAATTTAATACTTTTCTAATTACTACTCGAAAGATCTTTAATTTATAAATGATTTTTTTATTTATTATTATTATTTTTTATTTATTTTTCAATCATACAATTTTAATCACTGTAAGGCAAAATTAACTTGTGAAAATTTAAATGTCTGAAAATTTGTTTCAATAAGTCTCGAGAAAAAAGTATTTGTAAATTAATTTGACATTAATTACAATATACAACAACAAAATGTTTAAAAATATGCCAATTAAAGGAAAAATACAAAAATATTGAAATTGTTGTTATAGAATAATAAGAAAAATATGTAAAAAATATATAAAACCATACAAAAACATATTAAAAAGAAAAAAAAGCACCATAGAAATAAATAGAACCCTTTTTAAGACTGAAAAATAAAAACAAGCAAAAAAAAGTAAACAAATTGACAACAACGCCATACAATACAGAAAGAGGCAACTACAACCACAACAACATCAAATTCAAGTTAAAACCAATTGTGCACAAAAGCGAAAAATTAAAAAAAGAAAAAATTACACAAATTGAATCCGTTTAATGTAGTTACCCTTTATTTTAATAGGAAATACGAAAAAAAATCTAAAACCGAAATAAGAGAAAAAAATATCTTTAAAGCAAAATAAGGAAAAATAAGCAAATGAGAAAAAAAAATAGAAAAGAAAAAAAATTGAATCAATTAGCAATTTTTTATTACACTTTGTTTTGTCGACTGCCAACGAAACGAAAAACAATAAACATATTTTAATACGATTTAAAGAAGCGAAAACAAACACAAAAAACCACAATAGAAAATAAAATAAAAACAAATTAAAGAAACATATTCAGAGTTGTTTATTTTGTATAATAAAATTTTGTTCCTCCTCTCAATGAAAACAAAGCATAAATTAAAAAGAGAAAAAAGTAAATAACAACTTTAATAAGATACAATAAAAACATTAATACAAGAAAGGTGTATTTATCTTATTTAAATGGCTTAAATTAATTAACAATAAATCTAGCTTAAGATTTTGTACATACATATTTAATTAAGTTTATAATCATAGAAGTTTGTACATTTATATTCATGTACGTAACCTCAGAAAAATGTTGACCAACTCCGTATATAAAGTGACACCATTCAGTGTTCAAATTCTGCAGTTCGGAAGGTGCTTTGTTCGTATATAACGACAGAAAATAGATTATTTATGAGTCTGTTGATTTATTTTTTTACTACTAAAATACTAGTTCGAATTTTACCAAAATGTATAAATGCTGTTAAATATTGATTATTTATGAGTCTGACAATGTTTTAATTAAATCCATTTCGATATTAAATTATTAAATTGTATTATGTTTATTAAATTTGTTAACAAAGAGTTTCATAGGCTGATACCTTAAATTAAAAAAGTAAACGCAACCGAGATGAATTTTGAATCGACTTTTTTTCAGAGTTCAAAGTTGAAAAAAATCGTATCGAAATTTGTGATAGCCATTGGAAATACCTATGTACGTCTTTTATGAAACAAATAATATTTTCTTTAATATGAGCAAGGCCTCATCTACCTCCCCCAACCCTCCTAAAATTATTTAAATTTCTCCAACTATATTATATCTTAAGTAATGATTTGTTTCCATAAAAAAACGGGGGAAATAGAAGGAGTTGTTATTCTAGATTTATGAAATTTGGTACACATTTCTTTCACTTTTTTATGACTTATTGATATTCTTTTATTGGCATGACTATTATGACCCCGCATTTAGGCAGTCACACTTGTATAACTCTAGAACGGTTTGTCCAATTTAAATAAATTAAACTCCAGTAGATAGCGATTCAAATTATCTTTGAGCTATGTTCATATACTTTTTTGTTGACTTTTTTTTAAATTTTTTTAAATCGGGAAAATTTTGATCCATAACTCTAAAATTATTGAGCGAATAAAAAACAATGTTGATATACTTTTCGTTTGCATCTTTCGGTGCATCATATATCAAAATCGTGCAAACAGTTCTTAAATTATAGTCTAAATTGGACAAACCATTCCCGAATTTTATAGTGTGACCGCTGAATAAGGTGATGATATTAGTCATCAGTACGTGATAGTAAAAAAGTGAAAGCTGATTCTTATTTAGCTCGTAAAATTTCATCTAGTCTACCTATTCTTTTTTTTTTTAAGAAGAAAGAAATAAATGCTTTTTGCCCACCATTTTATTTCTACTTAATTGTAACTATACATGGGTATTCACTGTGAATAAATTTTGTTAATCGATTTTGATGATACATGCCTTATTTTACTCGCAGCATTACCAGCTTTATAATAAAGAAAATAAACTTAGACATCTATGTTACTTTTAATTATCAAAAGAAATTTTAGTAAAAAATCTTAAATTTTCCATGAAAAAATGTTTCGGGCACTAATTTCAAAATAACTTCAAAATTATTGAGCACATAAAAAAATTAAGTTTGGGTTATGGAGTCATTCCGTGCCAAAACGGACAGCAATCGGATTTGACATCTCCGATTTCAATGAAATTGACTACAAGCATTTACCATTAGAATTGTTTCCGAAAACATGAAATTTCGGACCCATGTTTCTTTCTGGTCCGGAAATATGACGGTTCAAAAAACGAAAAAATTTAACTTCTAATAACTTCTTAACTATACATGGTAGATCTCTAGTTGTTGCTTCATATAAAAGACAAAGATATATATAAAGTTTTTTACATCAAAAGTTCAAAGGTCAAAGTTGGACATAAAAAAATTCAAACTATTATATCTCAAAAACTGGTAATTTTAAAATTCATAAAAAATTATATATGGTTGATATAACTTTTCTCCATATGGATATAAAATTTCAAGTTTAGTTTAGGAGTTATGGACAAAAATAAAATCCAATTATTAAAAACTGCTAAGCTATAGAAAATAAAATGTTAATATTAGTGTAATTTTAAAAACAAAGATATTACTTTTAAAATGATACATATTGAGTTACTTTGGTTCGAAAGTTCAAAGGTCAAAATAAGACTTACAAAAAATAAACCATTACATCTCCGAAAACAATATCTTTATAATGCTAAAAAAAAAATATATAATATTAATACTTACACTTGTGCAAAATTTCATGTTGGACACTCCTTTAGTTTAGAAGTTATGTAAAAATAAAAACTGAAGTCAATTTTTGTATATAATTTTGTTTTTTTAAATATGTGCTGATATGTAGAACAAAATAATTTCAAAATAATTTTTGTAAATATTTTAAATTTTATGGAAAAAACTGAAATCAGATTCGTGTTTAGCAAATCAAAATCCATCAAGTTCAACTATTCGTCTTTGGGGGAGGATTTTTTTTCGATTTTTGTTAACTTTAATAAGCGCGAATGTTATATTCGGCTCGGCCGAATCTAAATACTCACCATCAAATTTTTCAAATTTTACGTTATATGGGATGTGGGCGGTAAAGTGGGCGGACCACGCCCATTCTTGGTTTCTGAGTTTACATTGGTCCTTGAACTATTTGAACACAATTTCGTTGAAGTTTCACCTTATAAGAGAGGTGGGCAATAAAGTGTACGGTCCACGCCCATTTTTGGTTTCCAAGTTTACGTCGATCATCAAACTATTTACACAAAATTTCGCTGTCGTACATGCTTTTGTTTAAGAAATATCAGCATAAAAGCATAAAATGGACACCCTGTGTTTCTAGTTTTTAGCCCATAATTTTGTTTGTTTATTAACCGATTTTGCCCATTTTCAAATAAACCTTATATGAGATAAATATTTTTGTCTAATTTCGTTGTCCAGTTCTCAGAATCTAAACAGTACCCAGAAAATATATACTTTGTTGGACCTTAAATGATTCCTTCGACATGTTACACATGGAATGACAAAATCAATGTATGGGGGCTATAAAAAATTTAAATAAAAACAAAAAATCACACTTTTTCAATCTTATATTTTTTATTAAGTTGTGCTAATAAACTGTACAAAATTAGATAAACTATAAACATTATTTTTTTGCTGTTTTTATAATTTTTTTTCAAATTTAAGTAATTTTTATTTTTAAAATAAAAAAAAAAAAAATAATAATTGTAAATTGTAACAAAAAATTTTAATTTGATTTTAATTTCAACAGTGTTTTTTGTTCAATAATATTTGCATTTAGTTTATTAAATAATAATAATTATCCTTAAATTTTTTTATATTTATATGAATAATTTTTTAACTTTTCTAAAATTATATATTTCAACACAATTTGAAAAATGTTTTTTTTTTTTTTTTTTCTATATACATATAAATATATAACTTATACTATTATACATAAATATATAATTACATAAAGTATGCAAAAAATAAACACTTAATCATTTCATTAACCCTGTAAAAAAACTTTGTCTTTTAGAATTCCAAAAAAATTAATTTATTTTAAAAATGTTTTTGTTTTTAACTTTATGGTTTATTCATTAGAACTCAATTAAAACTCTGCCTGTTTTTATATTTCGCTTAAAAATCTATGTTACTTACCTTCCTTCTTCATTTTTATTTATTTTATAATTTTTATTTTATCTGGCCGTACAACAAACAATACTTTATAAAATAATGTATATTTTATTTTTTATTTTTTTTTATAAAATTTTGCCAGCAACACTATAGAATACTTTACCTACTTATTTCTTAGTTTTGATTGTTTGTTTATGTGTGCATTTATTTTTTTTTTACAATAAATACTTATTATTGTGGCATGTTTTATGTGGTTGTTGGAGTTGTTGTTAATTTTAATGAATCACAAGAAAAAAATAACAACAGCAGCAGAAACCAAACTTCATTTCTCTTGCATTCATTTAAGTGTTAAAATTTAAATAAAAAAACATAAAAGAAATAACCGCAGATTGTTTTGGTTTTGTTGTTGTTTTTTTATATCAGTGTATATGTAAATTTTTTGCATTTTCTTGTGTTTATATGTATGTGGGTGTGTGTATTTAAACAATTCAATTTTTGTTTTTCACTATAAAAATTTAACACATTTTGTTTGAGAATGGAAGGGAGTTTTGTGTGCATTTTTTAACCAGTTTATTTGTTAAATATTTAACAAAGTTTTTTGCATAACAATTGTAAAACTTAAATTACTTAATTATTCTCTTTCTCTTTCCTTATTCAGCGTTATTTGTTTACACAACCATGTTAATTCCAAGTTTTTTTTTTTTTTTTTTTCGTTTGCCTAAAGTTTTTATTTCTATTTTACTATTGAAAAGGATTTTAATTACATATATTTTTGGTTGGTAATAATTGTTGTTAAAAGAAAGAAAATATTTGTTTTTGAAATAAAATATACTAGCATTTCTTAAAAAATTTGATATATGTATATTAAAAATAGGACCTCGCAAATGAAGCAAGTTTTTTTAATTGCAATACTTTTTTTTATAATAAAAAATTTTCAGGATATACATTGGTTGTTTAATATTGTTTATATAAAATAAGGAGAATACTCAGTATTTTAAAACACATTTTCAATATTATATTACACAGACAAATATTTTACATAACTGAAACGAATTTCTACATAAACTGTATAAATTTTATATATAAATTTGTTCCCAAAACTTTTTCATTATTAGTATAAAATTTTACATACATATAATAAAATTGAACACGCTTTTATTTGATTCGTTTTTCTTTAGCATTTGTGTATATGAAAACTAAATTTTCGTTTCGTTCAATTATATCTAAAAATAAAAGCCAAAATAAATTTTCTTCTTAGTTGAAAATCATAAATAAGTTAAAAAAAAAAAAAAAAAAAAAAAAAAAACATAAAAAAAAATTTTAAATATTTTCATAAATGAAAAAATTATATTATTTTTTTCAAGTCTTCTTGATTATTTAAATTGAAATAGTAATGAATAAAATACATACAATGTATTTTATTCATTTATTTATTTTCATAATTATTATGAACTGAAAACAATGAGAAGTTATGTATACTATTTATGTAAAATTTTTTTCTGTTTACCATGTGTTCGGTACTAGTATTTTTCTAAACAAATACCCAAACTGTTTTAATTAGTAAAAATACACATATTTTAAAACTATTTCCCTGCCAACATTTTCTATCGAAATTTAGTCTAAAACGTTACTACAAGTAGTTCTTAACAATCGAATATGATATCATTTTTTTTCGAAAAATAGTCACCGTTCGGGAAAAAACGTACCTCAGTTTTAATAGTTTTAAGATGACACTTTTTAGTGCTTTTTTGGATTGTCGAATTAGTGTTATTTAGAAGTGTAAAAGAGTACTGTAGGAAAATATCGAAGAATTATAGCTTTTTAATAATAAAAATATATTAAGTGAAAAAAATATAGAAAAATTTATGATAAATATGCAATAACTAAAAACACTACTTATTTCTATAAACATACATAATAATATTTTTTATTTTTTTGAATTCATGTTCACTTCAAAATTCAATACAAAATATTAAAAAATGCTAAAAAAAATGAGTTATTATTTAATTTAATATATTTTTTATCCGTCACTACAAAACATTGAATTGAACACTTCAAAAGTTATACATTTACTGAGCTAATCATATCGTCATCGTTTTCTTTACTTTGTTCTGGAAGGTAAACAGTCACCTAAAACAAGAGTTTTTGATCATAATTCGATGGTAATGTATTTTGTTATTGTAATTTGTGTATTTTCTATATTTGAACATCTAAAAGTAACTAAAAAGACACTTTTTAATAGAAGAATCCAAAAACTCACTCCCAATTGCTGGCAGGGTTACAGGCAATAAATAATTGCCCATGTGTTTATATATATATGCAAAATAACTTTATTGAACTCTTAAAAAGCAAATACTTGAATAGAATGTATTGACACACATATAGAGTATCCAAAAAACCGACTTTTTTTGAAAACCGGTTTTCGGTTTATCCGAAAAATTACATTTTAGAAAAAACCGGTTGTTCGGTTTTGGACTTTTGAAAAAACCGGTTAACCGGTTTTTAGTCATTTAAATTTCTTATGAAGAAAATATTATTTTTCTTTTAAAGAAAAGCAGAAATTTATACCGCTTTATCCGAAAAAATAATAATTTTGGTGTGAATAATTTCAAAATGAAAGTTCTTTATTTGACGTTATAACTTTTGAGAAATTATATGGAGGAAAACAAAGGTTTCTAAATTTTCAGTCTCACCCCCCAGAAATGTTCGAATAGCCCAAAAACTATAAAATACAAAGTTTAAGATTGATTGAAACAAATTAAAAGTTGACTCAGAGATTGAAATATTAAAAAGTTTTTTTTTTTTTTTTTATTCTGATCAACAGTACCTAATTCAGGACTTTTTAAACTTTCCTCATTTTCATAAAATTCCACAGTTTGTTACCTTTCTAAACTATTACACCAATTTTAATTTTAAAATTAATTTTCTATGATCGATGAAAGGAAAAACCTTTTAAAAAGAAATAATTTTCAAGATTTATATCGCTTTGTGCTACATCTAAATTTTTTCAATCAGTTCAAAACTTGGTATGCATATTTCACTCTCTTTCTGAGTAAAATTAAGTAAAAATTTAAATAAAATGGTGTTTTTTAAAAACCGGTTAACCTCCTTTAAAAAACCGGTTTCGAAAAAAACCGAAAATTACAAAAAAAAAAAAACCGAAACCGACGGCGATTTCAAAAAACCGGAAACCTGTTAACCGGTTTTCGGTTTCGGTTTTGGATACTCTACACACATACCAATAGAAAATATACACATGTATTTACATTTTTATAATAAAAACATTTCATTAGATTTCTAGGGAAGAGTTTAAAAATAAAATCATTTACATACACTCACGTAAATATGTATACCAAGTGAATGACATTCAAGTCCTTTGAAAGTTATAAAATCTGCTCATATGAACTCATGCTCATATAAAATAGAGTGTCCCGTTGTAAACAAATTATAGGAAAACATCAAGTATTGAGTAAAATACATACAGAAAAATTATTAAAATAATTTTTAAAATAGATCTTCAGTCTTCTAACAGAGGTTAAAAAACACCCCAGCAGTTTATTTTGTTGCAATTATGCAAAAATAGTCGTGAAGGTGGCAATAGACTTCCTCAAAGAATATTCCCATATTAAAGTGATTAGTCACGTAGCTAATGATGTAACTAGTGATATCTTATTATAGTCAGATTAGTAACTAGTTTGCAACAGCCACTAGAAAATGCTAGAAACGATCTATGTAGTACATTTTGTCCAAAATATAAATTACGAGTTTACGAGAAAGGGATATCCAAAAATTTTTAGAGAAGCAAAATTAGTGCTGAGTTTTATTTTTGGATTTTTTATATTATTTAGGAAGTTATTCTATATTGTTTCTTTAAAAATACAATCAGTGGAGATATAATCAATAGTACTCATTAGTTTTGTAATAAGTTATTACAGATGACTCGCATCCCAAGGCTCGAATCATGTTTATTATGTCATCACCAGTACCTGATATTTGAGATAATATTTTTAGTTAGGGTTTTCACTTTCAAAATATATTTGAATTAAGTTAGGGTTTTTTTCTAAATGATCATAAATCCGTTACTTGCAGAGAGGTGTACTCGTATTAGATTATGGTCTACCAGAGTATGTTAAAAACGCGATTTGAAAAAATTGAGATACGGCTTTTCTATAGTTAGCCAACGTTGTGTTCCTTTTAAAAGTAAAA
Source organism: Protophormia terraenovae (assembly GCA_951394005.1). Classification (NCBI taxonomy): domain Eukaryota; kingdom Metazoa; phylum Arthropoda; class Insecta; order Diptera; family Calliphoridae; genus Protophormia; species Protophormia terraenovae. The sequence goes on along the minus strand of OX596074.1, from coordinate 916,861 downwards.
TATTGCAAAAAAGTAGTAACTATAATTTATAATAAAATAGTTTTAAACATTTATTTAATCAATAAAAGTCATATCGACTAACAAAATTCCATGGAGAAATTTTTAAAAATATTTAATAAATTTTTCGGAACTATTTAGAAAAAAATTTGATTTATTTATTTTTTTTTTTTCTCCAAAAATTTTGTATTTTCAGTACGCAGAGATCTTTTGATTGAGAAACGCAAAAACATGTTTCTTGGGACACTCTGATATGCTATAATAAGTATGTAAGTACATACACACTTTTATTTGTCCATTCATTCAACAAATATCTTGCCATACAATCATTCGTTCATTCATTTATCCATCCAAATGGGTTTATTACCAACAAATCAACTGTTATACAGAAGAACTTACATATATACACAAACACACATGTATTTACTTACATACGTACATATATTCCATGTATATAAAACAAAAAACATGAAACAAACCACTGAAAATTTGTTTCAATAAAAGTTTCAAGTGTAAATTAGTACTAAGTTTGTTTGTGAATTTTAAAAATTTAACTTTTTGATACCCACCCTCTGCCCTCTCTTTTTACATTTTCGGTTTGAAAAAACTCTTAGTTGTGATGTGCGTTTGTTGCGAACAAGTGGTTTGGATATAAAATTTGAACCGAATGAAAAGTTGATGAGTATCATTTTATTACACGAGTTCGTTGATGCAACATAAAAGAAATACAATACGATAAATTTCTAGTAGCTTCTTTAAAAATGTATTTATATTATCAAAATTTAGTTTAAAAGTTTGAAGCAGATCTGGTTTACGTTAAAAAGATAATTGTATGTTTTAATTAAATAATTGCATAAATTTTTACTTAATAGAATTCTTCAAGAGTAAATAAAAAAAAAAACAGAAGATAACAAATGATGTTATACTCGTATCTGGTCGATAACCTACCAAATGTTCTTTTACTACATCTTCGCACAACAGAATTTCTTCAATGCAAATTATTTTGCTTTTCTAGTCCTTGTTATTGTCTTTTTCAATTTAGTATCGTGCAGTATTTTTGGAGGTGTTTTGTTTGTTTTTAGTCATTGTTTTTATTTCTATTCTTCAACCACAATGAAAAGACTCTGTCTAGTGGTTTTTACTCAACAACATCATCAGCCCAAGTGTTCATTTACACTAATCCTTAAATATATACATATTCTTTTGTGATAAAACTAATTTATTTTATTTGTATTACGAAAGTTTTATATATTTTATGTTGGTTGGTTAGTTGGCCGTATTTTTTTCTACTAGTATTTGTGAAAGAGTTTGTATGCGTTTTATGGGTGTATTTTTAGTGCAAAAGTTTAAGTAGTTTATGTATGATAATCTGATTTTTGTTTTTCTTTTTTGCAAAATAAACAAATTATGTGAAACCTAAAAATACAAAACGTTCAAGTGTTTAATTTATTTGCTATGCAGGCACTTTAGAACGGTTGAAAATTATTTAAATTAAAAGATTACGAATAACGTCAAATTTTTAAATCATATTTATTAAATAACTGAAAAAAAAAAAATTGTCTAAAAACTAAGCTAATAAGCAAAATGTGGATTTCTAAAAAAGTTCTAGTTTAAATTTTAAAAAGATTTGTTTTGAGTTTATCAGTCGTATTCGCATAAGTGTTTTCAAATTTTATTGAGATGTTTCAAATATATAATACAATAAAACTATATCTTAGAAAGCAAAAGTATAGACATTAAAAGTAATTTTACTCAGTATCGCTAAAAGAACTTAAAAGTTTTTTATAAAAAATTGTTCAGTTACAACTTTATATAATTTGATAACAAATACTTACCATCAATTAGTTCGTTTCTTTAATACAAATACCACAATTAATTTCTTTTCTTTTGACTATTTAATTATTATATTTATTATAATTTAATGACTTGTGTATATGATTTACAATGTTTTCACAAATTTTAACTTAATTGTAAAAATATGTTAAATGCATTTTAATGAGCGGTTATTTCCTTCCATAACTGTGGAAAGGGTGAAAGGTTAAAAAGATTTAAACAGCTTGTAGCTTATAAATACTTAAACATATGTTTAACTTAAATTGTATAGATATTTACAAAAAACACAACACAAAGTGATAATGGAGGTATACATAAATGATAGCATAACAGCAATATGGGTTCATTCTTGTCATACTTTCGTTGTACTTTAAAATAATTTACATTATTTTATTGTTAAATTAAAATAATATACAATGCATACTTTTAATACCAATTAATTTGTCACTCACTCTTATAATTGTACTCTGGTATAGTGCATATTTATCACCTCTTTATTTTACAAATTCAACAGAATGTGCTGGCTGGCAAGTGAACCTCCTAAAAATATGCTTTAAGATATACATCATTCGTTTTACCTCCATAAATTTACGAGAACATACAACTAGAGTAAATAGTCTTATTATTTATTTCAATTGAAATATATTTTCTTTTATTTCTTAATCTTTTGTAATTAAATTAATACTCATATTGCACAAATATTATTAATAATTAATTCTTTTTATTTTCCTTTTTCTTTCATTTTCATCTCTTATTACTCGTACTTAATTAATTAATTCGTTAATTTATTATAATTTATTAAATGCTTGTAATTTTTGTTTATTTCTTTTTTACTTGTTTTTTGGCTTTATATAGAAGTATTTACGAATATTAAATATACGTTACAATAAAAACAATATAAAAAACACATACATACATACATTCATATACACTTGGAAAAACGACTTACTTATTCAGATAGCTCAGCTTAATTCATTCTATCGTGTGTATCTGTGTGTTTGTGCATGTATTAAATAGTTTTATATTTGTCCTTCCAAAACTACACATACATACAATAAATACAATCACAAACGCATTTATGTGGATGTTAAATAATTTCCGTTCTTTTTTTTTTTTTTTTTTTTGTCACATTTCGATCCCCCACAAACACACTTACTGTAGCTGTAGCTATCGTACGCTTTATTTTATTTACTTATTACACATTTATTTAATAATATTATTTGTAATAATTGTGCAAATTAACTTATCACCGTAATACGTGTCTCATATCGTCTGTATTAATTCCGTTTGTATGTGAATTCGCATTTGTATTCGTAGCAATTATAACATGTCTTTGGCATTTACACGAGTGTGAATTTTGGATTTCATTTTTATATCTTTTACACGGTAATTTTCTTAATGTTTTTGTTGTTTTTATTTTACCACCAACATTATTATGATTATTGTAATCATCATAATCATTATTATTGTAATCAACATCATCATTATCATCTTTGTAATTATTATTGTTAAGGCAATTGATATGGCAATACCGGTGTTCTTGCTGCTGCTGTTGTTGTATTTGTGAAAAGTGGTTCTCCTTTTGTTGCTGTCTATTTTGCAGAGGTTTTGTTTTATGGTTTTGTAAAAAACTCGTTGTATATTGTTGCTGTATTTGATGTTCATTTTGTTGTTTTTGTTGTCGTACAAGTCTCAAAGGATTCAATATATTTTTGTTAAATATTATAAAAAATAAGCTACTTATCGTTGGTAGTATCATATACATAAATCTTGTAATACTATTAAGATTTATTAAAGTCGATTGGGCAGAAGATTGATAATCTGAAATAATTTAAAATAATAATACTAATGAGATTGTAAAATTTAATACTAAAATGAAAAGAATTATGTATTAAACTATTAAGTTAAAATGATTATGAAGTCAAATAAATTTCTTAGTGCAAAATTGTCTCAAAAAAACTAATATTAGTCACTTTTTTACTTACTTTTGTAATGTGTTAAATATAATCCATTTTCATCGTCAAACTCATCATTATGATCGTATGGAAATGTTTCGGGAGATCGGCCCGATGCTAATATTCTTGGCCTATCTTCTTCTATGTATTTTTCTGTTTCAGCATGATAAATACGATGTATTCGAGCAGAACATTTAAGCTGTAATTAAAAAAAAAAAAAGCAAACAAATTATGATTCATTAAAATCAAACTGACTGATATATTAAAATCCTACTTTTAATCTTCCTTTTATAAAATGTTGCAGTGTGACAATAAAATTTATTTCCAAAACCGAAGTTTCCAATTGTTCCTCGACATGCTTTTGTATTTCATATGTCCGTAAATAATTTGGTGGAACCTGAAGAGGAAAATTTTAAAATGTATTTTATAAATTTTAATTTGATTGACAATTTATCCAAAAAAGTATTACTATAATTCTTATTGCAATAACAGTATTTCATTTTTAATTTAAAATTTATAACCAAAATATAGTAAACAATAAAAAAAATCAGCTTAAAATCATTCACATATTTAATAAAATTGTGAGCAAATTATTCAATATTTCTACTTTAAATAATTGGTTCGTTTTTTATCAAACAAACAAAATAAATTCCCTTTCTTTATGTTTTTTTCTTCATTATTTGTTCGTTTAAAGATTTCAATATTGGATTTTATTAACGCATTATATTTGCAAATATTGAGGTCATAAAATATCATTTAGCAAACAGCATACATAATGTCCGGGATATTCGAATTTCTTCAATTATATTGTCCCAGCAGTTTTCGGTGTCAATTTACCCGCTTTTGTACAGTAAAGTTCATTTGTGACTACCAACCTAACTCATTAAAATGTGTACGTTTTTTTCTTTACCCTAACTTCGCATATTTTGTGAGCGATAGTTATGCTATCGCACCTTTTATCATAAAAACGTCAAAAATGTAAATAGTTCATCCATTGGCAGTACAGGTTGGGTTACTTAACTAACGGCAAAAAATACATTGTAGCACATTTGGCTCTGATGCATATTTTTCAGGTACGTGTGTGGTGTCAAATATCAATTTATTGACTCCTTGGTGCTTTGTAAGAAAAAAATTAATAAAGTTTTTTTATGTTATGCCTACTACACGTGGAATACATCCAATAGAAATGGAATACCTCTCAATTATTTTATATAATACAAAACCTAGTCTTGCTAATTAAAATTTTCAATTTATTAAAGAAATCAATTATTCTGCATTTTTGTTTTTTAAATTGACTCTTTCGTACTAGTCACAATATCGCCACTTTTTTGTCCTGGGGTGTCAATAGACTTCCTCCTAGGACATCCCCATGTTAAAGTGACTAGTCACCTAATTGGTAAAGAGACCAATTAAAAAGATTGTCAGTGACTGATTCAATTTCACCAGTAAAAGGATTCCTATGAATTGACTTTTTCTTACTAGTCACTATATCGCCACCTTTTAGTTCTTTGGTGCCAATACAATTCTTGCTAGGACATCTCCATGTTAAAGTTACTAGTCAGGTGGTTAGTAAAGTGACTAGTAAAAATGTTTGTCAGGTGACTGACTCAATGTAACTAGTAAAAGGAACGACTTCCAAAGGGTGACTAAAGTGGAAGCAATAGCCACCTCACGCTTACAAAGGGTCAATAAATCAACATGCTCATTAAAACAACAAATAGTGCAATGTATGTAAGAACACTCTGTGGCTATTTTTACAATCTCAAAAAAAAAACTAATTTAAAGATTGACATTTTCGTACTAGTCACTATATCACCACCTTTTGGTTCTTTGGTGCCAATACACTTTTTCCTAGGACATCACCATATTAAAGTAAATAGTCACCTAATTGGTAAAGTGACCAGTTAAAAAGATTGTCAGGTGACTGACTCAATTTCACCAGTAAAAGGATTACTATGAAGTGACTTTTTCGTACTAATCACAATATCGCCACCTTTTGGTCCTTTGGTGCCAGTACACTTCTTCCTAGGACATCCCCATGTTAAAGTGACTAGTCAAGTGGTTAGTAAAGTTACTAGTGGTGCCCTAATGTAGTCAGTCAAGTAACTGGTTTCGGACAGTCACCATTGACTGCAGGGGACTTTCCAAATGTTCGCGAAGTTGTAATTGTATTGGTATATGTCTATATATGTATGTATGTATGTATGTATGTATGTATGTATGTATGTATGTATGTATGTATGTATGTATGTATGTATGTATGTATGTATTACAACAATATTTTCCTTTTGTTACTTTTACACGTTTTTTTAGCTCTAATATTGAGTATTGAACTCAGAGATTTAAATGAATGAATTTAAAATAAAAAAATTTTAATAAATATCGACACTTATAAAAGTATTACTTTAATTAAATGTATAAACACAACAAGTCCAGTCCGGTAACTTCCATACAAATTAGTAATGAAAAATTCGCAATGCCGCTTGATTTGAAATTAAAATTAATTTAAAATTTTCTCCGGATTTTATGTAATATTTTTAATTTTATATGAATTTCATAAACAAAATTTAAAAATGTTTGAAGTAAAAAATTTTTATTTACCTTTGCCATCTAAGTAGAATCCGGACTTGTTGTGTTTATACATTAAGAATTGAACAATTTTTAAATTTTTCCTTTGAACTATTTAACAATATATTCTAATTGCTATAAATATGTTATTCTTTGTAAGTTCTGCTTAAATGCTACTAAAATAAGCATATGTATTAAGCTATACAAAATATCATGAAGGAAAACGAGTAGCTCTTGATACTTAGCAAAAAAAATACAATAATATTGAATTGGTAGCCATAACGTCTATCATTTAAAATTACTTTTTCGTTAAAACGAATAAAATCAAAAATACAATGCAAAAGTAAGAGGAATAAGGGCAAACAGAAGAGTCAAAATATACGAATACATACAATATATGCATTTCTTATATTTTGTAATGGCCAACCAAAAAAAACTGGTAAAAAAATATCAATAACCATCTATTATGCATTTCAATATTTTGCACAATTTCCATTTTAAGTGCAGCATAAATCAAATCTAAACCAAACTAATGAATTTCTTTTCAATGTTATTTTCTTTTTTCTTCTTTTTTTATTTTTTGTTCCCTCTTTAATATTTTACATACTGTGGCATACACTGAGATGCCATTTACACAGATGTATCCAACATAGGACTGGGGGGGGTCACTGGTTTTAAGTGGTATGTATACATTTGCTTATATTGTTGGTGTTGTTTTTGCTACATTGGCATACCAAGTAACTGTCAAATGCATAAACCGAACTTACAGTGTTCAATAAAAAATAAAAATACCATGGACCCAGAACAGAACTTAAAAAAATAACATTTGCTAAGTTCCATCGTATTTAAAGTAACAAAAAAGAAAAAAAAATACAATCATACACAATAACTTTTCCATAAACATTTATACATACTTCTTTCGTAAATGTACTTTAGTATGTATGATTTGAGAATATTAAACGTTGGCCAACAAAAGAAATTGGATAAAAAATATTGCTAATGAATGCTATTCCACATAACTTTTTTGTGGGATTTTTTTTTTATGTTAAATTCTTTTTATGATCTTATTTTTTCTCCACTATGTTTTAAGTGTTGGAACGTCTGTGTATACACAAGTGGCTCTGAGTAGTTCGATGGCTTCTCACATAAATGTATGAAAATTCAATTTTAATGTCAATATGTCTGTTAAATGTTTTTTTAAATCGATTTTTATTGAATTCTATTTATGGAATGCAGATCATTGTAAATATAGTTCTAAAAAAATACCCACACACTTAATAAATTTCTTTAAATAACTTTTATTTGAATAAGAATAAAATTAAAACATTGCTTTGACGTTAAATCAACAAATAGATAGTATATTGTTATATTTTTACTTTCTAAAAACGTTAGTATGTATATTTCCTTTCTTTTTATTGACATAATATACTAAGGTTACATATTTTATGAGGATTTTCTATTCAATATAATCAACATAACAATTTATTTACTACAAATAAATTTCTTATGATGTTACTATAATACAATATAATAAAATCAAATTTGGCAATAATTTCTAAACTGATGCTTCAATTTCGTAAAAGCGATTTAACTGCTTTAAATATATTATTAACTGTTGTAACACTAGTACACTGTGGGAAATCCTAGAATACATGCTGATCATAAATGTAGGAACTGGAGGGGAGGAGATGGGAGCATCACCGAGGTTTTGCTGGACAGAAACGTTAGTATAGATTATAAGGGTTGGATTTAGATAGGATGGGATAAGACAGAATGGGAACGTAGGTATAAAAGACCGACAGTTTAAACAGAGGACGGAGAGTGGAAGTAGCTTAACACAAAGGGAGTTTGTATTAATGCTAAGCTATTTTAAGTTTTGTAAATATAAAGTTGTGTAAATAAATGTAAATATTAATTTCATGAATTGAAGAGAGTTGTGTATATAATTTAAAATAGAGGATGGTGTGTGACAGAGAGATGTCACAAAACCACAAAGTATTCGCTAAAATGCTTTTAAAATCTACATAAATATATAACATTATACCACCAAAATGATTAAAAGTAACATGGAAAATATATATCATCGGTGTGCTGACGAGGAGTCCTATGTGTAATTTTTTGTATTATCTTATCTTGTATCATTTATAATTGCACGTTCACCCACCGAAGGGTTTCCATATCTCAAAGGGTTTCGAAGTTACAAAAAGTCCTATATGTTTTCTTTAAGAAAATAAAAACTCTTTAGGTTTTTTGGTATAGTAAAAGTTCTATGTGTATACATATAGAACAAAATATGAAAATATTAAACAAAAAATTAAAAGTTTCCTATACAAAAAATCCTATGTGTAAATTTTTTTAATTTATTTTATTTAAAATGTATTACTTTTCACAAAGTTTTTTGTTAATGTATATATCAAAATTTAGTTAATCCATTAGAATGAAAATTTGTATGAAGCTGGAGTATATAACATTAAATAACTTACCATAGACCATTTCGAAAAATTAACCTTTAACGCCAAATAGTAGTAAATTACCCAAAGTTTAATTCATTAAGTCAGGGCCTTCGATGTTCCTATCATAATTACTCTAAATGACATAAGTTTTTAATTTAAGTCCTCAGTAGTCTATATATCGTAAAACTCCCTGAAAAATTATCAAAGTTATTCAAAACGTAAAAACGTATCCTTTTATTCCATTACCTCTTTGCCCGTACGAGAAATTTTTGTTTATTTTGTTTGTTTTCCCCTTTTTTGTTGTATTTTTCTTATTTTTTAATTGTGTTTTGATTTATTTAACTATTTTTTTAAATGTTTAAATGTTTTTTATTGTCACATAAAAACGCAAAAAATTCTAATTTCTACAGAAAATATAAAACGTAACGATACTTCACAGAAAAACAAATCAATTTTTAACTTTTTCATTAATTAAAAAATGACAGCCGACGCAAAATTTTACGATACTTTGAAACTAATTCTAGCTTTAATTTAAATTAATGTGATCAAAAAACAATAAATTTTAAATTCAAGGAAAGTTTGCCAAATTATTTGTAAACAGATTCAGCTCATATTAACTAATATAATGGAAAATATCAAGAATATTATTGCAAATTTTTGTCATATAAATAATAAAAAGTTACAAATTTATGAACAGAAAATGACAAAATTTTCTCACTGTGATGTAGTACACTTTAACAACTTTTGGATTTATGTTTGTATAGAGCTTTAGCGCTCTATAGTGTATCCAAAATTGCTATAACTTAGAATTTAATAAGAGCAACATAGATACAATGAATATCTGTGTGTAATGTGTTTATATTAGTCAGCTCTATTATTTATAAGCGCAATCATTTTTAATCATTTACCTGTATATCATTTATCCACCACGTTAAATTTGCTGCTGGTTTTGAATAATCTGATGAACAATTACCATTTATAACATCACCCAAACGATAGCGTGAATGAATTCCAGTTATAATTGGACGCTGTGTGGGAAGTTCTAATAACGAAACATAAAAATAATAGAAAATATTCGTGATTGCATGATTTTATTTTAATTTATATAATATTGCTTAAAACCTAGTTATATCTACTTACCAATAACATCCATTTCTCCCTTCATTATATATGTGTGAAATGACGGAGCATCTACCGAAACCTCACATGCATAACGACCCGATATTGTTGTAGAAACATTGCGTAGGAAAACATGACTGGCATTTGATTGAGTAGTCTGCAAATGTAAAAAAAAATAATAATAAATTATTTATTTAAAATAAAAATAAATATTTATTTAACAAGTGCATTTTAATTGTTAACACTTTACAGAATATAATTTAATATTTAGTATTCTCCAAACAAAAACGTAAACTCGCAAAAAACCACTTTAATAAATTTTGCATACTTTCAGGAATGAACAAAATATAATTTACTGTTTATATGTACATTAAGTTTAATACTCGCTCTGTACGGATATTTTTCATCAGTAAAAATGAATTTCTGTTTAAATTCTGTTGAAACAAAAGCAATATTTAATATAATTTTATTTATTTTGCTGTTGTTTTTTACAAAACTTCCTCTTTATGGTCATTGTTGCATATTTACTTACACATAATTACGGGCTCAATGTTTTTTCTGTTACTTTTTTTATTCATAAATATGCAAACTCAAATATACTATATGTGTAAAATAATTTAAAAAAATGCTTCAATATCATCATATTGTATGTATATATTTATGTATGTGTGTTTTTTTTTTTTTTTTTTTTTAATTTCATTCATTTTACCAACCATATAACAATTTTAAGTATTTATTTTATGTAAAATATTATCTGAATGCATGTTATTCTGCACGTGCTGTTGGTTTTTCACTTGTATTTTGTTTCAGTTATACAATGAAGTGCAAAATTTTTTTTTTTTTTTTTTTTAATTTTCTAATTTAGTTTAAAAATATTATTAGCTTAACGTTAGCACTGTCTTATTTGCTTAACATTAATAAAAAAATTGTAAATTGGTTTTATAAATTTTGAGAAAATTACATGAAAAGTAGAGGTTTTATAATTCCTTAATGCCAGTATCGCAGACTTTTTTTGCTTTTTATACAAACTGTTTTTATATGTTTTTAAACATTCATGTTCTTTATATCTTTTTTTATTTAAATAAATATATAGTATGAATTTCTGTGTAGATTGTAGTAAATATGTGTGAATAAGGATATTAAATGGAATATTTTTAATGACCATGCATACTTGTATTTCTTTTTAATAAGTTATAATAACTGAAGTTAAAAAAAAAATAATAAAAAATTTTTTTTTTTTTTAATTTAATGAACGAAATGTACTATTTCAGTAGTATTTATATAATATCAATAAAATGATTAAATTTTATGATATTCTAAGGCATAGATCGTGATAAAGAGAGGAAAACTAATTTTATTGTTTCTGTCAAAACTTTAATTTTTATTTTCTTAAAATTTTTGTTGTTTCGAATTATTTTGGATTCTTTTTTTTTTTTAATATATCAAAAGAAACCAAAATTTGCAATTTTTAAAATAATTTTATCACTTTCTATGGAGAATAAAAGACTGAAAAGAAAATCTAACTCCTAAAAATTTCTGTTTATTGGGACAGTCTAACGAATATAATATTTAATGGAAAAAACTTAAAGTCTTTAACCAAAATTATTTTAAAATATTCCACAACACACAAATTATGTATTGCTTAACAAAATCCTTTTCATAAGTTATTGTCATTTTCACTTTACTCGTTTTATTAACAATTGTTATCACATTAAGTCAATGTTTATACATTGGTATCTGTTGATACAAACCCCATCTCTTCTAGACTTAATACCCACTTTAACCATAAAAAATCAATTCGCATAGTGAGTTTTTTCCGGCGGACAGTCGTTTGTTTCTTAGTAACCTTTTAAAGTCAACTAAAGGCAGAATAAAAAGCAACAACAACATTAAAAATCCTGGTCATTTTAAAAATTTTATAAACATTATTTTGGAAGCCCTCTTGTTTATTTTAATGGAGTGTTGTTATCTTTTTTGATGTTATTATTGTTGTTGTTGTTTAATTTTTTATACTTACATCCACGTTTAAACCATTTGTTGAAGCGAATATTTTCCATGCTGGATTCTCCTTTGGTGTATAACGATAAAATTCACGACGTCCTCGATACCATTTAACCGTATACAGTGTGTCATTTTCAATGTCGTAATTACAGATTAAAATCGCATTATCACCACGTTTAACAGCCAACGGTATGGTCACACTGACATTACGTAAGGCCAATATGAAATCTGTAAAGAGAGATAGAAAGAGAGTACGTTACCAAAAGGGAAACAGTGTAAGTTAATGGAGCTTGAGTAGCGGAAATATAAGAACATTTTATTTATTTTTATTTTCGTATTATTATTATTTTTTTTTGTGAGCTTCAACTATAACTTATTACATAAACATTAATGTCAGCATCTGTCGATAATAACACTGACTTCGGTCACTGGCTCCTAAAAGGTGTTTAACTGAGAAAGGATAAAGTACAACAACTATACATTAAGTATGTTTTTCCACACAGTTTATATTTACATACATATATATATGTATGTATACTTCAGAAAAGAGTATTGATTTTTTTTATCTGGCATAGTTTTCGTAACAAAGCTATAAACAACTTTAAAATTTATACATCAAAATTTAAACTAACATAATTTGGATTTTCTGTTTCGGTTAAATTTCCTTGAAAAATATTAAATATTTTTTATCTTAAAACATATGCTATTTCCTTGGTCATGATTTAATATAAAATATGACATAATTAATGCTCTGATATTGATACAAAATTTTGCATAATTAAAATTTCTATATTTGTGTCACAAAAAATTAATAGACATAAAAGTAATATTAAATCCTAATTATAGTATTCAACGAATCGATATAGTTTAACAATTAATTAATAAACATCTTGATACAGCAATTAACAAAAGATTAATTACTCGAATATAGGAGAATTTTAAAAGAAAAAAAAAAACAAATATTCCTAATAATAACTAATATTTTTTCCGCATTTTTTTTCTTTTTCTTTTACTGTTTCTAATTATATCACTTACAACATTCAAATCTTGCAATTTCATTTAGTAATATAACCTACTATTTAAACGTATTTATAACAAATATTTGCTTTTTTCTTATTTTTATTATTATCTATGTATTATATGTAGATAGTTTGGGTGTTATAATAATTATCATAACCCCCAATCTGTTAGAGATGACTATCTTGACCAAAATATTTGACTAAACTTCAATTAAATGTAAACATTTCCCAACGACAAAGCCAATTAGAATAGAAATACGAAATTGTGTCTGGAGAAATTTCTTCAACTATTCACACAGAGAATGAAGAAATAAATTAACGTACAAATGAATGTCTTTATTAATATTATTGGCCAATTAATGCTCATACTAATATGAATATAGCAAAGGCAGTCAACAGGACTTTAGACACAATTTGTATACTACCACTACCATAATTAATTAGATTTATGTTTACTTTCTCTCTATAATTATGATTACTACTATTACTACTTTAGTACTTATGGTCTGGTCTGAAACTGTCCTTTGCACTAAACACCTTTAAATCAAAATAATGTTGACACTAATTTACACATACACATATAAACATATATGTATATGTATGTACACTGTAACACAGAGAGAGTAACTTGTAGAAGCTTATGTTCTAAATATGTTAGATTGTTTGTATTTATTTTGATATTATATTGTTTGATACCGGTTGTACTAGAATTTTTCTGGCTTTGTAAATGTTTAGTGTTTATACGCATGTGTTCATACAAACATATTTATATTTACTATACCCATACATATGTTTTTGTAGCAGTCTAAATCGAATATGCTTTGTTATTAATTATACTATATTATTATTTTTTGTTTATATTCTTATATATCTTAAGCATATTATACATTCGTATACTGTCACGCAAGAGCATCCTTAATAGTATATAAGAATAAATATGCCAATACTACATATTTTCCCTAACTATATTCTAAGTATTCAAGATGGTAAAATGTGGAAAAATATATTCAAGAAAAACAAATGAGACTTACAAATCAAATTAATATTGATAGAAATTACACAATATAATAATGTTATATAATGGAGAAGGATACAAGAAAAGCGAAATTAATTCTCAATATCATGACATTTTGTTAGACATCATTAAAACAAAAAGGAATATGTAATTCATAATTTTCCCAGCAACAAAACAACAGTCGGAAAAAAAGAAACTTTAATCTTTTTTGTTTTTGAAACATTTTTTTTTTTTTGCTGACACTTAACACTCACACGAAGAATCGCAAACAAAAGTGACAAGTTTTTGGTTTTTCTTTTTTATGTCTGTTGTTGCGTAGGTACAACAGGAATGTTTCAAAATATATGAAAAAGTATGAACAAAAAAATAAAATTATTCACACTGAAGTGTGATTTCCTGTGACACAAGTGTCTGACTTATATATTTGCATAACCTCAGGCATGCCACAAAAAATATGTATTAACATTTTTTTTATTGTTGTAATACATACACAAATACATATAAAAATGGAAAAAAATTAAGAATATATTTAAATAAATGTGTATGAAGTAAAATGGTTCACTACAAATTTAAAAAGCCTAAAATGTATTTAACAAACTGGGTGAGAGTAATTATAGGAAATAATATATTTACACCATTAAAATTGCTGAAAAATTGTGGAAATGTTATTATAATTGTAAATTATTTAAATTTAACTTTTTAAACAATTTAACACAATAATTTAATTATACATTATTGAGTAGTTAATAAAATAATATAAATTTAAATATCGTCGGTACGATAAGTCCTACATGTGTCTTGACAAATTTTTCAGAAGTGTGAAAAAGCAATTAGTTTTTTTGTATGAGCGACAGACAAACATACATATTTCGGAATTAATTCAGATATTTAAAAATATTATTTCAATTTAAAATTGGACGCTCAATAAATCTTTTAGGTAGTAAGGAGTGCGTTCGAAAAAATCTTAACATATATAATATTGAATAACTTGGAAACGGTTAAGCTCAGAGTTTTCATTATTTTTTTTATTTAATTGATAATTTATTACAGATCACGGAATAATATAACCTTTATAGTTCAAACCACTACTTATAAACTTAAGTACCATTTTTGGTAACCCTTCCATTAGAGATTTGATAGTTGCTTCAGTCACTTTTTTGGAACAGTGTGCACATCTTCTTTTAAAATCTTCGGTGTTTTGGGACACCTTTTTTTGTGCTCTTCAATTCACTTTGCACAAGAACTCAATATCTCTCCACTGGTCTAAGCTATGGACAATTTTGAAAATTGACCTCTTTTGGTACAAAAACTATGTTATTGTTTTGGTACCACTCCAGAGCTTTCTTACCGTAGTAACATGAGACCCAATCGGGCCAAAAATGTGTGGACACATTGTGCTCTCTTATGAAAAGAAGAAGTCTTTTATGCAAATATTCTTTGATATATATTTTGGTATTTATAGAGCCGAATGTAACAAATGACTTTTCTGTTTTGCCGCAACTGAAAAAAGCTTGTTATACCAGGATTTTTTTTAGGAAATTTTTTCCGATTTTGGGTCCTAAACTTATCTTTGCAATTTGAGTATTTTTGTATGAAATTTGGTTTTAATTTCCGTGTCCTATTCTTGGCTTCTAAATTGTTTGCAGCATTCCTGTTTGTATCTTTTTGGACTTTATATGTTATCAACTATGCATTAGCGTTAAATTTTTGCACCAAATAGTCAAAGCACTGAGCTAACCGGACTGTTTTTCTACCAGATATGTTTGGATCAATATCATGTGGACCTTTTTTTCTTTCCGAACCAGGTTTCCTATCTATGGTCAAATTCTTCTGATACTGTTTAATATTTTTAGAAACAATTTGACGGCAGAAATTTAATTTTGTGACCAATTATTTGTAGCACCTATTTGGATTTTTTTTAAATTTTTAATAATTTGTAGCACGTGCATCTTTTTCGTCACTCATTTTGATCAAAATCACGACAAATCAACATGGTTGTTATTAAAAATAATAACTGAAGTATTTTTCAATGATAACTAGATCAAAAAAAAAATAAAAAATTTTTAATATTGCTTCCGAAAAAAGTTATGAGGCAAAACGTGTGTTAAGATTTTTTGATCGCACTCCTTATAATAATAAAATCGGCTATTAGCATAAATGGATCGGAGCAAGTACATATTTAACATTTTATAACGTTTAAGTCTTCCAATTTTGAGTGAACTGTATTTGTTAAGTATAAAATATTTATGTATATAAACACATATGTAGATACAAATGTATCTGTATATTAGGGTGGACCCATAACAAATTATCCATGTTCAAGTTGTGCATATGGTACTAATATATTTATTGTACTTTTAGGGTAACATGAAAACAACAAAAAAATAAATAAAAAACAAACCCATTCTATAATTCGATCTAGCTAAACAGTGACCCGTGTTCTGTGACTTGTTAAAAGTTTTCGAATCGAAAAAAAAATTCTATTACCTGAAACTGAATGAATTACTAACAGGATGATTGATACAATATTTTAAACAAAACGACTATAAATATTTCGAATTACTATTTTCTTACATATTTGATTACAAAACATGATAATTTTATTGTTGGATACACCCGAAAGGGGCATCCTAATGTAAATAGTTGCATTTAAATTGTATAATATTTATTTATATGTAAATTTGTATGCAACTGTCATAAATTATTGTTGCTGTTGACTTTTTATTGCCCTCAGTTGGATGTTGGTTTTTTGTTGTTTTTATGAAAAAAATGTTTGGTGAATATTTTGTTGCTGTTTTTATTTTTTGTTTATGTTGTAATTGTAAGGGCTGGAGAAGTATATCATTTGTACTAAAGAGGAGGAAAATATGGGTTGTTTTTCATCGCTGACAACAATTACAATTTTATGTAGCATAATTTAAAGTTTTTGCTGAAGCTATTACATCTCCCTTTCTGTATACTTTAATAAGAACACAAGTTAACAGCAAAAATTCGCGACATAAAAAATACAAAAAGGAACTCATTAGTGAAACGACAATACACATATACATACATATTTTTGGAAATCATTACACATTACAACACTCATTAAAAGGCTTAGAAATATTTCAACGTTAATTTTATTTCAAAAATATTTTCATTTTGCTCCACTGTGTATTGTTGTCTTTGGTTTTACAATTGCTTTTTTGTTGACAAAAGAAAAATTTAATATATATTACCAAAGAGCCAAAAACAGACAAATAGCAAATAAAATGTTTTACAATTCACATTCATTTTAACACTTAAATTTTTGTTTCTTTTGTTTTATTTTTCAAAATAAATTTACTGCTCGTTTGTTTCATCATACAACAAATTTTGTTTTATTTATTTTTGTTTTCTATTTACATTTTATGCCATTTTAATGTTTTGTTTTTTGGAAAAAAGTTTTTAGTTTAATTTAATGTTCAGTTTATTTTTATAGTTAAAATTTTTATTTGATATTTGGCGTATTTAAATTATCTGTGATAAAGTGCAAATTGTTGTTAGTTTTTATTGTGAATTTTTATAGACAAACAATAACAAAACCTTAAAAAGAGCCCAACAATAATTTTTTTAGAATATTTTAAGTTACCACGAATTTTGTATACCCTTCAATTTAGCATTTTATAAAATTTTTAATGGCTTCCATGAATTTTTTATTTTTAGTTTTATTTATATAAAATTTTTATTGATAACATAAATAACATAAAGCCATATATTTTGTAAAATTATAGAAATAATGTAGAGTGCAGACTTTATAATATAAACAATTTAATGGAGGAGTGAAAACAATGAATTTTATTTAAACATATTATTTTTTTCATGAATATGTATAGCTTTTCGTACAAATTCACATTTAAAATTTTATTTAATAACTTGCCATTTTGAAATTAAAGAAAATATAAAATTTAAGTACAAAGAAAACTTTATATTTATAATATTTATAACTGCTTAATAGGAAATATAATAAACTAAACTTATTGCATTTTCGAACAGTTTATATTTATAATATTCATTTAATTTATATTTGTAAATAATTTTTAACAATAATTCTATTTGTTTAAATAACAGGCTCTCATCAGAATACACAAATAAGAAAAAGTAAAAAATTAATACAATCATTTCTGAACCACAATTAAGTAAATATGTATTTCGAAATAATAAATGAAAGTAAATAAATTACAAAACGAATACTTGATGAGTTATTATGTACTTAGCATATGCAAATTGATATACATAGATACATAAATGTATATAAATAAAAAAATTATATGAGCACACATATACAATGTACTAAAAAATTAATTATAGATTATTAAGAAAAATTGTATTATTCGTCATATTTGCAAAATACAAAACTAATCGATTTTTACTTATCATTTTCCAATATTTGTATACCCACCTTCCAAAAAGATGGTTCAGTTTGTCATTTCGCGTGCATTTAAGGCAAACAAGTATACTTAAAGGATAAAACTCGGAAACAAAAAATGGACGTGATTTATTCACCTTACAACCTACCTATCACATAAGATCTTGCATTATTAAAAAAACTAGCTTTTTTAAATATTTGTTAATGCTTTTAAAGGGTTAAATTAAATTGTATATGAAAATAACCCAAAGAAAAGAAAACACCAAGTGGTTGTAGAAGAGCAACAATGAATCGTATTACACTGACCTACTTTCGATAGACGATCATCACAAAAACAAAATTTCATAAATTGTAAAAAATGTAAAAGCATCAAATTGGGTCACTCTGCCTCTCTTTCTCACTCATATGATTGAAATACGTTCATAATGAATGTTTAATCAGCTTTTATTTTGTTTATTTTTTACTTTTTGTTATTATTTATATTTAACTTATCATTATCATGTGATACAATACCGCTGTTGTTGTACCATTTTCGGACAATGTTGTTTTTGTTATTGTTTTCATTGATTTAAAAAGCTGCGCGCGCTTTGTTAAACTTTTTACCCAAAAAATGTATAAACAATTTTTGTTGTTTTTAAATGTTTGGTATTTTCTCTTAAATTTTTAAAAGTATTTTGTCTCCTACACTTTTCGTTGAGCGCCTGGTATTTTAGCAAATTTTATAAAAAGTTTAAAAGTTTTTAAATTTTTTCATTAATTTAAACAATTTTTAAACAAATTTTTTAAATACTTTTTCGGTCTTTTAGGCAACTTCCTACATTTTAACAGTGTTGTTAAATTTAGTTTATACGTAAATTTTTTGGCTTTTATAAAAATTCACGGAAATTTTGAACTTATTGTATGAAGAGTTCATGCGTGGACAACAAGTGTATGAAGAGAAAATAAAAATATATAATTTTTTTTTTTTTTTTTGTATTTAAAAAGTGTATGAATGTAGCTGGATTGATATGTGTGAACTCTTGTAGCTACAGCTAATGAAATGTACAAAATCAACTCAAATTAAATGTTTATGATCAGAGTAGCCAAAAATAAGCTAAATAACCGTTAGTCTTAAATTTCAGAAGAATATTTACAATCTTAAGTGCTTTTATTGTATAAACGTGCATGACCAGTTTAAATCATATTTTAATAACCCTGTATTTACTTTGTACATATCAAAAATATCACAATTCTTATTAAAATATTTAATATGACAGAATAACTCAAAGAAGTCTATAATTTCAAACATGTATCAAATTATTTTTCTTTTAATAAATATATACAAAAATATTCCTCTAATTTCTATAAAAACTTAGTGACACATTTTGCAGTCAAACATTTAAATACGTTAATTTATCTACATTAACTCAAAAAAATACATATCACACATACTATTTCAAAAAATTTTAAATATCTTATTTCATACTTACAGTATGTATAAACTTAAAAATGTTTTCTCCATAAACGATATTGTGATAAAAATCAACTTTCTTATAATTTATGTTCTCCCAATAAATTGGATACAAAAGACCATGAGACTTCCTATTAAATGCGGACAATCGAAAGTGTTGTTCCACTTTTGTATACCAATTCACTTAAAAGCACAAACAACACAACATACAACTAGTACATATACAAAATATAAAATTGAACAGTCAAAAAACCATGACCCACTTAAAAGTCAAACACTATACGCACTCCACGCAAACAAAGAGTTCAATGAACTTCGATATACAACGTTTAAATATATTTTACTTGTTGTTTTAAGTTCAGTTTACAACAAAAGAAACAGCAAGATCATGAATTATACTACAATAGGAGTGTAAGAAAGAGAACACTATACAATAATCATTATAAAACAAAATTTTTGTTTGAGACATATTTTAATTTAAACATTTTTTGTTTATAAAGTTGAACGCCCTTTCCATTCATAATTACTTTGTAAAATTTATTCTATTTCTATAAATTTTTAAACATCTTTACAAAAAAATTATATTCTGTGCTTCTGTTACAAAAAAGTTAATGATCGTATTTGTTTAAAAAATATAAACTAAAAATTTGTTTAAAACTTTTTTCATATTTTAATAAAAAAAAACACTATTTGTTTTTAAGTTCATGCCTATACAAAGTAAACAATTAAAGAGCACGCTGTTAGGACAAATTATCGTAGTCAAATGTAGCTGTGTCATACAAGATGTGATTTTTTAATTTATATATATAAAAGGTTTCTTCTTAATTGATCGTAGATTTTAGAAATCCGAATAAAAGAATAATCGTAAATATCACATTTATAAATATGATCTTTAGTATTTTTCATTATTAATGATTATTAAGTTTAATTTATTTTATTGACTATTCGAAATATCGTGCAAAAAGATCTATTATAAAAGCCCAGTATTAAACAATTTTGTAAAATTAGAAATATACTTATTAGGGTATATCCATTTGTATGGATAGGAAATAACATATCGATGTTCCAAGCTCAAGTGAACTTTTTTTCATTTTAAGATGCTTATAGAAATGAACGCATTTACCAAAGTCGTTAAAGTTCTACTCTTATACAAACATTTATATACAAAGGAATGTCTATTTTAAAAAATTCGAACAGGTTTGACTTTTAAATAACAAAAAATCTGATAGAGGATTATATTTACCCAATTCACAACTTCATTATTGTATTATGTTTGTTAAAGTATTATATAAAGAAAAAGAACATACTTTGTGAATAAGTTTGTTATTTTCAAATTAATTAAAATATTGTAAATGTCAAAATTTTAATTATTTTATTTGTCTGCTTATTCTAAATAGGTTTTCTTTTAATGAAAAATGTTGATAAAAGTTTTATTTTTGAAAACTTTTATTTTCATATATTGCAACACCAACCTTAACATATACCAATCGATTCAGAATCACTTTCTGAGTCGATTAAACGATGTCCGTTCGTCTGGCAGGTTACCTGGGTATACGGCTGGCTGGCAGTCAATTCATATAAAACTTGAGCACAAAGTACTAGTCGTAATTTTAAAGATAATTTGATGAAATTTGGAGCATATGACTATTTTGGTAATAACGAGGCAGCCTATTAAAATTGCTTATTATCGGTCCTTTCTTTCACCCAGCCCCATGTATAAGTTTCCCTGTAATAGGGTTTTAATATCCATAAATGCCTTATTATTTATGTATGTCACTACTTCAATAAAATTTGGTACAAATAAGTTTTATATAAGAGTGAATCAGAATATCTAATTTTATCAGTTAATAATTTAGCACAATTTCAATATAAGATCGCATAAATATCACATAACTGACAGTATTTGTTACACAAGTTCTATATAAGCAGAAATCATAGAACCAAGAATTCATAAGGAACGATTCA